>JAACJT020000105.1:3923168-3947264 GCA_009936485.2 Gymnarchus niloticus
TCTCTCTCTCTCTCTCTCTCTCTCTCTCTCTCTCTCTCTCTCTCTCTCTCTCTCTCTCTCTCTCTCTCTCTCTCAAATTATTAGACAAATAAGTCATAGCAAAGACACCTTGCAGTTACCTGTAATTTTCTCTTCTTTAGGCAATGAGATAAAGAAGACTCCAGTTAGTATTGAAGAGGATACCCCTGCTTGATGCATATTATGCATCTACACAAAAAGAGCTTGTGATAGAATGTTGTCGGCCAAGTCCACAACCTACTCTGACTCTGATATAATTTACCACGTTGAATCATCCAATATATCTGGATTGGATTTTAATAAAACATTCCCAAGTGTACTGGACCTCTTCAGTATTACATACAAGGGACACGTCCATGGAATTGGACAGTTTTGTGTTGATGGCTTCTATGGTCTGTTTTATTTAATGGAGGAGTTTATTTTTTTTTCTCCCTAATCAGTCATTTTACATCCATACTGATAAGTGGCCATGATTAATAGGTAGCTTTTAAAATCCAGTTTCAGGCGCCTGTCTGCTGTGTTCACACTGCCAGTTTAGTGTCACATGTTTATTCCTCATAGGATCAGGCTGCTGTTTATTCTCTTCTCAACACTAATTACCAGCAGTTGACAGTTGTGCTACCTGACTGATTGAGGACTGACAATTATGTCCTTGTGCCGAGGAAAGCAAAATTGCACTCAATCAGAAACAACCAAACTGGGTGGCTAGATAGCATTTTAAATCCGCTGTGTGATTTGGTTTACTTTAGCTTACTGTTCTCTCAATTAAGCATTGTAATGCTAATCGTGTTTATTGTATTCATACGAAACGCATCTCGATGCAGGACTTCTGTAGAAATGGTAATGCAATTCTCATTGCATAGTAAAAATGGAATTTAAAATAGAAATTATCATGACAATAACAACAGATGTTTCCCCGGACTTACAATTGTGATACGGTTTTATGCATTATTAATGGTACGTATAGCCATAATAGATCATGTGTCCCTAACATCCAAAATACTCATCACTGTCATTTGTGCTTAAATATTATTCGCTAATTAATCCCCCCCAACAAATATTAGTTATTGTGTATGTAATTGTTTTTTATATTAAAGCTATGTCAACAAAAAATCTTACAATGTTTGGAATAACATAGACTGGCTTTAACTTTATGCACTTTATGTCAAATTTACATGTTTTTTATTTTGTTATAATAAATGAAGATGCGGATAAACTGCTTTTTTTTCTTTTAATTGATGAGTATGAAGCAAGTATAAAAACAGTCTATAAAAGTATTGATCGTTATGATCTCGTCAATAAGCTTAGTAACGAAAATACTATGGGGATATGATTACTGTACTTTAATATATACAATTATTTTAACATTATTATTTAATGCACAAATGAAGAAATGTGGACATTGTGTGAAAAAGAATCATGTGTCTCTGTGAATATATCTGTAAAACGTGCTGGGAACATCTTCACTTGTGTTTATGGGGCCCGGCTGTAATCAGAACCTTGTCACACTGTAAGTGCTGATATTGTCATTTGCTGTATGACTTGCCAAAAGCAGTGTTATACTCTGATTGAATAAAGCAAGTTTCTCACAGATGTCTGTATATATATACTACACGTCCGTCATGCTGTTGCACTCAACCAGACTATATGAATATTAAACTTTTTTTTTTTTAAATAAAACAATTTACAGGCTCCAGATACTTGATAGTAGTGTCAATTAAACATTCATAAACAATATGAATAAAATACAGTTGAATGTGAACTTTTTATCAGTGCACTATTCTGTATATCGCATCATTATATATTCATATTTTCAGTTAATTGTTAATGATGCATAGAGGACAGATAATAAAATGACAGATCCTAAATTAAAGGTAATTTTGAGTATTCAAATTATTGTTGCCATACCTTTAAACCTAGCTTAAAGGGGAGGTAAAGGCGCCAGTAGGTATTTAAAGGACCTTCGCTAACTCTGCTCTTTTATTCAACAAATTCTGCATATGCGCCTTATCCTTTTAAGTTATATTTTTATTCAGCGCACAGTTGCGGACAAATTTCTTTCGCCCTGGAAGCGCGTTTTATTTTGCGCATTTAACTAGAGGAAAACATTGTTTGAATAGAATAGCATTTTTCTTCAGGCATTGTTTGAGGCGCCCCTTAAATCCCCGTTGCATTCTGGGACGGCAGCCTCTCTTGTATCGAGAGGCGCCGCTAAACCGAAACCGGTAAGAGAAAAAAGCGGAGTGTGGAATTAAAGGGGAAATGAAATATGAATATAAGCGTCGTCTTTCTTCAGACGTGTGAGGGCTATTGCCTTAAATTTTTTCCGGCGTGGCTGAAAACGTCGACTCTGTGCGGGGCGAAGTGAACGCGGTGCTTTCTTTAACTAGCCGAGTGTGGTGTTGCTCGACTGGCAGGGGGTTACCAAAGGGTTAATTTTTTCAACTGCCGACATTTTTACACGCAGCTCGGCCCGTCGTGTGAAACGAAAAAGAGCCGTGGCCGTGTGTGAACGGGTCGTTCCGGCGTGGAAAAACGCGTACGGCGTTATTCCGTGTGAATGTTACACCCATGGCTCGAGCTATTTTTAGATAAGGGTGTTTTTTTTTTTTAAATTTTTTTTTTTTTTTTTAAACCCCCCCCCCCACCACCCTGGCTGGCTAATCTTGCCTGTGTGTGGCGCTGTGGTGCAGCAGGGAAACACAACAAGGGGTTAATGTTGTGTTACCGAAGTTTGCCAGCGCACCTTAGCGAATAACTGAGAAGTGTGAACACCTGTCCACCGTTATAAAGCAGCTCATGAGGCCTCCTTGCTGGCCACGGTGAATACACCACTTTGACAGGCACGCCATGTAATAAACCGCCTTCAGCATCCTCCTGTTTCTAAATGAAATCCTTTCGGTGTGACTCTGTCAGAAGTTTAAGTCATTACACCCGAATTTCTTGTCTTAGAATATGAATATGCAGCTGATAATTCATCCCCGCAGCGACTTTTCTGCGCTTTGACGGTTTATTTTATTTTATTTTGGTGAGTAGCAGCCTAGATAACGCTTGATTGTGTGTATAATCAACAAACGATCAGTCTTCATCACCTTGGTGACAGGATTGATAATTTATTACGCTTTACACTTTAAATTTTTTGTCACCTTCGTGATTGGATCCTAAGAGTATATTTCTAGTAATTAACAGCCAGTTAGAGAAAAAGTAAATTGTAATCTGGCCGGTACTGACCATTTAGATTTGAAATTTTCCAACGGAATATTTTACTCAGTGTGACGTTGTTACTTTAATTCGTTTTAGGAAATTTATCATTTTTCTAAACGTGAATATACCATTCCAGATAATCAGGTTGATGCGTGTAACTTTCAGCTTTGTTTTTTTTTTTTCTTTTTTTTTGCTCCTTAAGATTGTTGAAAGACGGTGGTCCAGTTGTTGGTGAAGGTGATACCATTGTCTCCAGGCCATGTCTGTCCGGGAGTCTTTTAATCCAGAGAGTTACGAATTGGACAAGGGGTTCCGGTTAACCCGTTTCACAGAACTCAAGGGGACCGGCTGCAAAGTCCCTCAGGATGTGCTACAGAAACTTCTGGAATGCCTGCAGGACAATCATTTCCAGGAAGACGAGCAGTTTCTGGGTGCTGTTATGCCAAGGCTGGGTAGGTCCCCTCAATGGTGGCACCTCCCAATGGTGAATGCTAGCAAATGGGATCTGTGCTTAAAAGGCATTTCTGCGGGCACTACGCTGGTACTTGGCTGTCTGAAACTTCCTCTTCTATACAGGCATCGGCATGGATACCTGTGTCATTCCCTTGAGACACGGTGGCCTCTCACTAGTTCAAACAACAGACTATATTTACCCTATTGTGGATGACCCCTATATGATGGTAGGCCTTTTTGACCCTTGGACTGTATGTAATTGATTTCTTTTTCTCCTGCCAATATCAGATAGCCAGTGATTCCACTGAACTTTCCCCTTTCTGTTCAGGGCCGCATCGCCTGTGCCAATGTGCTGAGTGACCTTTACGCTGTCGGCGTGACAGAGTGTGACAATATTCTCATGCTTCTGGGGATCAGCAATAAATTGTCAGATAAGGTGAGACTTTTATGCGCTTAAAATGCTATTTTGAACCACACAAAATGGCTCTTGTGTTAAAATAGAAAATGCCATAATTATCTGCAAAATCCACGTTTTGGTTTGAGTTCCCCAGCTGTGTTGCGTAATCTTCTCTGACAGATTTTACAGATCACACGTATGATGTCCCCTTTTATGATGACACTGCTAAAAATGTCTGCCTTTGACTGGAGTGGCTGAGGAACGTTGTCTTTGACAGGAAAGGGACAAAGTCATGCCTCTGATAATCCAGGGCTTTAAAGATGCGTCAGAGGAGGCAGGAACGTCGATAACGGGGGGCCAGACGGTGGTGAATCCATGGATCGTTCTTGGTGGAGTAGCCACAACAGTATGCCAACCTAACGAGTTCATTATGTGAGTGAATCTACTTTCTCTGTCTCTTCACATTTTCACCGTATCTTTCCCCTACATATGAATCAATCTTTTGGAGCAGTTGTTTTCTCACCTTGCAATTTGCCGAGTGATTGCGGGGGGTCTGTCCGAAAGGTATATATAACTTGTCCCCCGAGCCAAAAAAAATTAAAGGGCCCCTCTGTCTTACAGTTCTTGATTCTGATTTATAAAATCATGCATTCTTCTCAGAACACCCCAGTACTAGAGAGCATGGGTGATGCTAGGGGTGGGCTAGTAGGATCCTGAATTTTTTCAGCAAGACACTCAATGTAATCCCCCCTCAAGTGGACATTGAAAAGTCACCTCCCCCCACCCCAAAACAAAAAGTTCCCCTTTGGCCCAGCTCCATCCCCCCCCCCCCCCCCCCCCCCCCATCCCTAGTCACACAAATGACTCATCACTACCATGTATGACATTTAACTTTCGAGATCGGCACTAAGCCGCTGATCTCACCAGACCATGGCACTGCCCCTGCTAGAGAATTTGTTGAGCTTAAAGTGTATGTTACTCCTTATTGAATCCATCTCTTAACTCTTCCTTTCTGTCCTGTACAGGCCAGATAATGCAGTACCCGGAGATGTGTTAGTACTGACTAAACCCCTGGGAACGCAAGTAGCTGTGGCTGTCCATCAGTGGCTAGATATTGTGAGTATTAACAGGGGAAGAAAACACCCATTTGTAGTCATAAAACACACACACTCTTAAGACTACAGTGATGTAGGTGCATGTATACAAGCGGAAGAAAAAGCAATTTAAAATATTGCCATATTTCAGAAGGTTACTTAGTAGATGATGTGGCTGCATATTAAAAAATTGGGAGAAAGTATCATTTAAAAAGGCATGTCTGTAAAGTTGGCCAAAATAACTCATTTCTGGGGGGATATAACTCCTTGTCAACAGGTTAGTAGCTTTTTATGATGTTAGTGGACTGTTTCTGGAGCCTTAACATTTTTATGTTTACAGAACGTGTATATATGACAGTTGCCATTGATGGATGTGTTTATATGACATTATTTTGTATTTAAACAGCCAGAGAAATGGAACAAAATCAAATTGGTGGTGACACAAGAGGACGTTGAGCTAGCTTATCAGGAGGCCATGATGAACATGGCCAGACTGAACAGAACAGGTACAGGAAGAGCTTAACTGGACGTTGGGTCTGATTTATTCTGTCTACATAACTGTTGCTGTATCTGCATTAGAATGAGTTTGTAGTTTTATCGCATTGGCTTTGTTGCAGATTAAACTTGAAATTATAGTATCAAGGGTAGATGATTTGGTTGGTAAGTTTGTAGAACATGCCTACATTTAATGAGTCGTGACCATGGATCATCAAGTCATTTTGGCCAATTGGCTGCTTTTTGGGCACCTGCTGAGGATCTTTTATCTATTGTTTTCCTTCCAGCGGCCGGGTTGATGCACACCTTCAACGCCCACGCTGCCACCGACATCACAGGCTTTGGGATCCTGGGACATGCTCAGAATTTGGCCCGGCAGCAGAGAAGCGAGGTGTCCTTTGTCATCCACAACCTCCCCGTTTTGGCCAAGATGGCTGCTGTCAGCAAGGCCTGTGGCAACATGTTCGGGCTCATGCACGGTACCTGTCCGGAAACCTCAGGTGGGCAAAAGATGACACCCAGGCCATTGATTTAACACCATTTTAACGTATTATTCAGAAGAAGCAGAGAAAAGGTCCTTCCCTAGATTGGGCATTTCTAACTATAGTTAGACCATTTTGGTTTTGTGTCAGCTGCTGAAAAGGGTAAGGGGACACATGGCGTCTTCCCTGTTTGTGTCCAGGAGGCCTGTTGATCTGCCTGCCTCGGGAGCAAGCGGCGCGGTTCTGTGCCGAGATAAAGTCCCCCAAGTACGGCGAAGGCCACCAGGCCTGGATCATCGGCATTGTGGAGAAAGGAAACCGCACGGCCAGGATCATCGACAAGCCACGGATCATAGAGGTGGCCCCGCAGGTCGCCACTCAGAATGTCAATCCCACCCCTGGCGCCACCTCTTAATCCTACCCCTTTTTAGACAGATGTTCTGATGCCATCCTTGAATACGTAACGACGACAGTGCCCGTGTGATCCTTGTGTGCTCACGTGTCACCTTGGGCCAGATGACACACGGACAGTTTTAAAAAAAAAAACAAAAAAAAAAAACAGTAAGTTCATTGCCTTTGTGTTTATTTCTTACATTAACTGAAGATGCACCTAATCGTAAGGCAGCTTCTGAGTTGAGAATATTATTATCCAACACTGTTGATTCATTTTGAATCTTTAGAGTTTTCGTCTATCGCCGTTTAGGCTCTCTTAAGGTGTTTTCACCCAGTACACCTTACCAATACGTAGTGAGATAGCATTTTTGTTTGTCTGTGCACTATGTACAGTAAACGCCTAGGACTTGGGTACAAACTCTTAACAGATGCCTTGAGAAGACTGAAATGAGATGTTGCGATTAACAACAGGAGGCGTAAACATAAAAGGGTTGCATGGTTATTTTATATTGTTCTGATCAGTTTGTTTCCCCGCCCCCCCCCCCCCCCCCCCCCTGGTGGTGGGGGAATTTCCGACCCCCCCCCCCCCCCCCCCCCCCGCAAGGTAAGCAGTTAGAAGATGGATGGTTGATGTAGGCCTAAGGTTTACGAGATCAAGTATGAGGTTACATGTGAGTTAAAAAAAAAAACCTCCATGATTTTTATCAGTATAACTTTGATTACAATAGCTAGTGATTTTCTGATTTTTATATACGAACTTCATTTAATGTCATTTATACTAAGACATTAAAGCGGCCATTTAATGCCTCTAAGGTTCTGCAGTTCCACACGGTTCCGAGTGTCAGTGTTCATTTTTGATTGGACACCCTTACGCTTCTGTCACCCTCAGTTAGCCGCTTATAATTCTAGAGCAAGGTACATATAGCCTGTACTGGCTATATTGGTTAGGGCACAAAGTACTGTTCATGCGTCCATTTCTCCTAAAGTGAACACAAACACCGCTTAAAACACAGCAGCTGAAAGGGAATACAGTTTGGCTTGTGGACTAAAAACACCTCTGTAAAGTACCACAAACCGCATACAAATCACAAAGTGTTCATTTAAACTTGGTCCTGTTTGTGTCCCATGGGTTATTAAAGAACCACCGCCAAATGGGACAGTGCCAGAAACAGCGCTGACAAGACAGCGGCTCACCTGCTTCAGGCAGAACTGGGCTCTTAGTTCGGCTCGTAAGCGAAGGTGCCCAGGGAGGAGACAGATGGAGACAAGCAGCGTCTTAATCTTAGGCAAAGTTAATCTCCCCATTTCCTCAATGCCGTGCTGCTTCAGATAGCCACATCTGTCACAATATGAAAGCACGTCCAGTACGCGGTGGCCAAAAGTCAGGAATGGAATGAAGCGTTTCAGAGGGAATGGAAACAAACTTTCACCACCACCACGCATACGTTCGGAAAGCGGCTGTCGGTTTCGTTTCTTTGTTATTTTCACTTTAACCCAGATATATGTTTTGACAAGCCTTTCCCGTCACTTGCTGTTTTTTTCTACATCGACACAGTTTATACAATCCTCGGAAAGATTAAAATAAAAGAAAAATGCCAAACCTAGAAGTCAGATATATCAACGTATTTCGAAGACCCATGAGTAGGATGTTTGTTCGTGTTTGGTCGTAGTGTTATGTCAACCTCTTTGCACCTACGCTCCGCTCTGAAGTCATTAGTGCAGAATTCACACATCACAATACTGATAAAGTGATCTTTGACATAATAAACATAACACAAGAAGTTCTTGACAATTTAGCTTGTACACATCCTTATGCCAGAAAACAGTGTCAGGTTTCTAATAGCACCTACAAGATACCTGTAGTACGAGATTGTATATTACTGTTTTTTAAAATGTCACAATTTCTCTAGAAACAATTAAAGTAATATTTATTATTTAAAACTGATTAGAGAAGTTTACCCATTTGTTATTTGCAGTATTTTTCCATTTCATCTCTTTTCTGAGTAAAGTCATTTTGCTGTGTCTTTAATCATGAGTCAAGCTGATTCATTTAAAAAAAAAAATACACTTAAATAAGGCAATGGTTTTCCAAAGAAAATACCGAAACAAATGGACAACCTTTATTTTTACAGCAGTATTTTATTTTTGAATACATATTACATCATGTAAAGGTAACATATTTTATTGAATCATACCGTTGTGGAATTAAAGTAAATTTCTAAATTAAAGTTCTAGGGCACCTTTTTTGTCTTACAATGTTAATCGTTAAGTGTTTGTTTTTTTAACTGATGTCTTTCAATCAGTTATTCTCCAAAAACTTAGGACACACGTGGTAATGAACAGAAAGGGCCACTCTTGGTTCTCGTTCGGCCCAAGTGATGTCTTTCAACGACCGTCTGTGCTGATGTAACAGGGCACATTGCTGTGTTGCTCCTGCCCTCCAGGAAGGCACTGGCTGCAGACATGTCCGTAAATTATCCCCTGATGTCCACAAATTCCAACTCCAGTCTGTTAAGGCTCAAACAGGCAAATGTGATTACTAGAACGACAGACGTTCACTCGTTAGATGCTGGTGATCCTAAAAGTTATTAAGTAGCAGTAACAGGTCCTCCCAGAAGTATTAAGAAAGCTCTCACGGTGGGTGGTGCGTAGTTCAGCAGGTTTGGAATCTCCACCTGTGGGTTCAAATCCCATGGTCAGCAGAGTAATCATTTCACTGTCGGGCTCTTGAGGAGGCGGTTAACCCCAACTCCTTCGGGGATGCTAGCTGACTCTGGTCTCCGTAATGTATCTCTGTGATCAGCAGATTTGAAACTAATATGTGCACCTTTAAAAACTGATAAACTTGTTCTTCACAAACGCAGGGTTTTGGTGACGTTGCAGGAGAGCACTGGCTGGGCAACGAGGTGGTGTTCAGGATGACCAGCCAGGCCCAGTACTCCCTGCGGGTGGAGCTGATGGACTGGGAGGGCAATGCGCCGTACTCGCTTTACGACAAGTTTCAGCTGGGCAGCGAGAAGCAGCATTACCGGTATGTTCCGCTGGCTCGGGTTTCCTCTGCGAGTTTGGTTACTTCCAACAGTCCGAAAAATTGCGCTTATGTGAACGGAAGTCTCTAAATGATAAATGACTCACAGTGCGCTATTTTATATGAGTGTGCGCCCTGCGATGGACTGACACCTTCCGCAGTCTCCTACCTGATATCCTTCCACATCTTGGGATAGGTTCCAGACTTATGATTACTCTATACTGAAGTGGTGGTCAAGATCAATGGATTGATGGATTAGATGTCATTATGAAACTTAAATACTAGTAGTCCCGCATGTCCACCATTAGTCCACCTTTTGAAAGCAAAAGACAACAAGAAGCTCCATAATTGCTTAGCTGGATGACCACGTACTGCCTTCACTTAGGATTATGGGAAAAGAACTAATCCCGGCTCATTACATGACTTTTACCTGTGACTGTACTCTGGTTTTCCAAACCCACCAGGTTTGCAAATAGCCTCTTACCTGTCACTGACACAGAGAGCTACCAGTGAAGTGGTGAGTCTTCCAGGAGTATGCAGCCAGCTAATGAAAGAGAAACTTGAATTATCTGGCCAGTTTAGCTTGATGATGTGATAAGCAAAGCTCACTCAGTCACGCTGGCTCCAGCTGCTGAGAACGTCAGTTAGCACTGCCTGACACTGGATAATCACCCTCCAGCCCCAACACACGCACAAAGTTGCAGGCATGAATACTTGACCCTAATCCACTCATCAAAGGTCATGCTACCATGTGGCCTCAAAGCACAGAAGTTAGACCAAAAGATCAGATCATCAAACTTTGCTACAATACGTACAAAACAATGACTTCATGGATTTCCTTTTCACATTGTTTCAGCCGTGGGTGTTATTAATGTTGCTCAAACAGGAATGTTGTCAGTGAAGTATGGTTGGTTATTCATCAGCAGTGGCATATAGACCTCAGTCATTAGTTACATAGCAAATACCTGTGTATTACCCTTTTCACTAAAGCCATGTCTTTGGAAATAATATAAGGGCTGTATGATGTATATAATTAGCTGTTTGATGCCTTCTCTAACGTCCTCAGGCTGTTCCTGAGGGGCTACAGTGGAACAGCAGGGCCACAAAGCAGCCTGGCCTCCCACAGCACCAACTTCAGCACTCGTGACTCCGACAATGACAACTGCCTTTGCAAGTGCGCCCTCATGCTGACAGGAGGTATGGAAACGGCTTGTTTCCCTCGTCACATTTGAGACCAGCAGTTTTTTGTGATTCTGAGTGATATGAAGTTTAAGTGACATATGAGTCGAATAAATGAAATTTACTGTGGTAGTTGTTCAGTCAAATGCTAGTTGTCACTTTTTTCCGCTGGTTAACCTTTTCAGCAATTCAAGATGAACGCAACAAAATGTAACCACTTTTCGAAATATTCAGTTTTTGATGTATGAGCAGCCTATATATATGCTCATACAGAAAAAATATAATTATACTATATAACTACATTGCCACTTTATTATTACATATGAGTTTTAATTTTCAAAAGGCCTGTTATAATGGTTTTTTTCACCAGAATGTGCTCTTTCAATATGGTGACTGGATAAGTTATTACTGCGAACAGTGAAAAGCCGCCAAAGTGATGTGACATGATTCTTAAACTGAATTCCCATCATTGACTTGAATTGGTAGAGTATCAAATGTAGCAGGCCACAGCAGGAAAATATTACAGTCAGAAATATGTGCAAGGATAGAGGAAAATGCAGACTGCAGATATTGGTAGAGTTTATGATCAGTCGTTTTGTTTTGGTCTCTGTAGCGAGTGACTTCTGAGGAACAACCGGCTACTGGAAGCACTAATTAAGACATTGTCTGCGTGATGACCACCCTTGCCATATGGCTCTGTTGATGGTCATGTTGCAGCACTGCAATCTGGCATTTCAGCTGGACCATGTTGTTCATCTTGGTAAATTTTAAACAAAAAAGGGACAATGTTTGAAAAAGTCAGAGCTGAAATGTGTCATCCTGACATTGTGGCTGAGAATTCCATAGCAACAGACATCATTTTGAATTCTTCCGCAGGGGAGAGGATTTGGTAGGTGCGTGCAGAAATGCGGTCCTCCCTTACCATGTGACTCACGTGTGACCAATAACCATGAGCTGCACTGAAGGAAGCCACACCCCTGTGCCCTGGTTTCTTTAACAAACAGGCAGGCAGGTGGGGATGATTAAACTGAGACAAGAACAGGTGCTAAAGAACAACCTGGCAAGCTGAAATTTTCCTTATGTTGATGGATTTTTCTCTCCAGCTATTCTTATACCAGATGCAACGGTAGTATTTTCTGGAGTTTTTCTCCGGGGACAGAGTAAAATCTTAGCCCTCGAACGTGGCCTCCACAAAAGGAAGAAAGTGGTAATTAACAGCAAAAGTAAGTTTAAAAAGGCTGCTCTCTTTATAAGAGGGGCCAGACCAGGCCGATCAAGCTATAGATAACAGAAAGCTCAAGTACAAAGACTTCAATCATAAAACTGCATTGCTGAAAAAGAAGTAGCATTTACACATCAGAATGATCAAACGTTACTAAGCTTACAATGATTTACTTTGAACATCTGGTACACCGAGCACTGACTTGACCATGCAATAAGTATACATTTAAAAATATTTTTTTTAATTGTTTCAGTGCAATGGAAGTGTTTAAAGGACTGCTTGCTATTTCAAACGAGGCACTTCACATATTCGATCCAAAACAAACAGGGGTTGAGTTAAAGGGATAGGAGTGCAGGGCATCCAGCCATGTCTTTCTGCTCTGTGTACACCTCGTTCTGCTCGGTGACCCATGCAGGATAAAAACACGACTAAGTGCTCAAATTCCACAGGCGAGGGTGCGGAGAAAATAAGATGAAGGGTAACCAGATCCCAACAGCACTGAAAATAGACCTGGCGTTCTGTTTGTTGAGGCTCTGGGGTGCAGGTGTTGAACCTCAGACAGAGTTACCTCAGACAATGTGAAGTCGATGTAATCTCCTTCTAGCCAAACCGATTTCTTTTGGAATTCCATAGTCAGTGGTACAAAAATGCCATTCACTTTTAAACAGTATATAACTGGAAGACTGTTTTAAGGAACAGTGTATTCAGATATGCGGTGTTAAAAGCTAGCTTTTAACCAGCTTAAACATATAGTCAGTTGCATTATGTTGCTGTATTTATTATGCAAATTTGACCAACTTAGAATTTTACTGGAGTGCAAATTTCAGTGGGTGCGAGTTTATGATCAGGACTGAAACGCTTGGCAGCTTGCAGTAAGAATGAGTTTTATCTTATTCAGTTTCTATCCTGAATGTTACAGGCCTTTATTAGCCAATGAAATTGTTTCACTGCAGCTGATTGAAGTTTAAAAGTTTGTATATATGTACGCATATATGTGTGTCTGTGAGACAGCTTTAATTAAGATGTACTGAGAAATCCACAGCGAGTACAGTGAGAAGCAATGAAGCAGTGCATGTTGGGATATCTTGTCAGAACTTGGGTCATGTGGCTGTACTGGGCAGCTCTAAGTAGCTGAATCAATGCTAATTAATTAAGAGTGAGAGCCAAAAGCAGCTCAGCCACCCGCCAGGCCTGGCAGGATCCAACGCTGTTATACAGATGTTCGTGTATGACTCTCCCATAATTCCAACTTGTGTTTTATTTATGTCATTACAGTCTGTGTCAGCTGTGCCTGTCTGCTCCTCTTTCAGGCTGGTGGTTCGACGCCTGTGGCCTCTCAAACCTCAACGGCATGTACTATTCGGTGGGCCACAACATCCGCAAGCTCAACGGGATCAAATGGCATCACTTCCGAGGCCCGAGTTACTCCCTCCGCTCCACCACTATGATGATCCGCCCGTCAGACTTCTGAGCTGGGCAGCCGATGAACCGTAGCGTCCCTGGACCTTACCATTCTGCAGACTGAAGCGGAGGAAAGCGACACGGAGACGGAATTTATAGTGTTTTAAAAAAAATCTATAAAAATCCTACAGCGGAATGTCCTAAACCAACCAATAATAATGTGCCTTTGAAGTGAACAAGACATTTCACCGCATAACCATATAAGGGAAGACCTGGTTGGGGTTCTTCACACCTATCAACGGAGATGTGGAGACAGTGCTTTGCAGAGTGCCGGTAACCATGGAGATGAATGTAAACTGACAGGCTTGGATGCAGCGTCGCTCCAACGAAGCCAAGAGTGTACAGTGCAAGGCTTATTGCCGTCTGCACATTGACATCACCCTCTGGCCGTGGTTCTGTGGTGATATCCCCATTGGGCTCATCCATCTCCACTTCAAGTCGTGTGTTTTTATATACTGCCTGAGTTTTACGAACTACCATGTGACCAAAGATTTTTTTTTTTTTTTTCCTGCACAGCATATGTATATCAAGCAAAGTCACCTTCCAAAAATCACGCTGTTCTGTCCGGCACGTTGTGATTACGTAGCGTGAACGTTCAAGTGTGATCAGCAGCATATTTGTAATTTATATAATTTTTTTTAATGCCATATTAGAACTGAACACATTTTTTTTTTTTATATTGACAAATAAAATGGTAGTAAGCCTTTTTAAAACGGTTCTGATGCGAATTGTGATTTAGTGATTTCAGCATTTTAAAAGAATTTCAAGTATTGCTTATAACTGGACTGTGCCTGCTGTTTTTCAGCGTGTCAATTTTTGAACTTTACACTTTCAAGATCAATTGATCTTTTGGGTCTTTTTTTTTTAATAGGTCATTCGAACTGTCATGCAGATTCCTACTTAGGGTAATTGTTACTGAGTCATGGTGAACCCTACTCCAAATATGTGAATTTAAGCCTGGTTAGGTCTATGTTACTGACCCATGCTGGGCAAGACACTATTGCAAGATTACTTTTAAGCACTTTATAATACGGAAACACTTAATAACATGTTCTTACTATCTTTGTAATGCAATCGAGGAAGCCAAATGTGTAATTAATCAGATGAAAGCAACATGTCAGATATCTTTGAGTTGTGTTTCATCATGTTTTCTAAGAATAAACCAGAGTTCTGTGTATTTATGCTGTCCTTCTTATTAGAAATACAGAATCAAGCTTAAATATGACAGAACATTAATATCCAGTATTTTTAAAAAGTCTTCAAAATGATTTGGATGCAAAAGCTGGATCCTACCTGGATGTAAAGCCCAAGATCCAAAGGGTTTCAGAGCAAACCAAAGTAAATCGATAGATTCATTAGACGAGCTCAGTCTAGCGAGCGAGTCTTGCCCTCACTGCCGCCGTAAGCAATCAGCAAACGGTGTACCCATTGACCATGAGTCCGCACTCAATGCAAATGGGCCACAGAAGAATAAGCTAAATGGAAAGAGCAGGACATTAAAACATTTGTATTTATTATCTTTAAATGCAACTCCACTGCTTTCAAAAATTCTTCTCAAAGCATACATGGAATTCCGTGCGTACAGGCAAGACAAATAGAAGCAGTAAGTCATTCCTGGGTGAAAACATACTGAGGATCCAGCAGAGTCTGGCACCATGCGCTCTCCTTCCGGAAGGAAAAAAAATGCGTATATTTCATAAATTATTCAAACATTGACTTGGCCTTTGATTTTAAGATCATTGCTTGTCTTTGTCAAGTTGACAGTGATTTTCACAGAGCAAATATCCTGTATAAAGCCATAATTATTGTATTTACACATATCTATTACACCAGTCTTGACTAACAGATGATGTTTTATGCTCTGTGGCTTGCAACATGTAAATATTGCATTTGCCAGCTATTTCCCAGAAAAGCCACCGCGTTTGTGGAAGTATATCGTCCCCGTTAACCGCTGTCCATGCCACGATCATTAGGTTCAGTACCTCTGATTGGATTTTAAATGCCTTCTTATCATCACGATTCTGTTTTGGCCCCGGAACTATAAACCGTGAAGTTGCACAACAGAGGGCCGCGCCAAAGATCTGCCTAACAAATCCACATGCCGCGATTACGAGGATAGCGCCCGTATGGAAGTACTTTACGTTGATTTTATCGCTCTAGAGCTGATATTGTCCCTGGTTATAGCTCCATTTCTGTGTAACGTCTGAGCAGATAGTAGATATATAACAAAAGGACCATTGACGAAGAAGACGTCATATTGCAACCTTCGACTTCGTCGGCGATTCGTAATTAAACCAGTCTCGTTAAGGAAGGACCTTTAAAACATGTTCGCTGTGCTATCAGTCAACGTGCACACAAGCAACATAACTCCTGAATTGAACATATACCCTGATTCTTAACTTTAGCCAAGGAGATGTTTGTCATAATTATACTGTTATTATCGTATAATAATTATTATAATACCCATCCGGTAGACCCGTCATTCACAGTGTTGTTGTACAATGACGTAAATTCCCAGTGGCGCGTAATTAGCGTCAACGAACGCAGCACACGCTCAACGATTTATGAATTCGGGTTACTGCGAACTGATCTG
The DNA here is from genome assembly GCA_009936485.2 of Gymnarchus niloticus. Taxonomy (NCBI): domain Eukaryota; kingdom Metazoa; phylum Chordata; class Actinopteri; order Osteoglossiformes; family Gymnarchidae; genus Gymnarchus; species Gymnarchus niloticus. The sequence goes on from JAACJT020000105.1 coordinate 3,939,188, forward strand.
AGTGCCACACTTGTCCCTCACCAGATGAGAGACCTTGGGCTAACCTGTGTACCCTACCGCTCAGAGCATCGATCTCCAGGCTGCTGCAGTACATGAGGTCACCTGTGATGCAGGGTCTCTTTTGGTTAAGTGGTCAGTTGAGCTTGTACCGGCTAAAGGTGCGAGTATTGAATTACGCTGTGGTTGTAATATAAAAAGGAAATGTATTGACTTTGGAGGATTTAATATGAAAAAATAAAGACCAAGAAATATAGCAAAATCCTCTTGGCTATAAAAATACTTGGATTTGAAGTCGAGTGATTCTTGGAAAAACAGTGGAACTGTACAAAACATAATGAGGCATTCAAAATTCACACAACACTTTTAGAGAGTTCACTGAATGTAGATAAGGTCTCATTGGTGCAAATGTGCAAACTCAAAGTAGTGGAGGAAAGCGAGTGGCTAAAAGTAAGACAAATTACTTTTAATAAAGCCAGAAATATGATGCCATTTCATGTATGTGTCATATGAACGAGTAGAGAGAACAGAAAATCGACGTGTTGACAGACGCCAGAGAACGGGTCAGAGCCAAGGGTAGACGTTGCAGATGAGGAACGTGAGGGCAAATCTGAGCTAAATGTGTATATGACGCTAGCGTACGTGTAGCGTTCAGGGAGCCACGCAGTTCTGTAATACAAGATGACACCATGACTATGCAGACATCTGGCAGATTGTACATGTAACAATAACTCATGGGAAAGTGATATATTGTGTCATGATAACAAGCCCGATGTTGGGATCACTGAGAACGCGGGATGTGTGTGAAAGAACTACTACGCCTGGAACCAATCTAACGGTCATAAACGAAGAGGAAGGCTGTTAGAACTGACCTATAGCCTTTTTTATCATTTCTGTATAATGCCCCTAATTTTCCTGCCACTTCCCTTGACTGCGAGCTTAGTGATTCATATTTTTGGGGAATCAGTTAGATCTATTGCAGATCAGGTGGCCCAAGTTCAAGCTTGGTTACAAAATGTGGAGCGATATACAAGGAATGTTTCACATTAAAATGATTGTTTTTAGTTGAATTTTATCATCACTATATTCAGTTTGTTTGTTACAGGACATGGGAAAATATACTGCAGCTATAAAGTCAATTTTTGGAAGTTGAGAGGGACAAAGCAGGTGGCCCTGTGGTGACAGATTACAATATTGCCCCAGCTCTGTGTGTTGCATACTGTCCTGCTAGATCACACACACACACACACACACACACACACACACACACACACACACACACACACACACACACACACACACACACACGCACACACACCTACCTCTTACATATGTAAGACATGCCCTTCAAGTGAATTGGGTACTTGGCGTTAGAAGCCAATGAATGAAGATTAAGTATCATCATGAATCAACATCCCCCCACCCTCTTTTCTGGTCTCTGGGGGGTTTGCTACTACTGCCAGTTCCAGTGATAGACAGGATGGGCTCCAAACCCCATGTAAGTGTTCTAGAACTTACCTTATCAGGACATGAGAGAACATTCCAGCTGGCTTTGCATGTTTAGTCAGTCCAGTAGAGAGACTGGAACAAGCCTGGTGACACTTGGTGGACCTTGGGCTGTGAGCTGAGCATCACTGTTCACTTTTTTATCTCACTTGTTCCAAAGACTGCCATGGCACTGACTGGTACACCTTTATTGTTCAGTATAATCCACACAAATGTTTGTATATTTCTAATTTATTCTACACTAGTGCCGGCTGTTGACCAACTTTTAAGAGGTTAAAACAATACCATCAGCAAAGATAAAAAATGATACTTTATGCACCAAAACTGTTTATAAGAGCCTAAGATTTTCAAACATTTTTATCTTCTATATTTCTGGATGACATTGTATCTGTGTATCTACCATAGTTGTCGTTTTACTGTTCGTCCGTTGTTGTTATGGATTAATGCTTGTCTTGTATCTGTACCAACATGTCAAGTCAAATTCTGGGTACATTGATATGTACTTGGCATAATAGATATTACTCTAAGTAAACTGTCATTTTCCTCAAATGTTTCACTTCATGGTTATGAAACAATTATCAAACTGAATCATTACAAATCCGTTGCAGTGGAAGCAACATATTTTAAAACATCTAGCCATAAAATAAATAGGCTATGTCATATATCGAATCTTTTTCAGATTGGTACATTTTTCATAATTTCCACCTACCCTGCCAATCTTGAAGATTAAGCAATGCAATATAATCTATGAGTCTCCCAACACAAATTTGTACGAGAAAAAAAAAAAAAAATCAATCATATTCTTTTAGGTCCATAATGAAAAAACAATTTTATTTCCAACAACAAAAGATTTTGCACCTCCCAGGACTGTAGCCATGGTTTTTAATCTGACAATCTCCTCTGGTAGGTTTTTACCTCGTGTCAGAAGTTGTACAGCACTCTTACTGGTCCCACAACCGAATGCTCAGCTTATCTGCACTCATACCTTAGGTAGCTCCTCGACTACTGTGTGCTTGTCATGTATCTGTCTCACTGTAAGTGCCTTTGGACAAAAGCATCTGTTAAACAGAAGCATATTAAAATGTAAAAAAAAAAAAAAAATCCAATTATTTTGTTTTATGTCGTCCCCTGGTGGTAGCGATATACAATTAACACCTCATTTAAAACCCAAAGCCCTTAAATCTCATTAATGCACAGATATGTTAACTGAATGAGAATGAGTGTTTATTGTTCTTTTTTTTTTTACAAAACCACTCGAAGTAAAACACATAATAAAGCAGTATGAAAAAACTTAATATATATTCAGATTGTATAATGGCCAAACATATGTTGAAAATGTGACCTTATAAATCCTGATGTATATTTCCTAGATAAAATAATGTAATGTCTCCAAAAGTGACATTTTGTCATGTGGCAGGAGAGGCGAGGGAATATATTCTTAGCCTTGTTAAAGAAAAATATCTGGAGAAAATGTCTAAAAAATATTGCCTGTCACGTGGGACACAGCAATCTGCCTCTGACCTCAATTTCTCACCCCCAACCCTTCCCCACTCTATTTTTACTTCCTCTAGAGGACCAGGAGAGGTATCTAGGTTGTCACATCTGTTTCCTTTAACATCTGAAACAGACCCCTTTTTGACGGCTTCCCCCAAAGTACATGTTCATCTCAACTGCGACACAAAGTCCTCTGCAGGTTTTGCAAACCCGTTTTTAAAATGTATCGTTTGCTGAAGGATGACATGTTTATGAGCACACTGAGCCACTGAGCTACGCAGTGCCGGGGTTTGGTAAAAGGGCGCTGTTTTTACATTCTTATAGCATACAAAGTGACACAGAAAGGCAGGGCTGAACATACCTGAAACTGCAGACCAGCAGCAGTGTGCTGTCATAGTGTTCAGTCTGAAGCTTCCCAAGCCACAGAAATCTGACTAAAGTCTAAAAACTGATCTAAATCTCTTATGAGCTAAGGAACACCAACCTCCCGCCCATATTTAATACACATATTCTAATACAGAGTATCTTTAAAAAATCATCATTGAACAGCTGAGTTTAAAAAAAGGTCAAATTGAACTGTATTTCCCCGTACAGAATGGTTCTGAGAGTTAGTGACTTAGCTATGAGAGGGTGTGACCAAAACATAGTTAAGTCACAGCTGTCAAACTGACATCTAAAGGCTGACAGTCAAGAGGGGTGAGCTAAAAGCTTCATAACACTCACTTCATTACAATGGGAGGACTTCAAGGTCCAAGCTGCTGTGTCACAAAGTCTGAATTCCAACAAGCAAGCCTCTTCTCACCTGTTGACTTGACCCCACTCGTCCATTTTAGGGACCGGGTATGGCTTTATGAGAAATCCATTTTTACTTCTGAGCTCCACTCACCGAATCAAAAGCCAAGGAAATGTTAAATTAGTCACTACAATGAACTGTTGACTGGAAGCAGCTTAGTAACTCTTCCATTCTGGATACGGCTTAAAATATAACTGTACTTTCATAACCGTTAATTCAAGCAATACGTTTTCCTTTGAACGTAAACCGGCAAAACAAACAAAATTAATCAATCTGTCGTAACAAAGAGCATATAAAAACTAATAACAATGGAGGTGTTGGAGGAGCTGTAATGACTCACAAAGGCAGAGTTTGTTTCATACATCTCAGCAAAAACGCCCTGAGAAATCTGTCTGGCGGTCCACCGCATGAAAAGCTGAAAGCTGCTTTGTCACTTATAGAGCCAATACAGAGATGAGGTCATATACTATTCTGTCTATTTATGCGGGTTTGCCTTGTTCCTGCTGAAACAAACTGTGCTTTGGCCCACAACGGATTTCTTTTTTTTTCCACCTTGCGCCAAAATCCACATAAGGTAGTTTCATTAGAAGGCTGTTTAACTATCTCACACATACTACGATCGAGAAGTCTTACCAGATGACATTTTTTAAACCCTCAGTAATGTATGGCTACAATGGTTATACTCTTACCACTTTATCGTTCTTAATCCATTAGCTGATAGGTTCAGCTACCAAGGCAATTTAAAAAAATCAGTATGTGAGAACCAATATAAAAGTACAAAAATAAGTTTTAATTTCTTCCCCATCAGCAGCAAGGCACATTAAAGAGTCAGCCGGCACATTAACATTGTCCAAGTTGTTTATACGTGATAAGCGAACTATAGAGTGAACTGCCATTTTACTGCACATGCAAGCCCATGTCATGTGAAAAACATGGGAAACGTTCATCCACTGTGTCACCCGTTCTGACAATTGTCACCTGACACGAAGTGCAGGGCCAATAGGCAAGAGAGACGAGGATGTAGCTGCAAATACGAAGGGGTTTTAATGACAAAAGAATGCAACCACTGGGCTCTGCCCTGAACACAAAGGGTAAATAGGGTAGTGGACTCAAACAAAAAACAAGGCAGGAACAAGATCAGGGGAACTAGGGCACAAACAGACAAGACAAGGGAACTAACAAGGTACAGATCAAAAAGAAGACTGGTAGCGAGGCTAATAAGCATGGCAAAGACAAGAGGAGAGACGGACTGAAGAAACAGGTGGAACACATGAGGGCAATCAGGGCAACTGGCAAATGAGGAAACATGAAGGGCAGACCCAATTCCCCAGTCAGTACTCAGGGAACACAGAGCAGTGGTACAGATGTAACACCCACCATCTTTCACCCTTTACAGGTCATTTACTTGAACTTCCTTTTCACGCACGTTTTCCATCTGTTTTTTATAGACTGCATATAATGTATTAAACACGACCCCCACTTATTGCCTTGTGTTTTATATGATCTTCTGATTCCTCCTTAAAGCCTTTACCATAGTGAAAAACACTTTTGCTTAACTTGCATTCATTCATATTATTGTTATTAATAAGACATGAGATAAATGAGCACCTTCACAAAACAAAATGAAAATTGTCTCCGGTGCAACTTAGCATGACGCATTACGGCAGCTGCTTAGTTTTGATAAGTAAAAAGCAGGACTTAAAACGTCAGAGTGACTTAATATAGTGATCCGGCAATTAGATCCCATATATTGCTTCACTAATTAGAGCTCCCAGCCTGACAGTCTGTTTCATTAAAGTTTAATAATGAATGAAAGAGACCTCCAAGCTAATACCATCTCCGTCAATAACCTCCTTCTGTTCCCCCTCCGTAAAGCAGAAATCCCGCTTCTTAATAAAATGTGTTGTTAACAACCTGAAAACACGCACTGCTTCAAAATACTTAAAATACGATCTGCAATTTAACCGCAATCGGCAATGTGTGATTTCCTCTTGCTGTTGCTCATTTCCATAGTTATAAGTTGGAGATTGATGTGGCCATTAGAAGGGGCCCTTCGTACGGGGCATTTTCAGCTTCATACTTGGTGACTTCATTTACTATAATAAAAGTGCATTTATTTAACGTCTGATCTTGTTTACCTGAATAAAGGGCGGCGATGTGGTGCCCAGTTTTGTGTTAATAACAGCTGTACTTAAATATAACTCGTATATATATAGCTGTCTTGATTTCCAAACTGCTGTCCAGGCATCATAAAGATAATATATGGCCGTGACGGCAGAGAACTCGCATAAACCTGCAGGCGTCCAAGGGCTTCTCCTGGATGCAGTGGGAAACATGGGGCACACATGCATATGGGGCAGCCGCTACTGGACCTTTCTAGGATCCCTGCAGCGGGAACCGGGACACACGGATCTTTAATGAAAATCCACTGCGTTCGCGGGTGGTTGCGCTCCTGCCGGGGAATCTTTCATTGAAGGCGTCTGGAAAGCGGCTTTGAGAACTTTGATGGCTGCCAGAGAAGCCCGACGAAGCGGGGTCGACGGAGATGGCATCGTCGGCAGATTGGCAGACTTGACAGGCAGCTAGACTCAGTGATGCAACACAAGGGATCTCGGCTTGGAGTGGTCTCAGCAGACAGTGAGGGGCTCAGAGTCACTTGACCCATCACCGACTTCATGCCTTACGGTCTTGGCCGGACGTGCATGTCCAGCAGTGCACAGTATTCAAAGTCATTACCTTCCGACGTCTATATTTTAAGATCCTTATGCAATTGAAATGCACACCACTGGAAGGCTGTGCATAAATAGTTTATCAAAAGCTTACACGACTCGGGGCGTCAATCTGTGTACAGGGGTGCATTTCAAGCAGGTCTGCTTTATAAAAACCGCATTTATCATGGAACAAAAGCACGATTTAGTAGCGCTACAGACAAACGTCCAAAGGCGTCAATATCAAGACGGTCTATTTCCGAGGCTTCCGACTCATGAGCTCGTCTTGAGCAGGTGTTTTCGCCATGTGACAGAAATGACTCAGTGACGCCGAAGGAATCATTAGGTGAGTCACCGCAACTGAGTCACACTGAAGGTGGTTATTTCGAGAGCTGTGAATTACACGCCGTGGAAGCCTCGGCGACATCACCTCCAGGGGCCCGGTGACACTCGCAGGCACGACATCGCTGTCGTTTTGACAGTCAGGCGACGTTAGAGATTAATCCCCGCAGGAGGCGACTCCCCCTGCCTCCTCATGCCGCACACACGCACTGACGAAGGGACGGCAGCGCATTTCGAAAACCATCACAAGCCAAACGCCATCAGAAATCAAAATCTCATCATAGCAGAAGCAACGCCGTATTACGTAACCCCGCGATTTAAAACGTTTCCGCATGACAGTAAATCTCTACCGTGGTTTCAGAAAACATTCATGACAATTCATGAGAATTTTTCAGCTCCCTCAGAAATCTTTAAAAATTAATCAGCATTAATGCTACTGATTAGCTGTCATTGAGCTGTTGATTAAATAAATTGCCGAGTTGAAATCTTGTTAAATCAAATACGACTGAAGTCTTGAGTTTTCCCATTCTATTGTGTTACAAGTTTATTGTATGAAAAGATAATTGAAATAAAAACATCCAGATCGAATCAAAATACCCACTCAGTTTTATTATTAACCTATGATTACTTGTCTTATACTGAAAACTGGAAATGGTGCATTTATAAATATAGGTTATATTCGTCTCCTATGACAGAAACAAAACAAATAAATTACGACTGAATTTAGTTTTGACTTGAGTTTTTTGTTACCCTATTGTTCAAAATATGAACATATGAAGCAGTATTAAAAATTATACGAAATCCACAACCAGCTCATTCATGTGGTTTGAATGAAATAATTCTTTATTAATTAGGATGCTAATTAGAACATAAACTAGCATGCAGACTAGGCTGGCAGTTCCGGGACTGGGAAATGCTTTTGTGGAAATTCCACCCATCAATTTCCCATAATACCTTATCCAATGCAGCACTGCTGCGAGTCTGTCACACATCCCAGGAAGTGCAATTCAAAGGGTACAGTGTACTCAGAACAGGATGCCAGTCCTTGATAGGTCACATACAGTGTACTCAGAGCAGGATGCCAGTCCATGATAGGTCACATACAGTGTACTCAGAACAGGATGCCAGTCCATGATAGGTCACATACAGTGTACTCAGAACAGGATACCAATCCATGATAGGTCACATACAGTGTACTCAGAGTAGGATACCAGTCCATGATAGGTCACATACAGTG
>JAACJT020000105.1:3950469-3975274 GCA_009936485.2 Gymnarchus niloticus
AGCAGTGGTGGTGGTGGGGGGGGGGGGGGTTGGTGGGATAAGGCAAACAGTGGGTCACAGAATGCAGGACAGCAAAAAGGAGAAACCTGTAATTAGAATTAGGAAGCGATGGGGATGAAAACAATAGGAGCGAGCCATGGAGCTGTCAGCGTGGCCCCAGAATAATCCAGCCTGTGCGTTCACCGCATCGTTCTGCTGCTAAGTCACTGCTAGTCACTGTCAGCCAGTTTCTCATAGGCTCAGATACAGTGTCATTACATCACTGTGTCATACATACACAACCATATAAGTGTGTCTATATATGTTCATATCAGTGATGCCAAAGCTGTATCACTGTCCCACACCACAAGCAGGTGTGTTTGACTGACAGGTTAGTGGCTGTTTTGTTTGACATTTATTTTAGGACTTCCGCCTCATGACAAAGGCACCAGCAAGAAATGGTAGCTGTTCCTGCCTAAATTATAAGTAAAACGCTGTACGCCTATGCAATTTCAAACATGCTAGGTCATTCGTGCGAACTGAACAATTAGACAGGCCATAGCTATTTTATTGCAATAATTAATCGACTATTTAAGGATATCACATGTAAGGAAAATGAAATTCAAGAGTCCAGTGAATATGAAAAGCATTTCACAGTATGTTATCTGTAAACACCTCGTCAAGTGAAAAAGCTTGATTATATGACTTAGATTATCAGAATAACTCAGTTTTGATTCACGTTCCATTTATATTCATCCAGCTTATATCAGATATATATGGATTCTGATCTGAAACTTGTCTCAAGGCAAGCTGGGTCTGTTTCCATAATTATATCTTGCTGGTTGTGCTGAGGGATTGTGTGGGAGGTTGACTAAACTATCTATTTCAGAGCAGAACAAAAACGTGCGTACATGTCATTGGTGGACTCTGGGGGCTAAACATCTGTTTGTTCTTTTTCTTATCATCACCATCATCATCACCACCATCATCATCTTGTATGGTCACATTAATGGGTCATTTGGTTGAGAGGTATTGCCAAATTTTATAAGTCCAATAAAAAACGTATTGTAATGAGCCATGTAATGACCCAAGGTTCTGATGTCCCTTGGAGCCCCCGTTGAACTGTCATGTAGGAACCTAGCATGGTCCATGCCACTAGGGCGATGCAATCTAAGAGTTTAGCAGCGGACAGTAAATCGGGGTTCCAATCTGGGATTCTATTCAGGACCTTGTGCGGAATTCTACTATTAACATCTCGGTTTTGTTTCAAACAGTGGGTTCCTAATGTATGCACATACATACGCATTGATTAGCTGAAAAATAGCTTGTTTACACGTTGGAATTCCCAGAACCCTGGTGTCATCATTATTACAGTTGAACAGCTATAACAAGTCACGTTAAGAAAAAGTATATATTTGTGAATACATATTTCATTAATTAGAGTTTCAATAACTCGCATGGCAAGCTTGAGAATTACCCAGCATGTTGCAGCCCGTGATACCCGATATCCAGTCTGATTTCATTGTCCGTCCTTTACTCTTGGCGCTACAGAGACCCGTGTGAGCGAAATATCTCACACTTCATATTTCATGTGGAAACTTCAAAGAGCTAAAGAAGACTACAGAAACAAGAAGATTTTTAGAATACCTTTTTCCTTGTTACTTCTCAAATAACCAAAATTATTCGTCCAGTTTATATATACACGCACACAGACCGTTTAATAGTTGCCCGCGTTAGTGTCTGTTATAAACATGCAGAATCATACAGTAATAACGTATTACTGAATGGAAACAAGGGCTCAATAATCAAAGTGTCCAGCATGTGAATGAGAGACATGTTAATACAGCAGTTTGCATGCCAGTTCTCCTAAAATAACCCCGAAAGACCCAGCTGACCATTCTGGATCAGGCTCCTGTACCAATCGACAGTACCAGCCGTCCACACTGCCGCATTCTCCTCCCGAAATAGACTAGCAGTCAGAGTAAAGCAGGAACGCGGGCTAACGCACAGTCTAAAAACTCACAGAGATTTAGTCGGACATGCACACAAGTCACACACGTACTGTACCTGCACACAAACATTTAAACACATCACGCGGCCATAGCAATGATGTAAAATAACAAAAATAAAACCTCCACTCCAAACAGTACCACTGTTTGACTACTTAGTATTACGTGTAATCATAGCAATCCACTTGCCTGCTGAGTGAAATGCAAAACTCATTATATATATAGATAAAAAATAAAAACAAGGTAGGATGCATATCATTTTTGATGTTGCCACCTGTTGCCCTGCTCCCCAGAGGGAAAATTCCACCGGTGCTTGGGGTCAACACCATGTGTGGGGGATTGTGACGTGTTGGCCTTAGCACCTCCTGTGCGTGTGCTTCCCTATTTAAAGCCCCTTTACTGCCTTGGGTAACTGCAAGACGAGCATCTGCCTCAACTCTCCTTCTCCCTACAGGCAGAGTTCACCAAACATGGCCACTGCAGTTCAGAAGATAAAATGTGCTACCATGGTCAGTGGCCTTGCCAAGAGATGGCAGAGCTGGGCCGATGAGCGTTCTGTCAAGCATGAGACTACACCTTCTGGATGGGTCCCGGACTCAATACTAGAGGATGAGCAGAGGAGAGAACCTGAAGTTAGACCAGCGGTGGTCTCCCAGGTCATGAAGACTGATGGTAGCGATGACTGCAAGATCAAAACGAGTGTTGTGACCAAGAGCATCACAGCCAAGAAGAACGACTGTGGCAATCATCTGGTGAACTTAATCAAGGAGAAGATCGACTCCAGCCAGTTGGCATCTGAGGTCCAGAAGCCCTTTCTGGATGGCGAGTCACCTACAAGGAGGCGCTCTTGTGGCTCCAAGGCTAGCCGTGCTGTGATGGCCTGGAACCAGGCGAGTGGAGAAGAGTCAAAGATGGGATCCCGCAGCAGTAGCCTGGACACGGATGACAGCGGTTTGGGGGAGGAGGCTCCTCTCAGTGATAACGGCGACTGCAGGAGCGGCAAGAATGAAAGGCCAGTGAAGAAGCACAAAAAACTCCCAAAGGTATGTATACTTCACACAATTAAGGCATGCAGTAGCCTGACAAGTCCTGGTGGGGAGAGGGAGGGATGAAACATTTACTGAAGGCATAGACAGGGGGGACAAAACGCAATGAAGATATACTCCGTGAGTCAATACAATCAGGGAGGAAATATTAAAAAATGACTGTCCTGGTGGGTCCCATGAAGGGAGAGGAGGGGAAGAGACCTTTACCAAAGGCATAGACAGATGGGGTGGACAAAACGAAACGTAGATATAATCCATGAGTCAGTACATCCAGGGAGGAAATCTTTAAAAATCACATCAGTCTATGCTGCTCACATATTCTCAGTGTCCAAGCCGAAGAAAAACTGGCACATTTAGCAGGCAGGAAGTATTACAATTTTCTATTTCCTTTTAAAATATATATTTTTAGGACTAAGAGTCTATATAAATAGCCATAATTTTGGACCCTACAAGAAAGTTGTACCCTGTTCAAGGTTCTCTCAGTTCGAACGTATTTTCACTTATTCTTCTGCGGGAGTCTAACAATGTAGAGCGAGGTGTCAGTATGAAGCAGTGCGACAAAATCAGGGAACAATACAGTAACTATGTAAAAAAAACAGCTGCTGCAATTAACGGGAAAAATAGTGGTTTTCATTCTTTTAAGCGACTGAACAATGAACAATATAAATGTATTGAAAGTGCCGGAAACATCGTGAATCTTTTTTTGGACATTGAAATCAGGTCAGTCCATACCTCCATCCATCCATCCATCCATCCATCCATCCATGTCTGGGTGACCCTGAGTCCTTTCCCAGGAAATGCATACACGGGGCATTCTGGCAGGGGACATTGACATCAGGCCAGTCATATAAACCGCATGCTCTGTATCTTTAATAGTGATGCTTCTCCACAGATTCAGGTGACCACCATGGAGGACATAAGAAACAAGTGGCAGCAGTGGTCAAAGCAGCACATAGAAGGCCAGAGGCTGAACCCGTTCAGTGAGGAGTTCGACTACGAGTACGCAATGGCCGTGAAGCTGCAGAAGGGCGACGTGGGCTACGGGCGTCCTGTAGAAGGCAGCAAAACGGAGGAACGTGCTCGCCGGGCCCAGAAACACATCCGCAGGGAGATGGACGAGATGTGCTATATCATCAGACACATGGGCGTGAGGGGTAAAGACGACAAGGTCCGCATCACCTTCGGGACGCTCTTTGACTATTATGCCAACATCTCCGACAAAGTGGTGGGTATCCTTCTCCGCTGCCGCAAACACGGCATGGTCGATTTTGAGGGCGAGATGCTGTGGCAAGGGCGGGACGACAGTGTCGTGATCACGTTGCTGGACTGATGCTGCCGGTTTGACTCGCGGTGCTCCAGGTTTGCTGAGCGTTGAATGTCCTCTGCGTGAACAGACCTCAAACAGAAATTCTTCCCCTTGAAGGACTTGTGTGTCTCTCAGTCTGAATTATTGCTCAGCTAAGCCACATATTACTACGAGGCTCCCCATTGTGTCTAAATACCTTAATCATGAATTTTCAGCATATGCAACGAATTGACAATGTTTTTCTTATTACAAGGCATATTACATAAGATTGTTACAGAAGGGTTTTAAATGACAAGAAAACAACTTGAAAACAGTTGTGGGTATATTTTTGATCAGAAGGTAAAGATTAACAAAAAGGATCATCACTGTGTCTTGACCTTTATATTAGTTGCATGTTAAAATTTCTTTCAAGATGAAAGCATGTGAAACTTCTTACAGAAGAGCAGTTGACAGTTGTATTCTTTTAATATTGTGTGATTATTTAACAATAAAACAATTGGCGTTGCCTTTGTGTTTACATCAGTTCGATTTGTATCTGTGATCAACTTGATGCTATTTTGTTTGTGTTTCATTTCCTGTACTCGTAGTTTTAATCTCACGAAGTAATGGTGTACACCTGAGAAGCTGCAAAAGATTTATTTTGTTTGTGAACTGAAATACCACCACTGGGGTGGATCATCAGGGCAATCAAACCCCAGTGTATACTTTTGACAGTAACACTGCAGTGTAACATCAGGGCAATCAAACCCCAGTGTATACTTTTGACAGTAACACTGCAGTGTAACTTCAGGGCAATCAAACCCCAGTGTATACTTTTGACAGTAACACTGCAGTGTAACTTCAGGGCAATCAAACCCCAGTGCTTTTATGACAGCTATAATTCTTCATCCTCTGCACAGCAGCTAGACACGGGGTAAAGAGCGTTTCCATGCCACTGTGGTCATACATCCAACCACCTCACAGGCTTTACATGTATCATTCAAACTCAGAATTCATACCCTGTCACATTCTGCAAGACTAAAACAATTAATTGTAGAACCAGGTCAAGAACGTTAATAATAAAAAATAAACTAAATCCAAATCACAGATTCAACTTATTTATTAACATTCGAAACAGTTTAACAACATCAAACTGTGCATTATTCAACATTACTATAGTTTCTTAATTAATTCATATATACATGTAATAAATTATTTTTTTAATAAAGCTGGCCCGAAAGAAGCAGATCATATCTCCTTAAAACGACTGACGTCTTCCTAGAGAGAACATTCCAGAATGCCATTTGCCAGTCCCCGCCTAAGCAGGATTTAATGATATGTTCACGCTAATGTATGGTATCCTATCTAACAAAGCCCTTTTATGTCCATATTTATTTATTTCGCAGAACCTTTAAAACCCTGACAGACCAGACAGCACTATGACCAAACATCACACAGAAGAAAATAATAGAATGGAAATATCTGAATGAGTTTTGCTAGTATTTTGGGACAATACGATGGTCCTTATTTACAGAGTACTTCTTGCTTTCTGCCACACCGTTTCCTCCACTGGGGTTCACTTAAAGTAAAATATCACTCCTAATATATAATCGTCTTATTGTGAAACCTCCCCGAGTGGGCCAGCCATTATATTTTCGAAAATTTACCATATACCATGGGAAAATGCGTATAAAGGCAGCAGATAAATGAAAGTTCCATACATCATAAAAACCACTGACACAACCCGGTCGTAAAGCGGACACATTTAAAAAGGCAGTTTAACCTCTCCCTCGTCTAACAGCTGGATGACTGCTGTTTCACCCCCTTGGCTGTAAACATGCAGGGTCATTACGATTTAGCTTCATTTTGGCGTTGCGTCATTCGGTCCTGCTTAAAATCCTGCCTTCTAGTAATAAATAAAAAACATGATGCTATTATTTCCTGCACCGTACTTGTGTCTATTTTGCTGTGATTTTAGATTTAAATGAACCAAAGCCAGGTGATATAAAATAAAGAAAAAAAATAAGATTAAAATTTCAGGACATATTTCAAGTGCGAAATTTCAAGTATCTCGTTGATGTCAAAAAAACATTGAGGAAAAAAACAAAAAAACATTTAAAGGATATACACTATTGACCCAGGAAATAAAACGAAGGTTATGCGAAAATAAAGGTCTGAAGTAACACCTTTGTAGTACAAAGTGAAATGCGATAAATCTTAGAGATCGGCTGACTTTAAACATTATTTTGAATAGCTGCTTATATAAAACAGCTATCCAAAACAACAATTATATCTAGTTAACTGCTATTCAAAGTAATTGAAAAAAAATTATTTATATTAGTTCGGCAAAGTCGAAAACCCATTGAAGGATATACTATAGAAGAAATTTCAAATGATTTTGGAAATTTGGTAAATTCTACAGCACAATTGTACTCAACACAATATTTCCCGTGTTCATTCTTTGCTGTCTGGGATTGAGATAAATGTCAAAGGGTAAGCATTTGTCATTTCTTATGATCAAATAACGACTTGCTGTAGCAGTCTACAACTGAGAAGCATGAATTATTTATATGAAGAAGAGACACTCATTTCCTTCTTTAAAATGCTGCTAAAATTTTTTAATTTTTGTGAGCTTTAGAGTTATTTTGTTTAATTTCATAAACTTATTTTTTTTTTCTATAGTGAAAAAGGTTGTGTTGAGGAATTGTGCTAAATTAACCAATATCAAGCATAACTTTGGATAAACTGACTCAATAAATCTATCGGCAGAACTTACAGGTAAAACTCAAGTTTAAAGAAAAAGATTTCATGGTAGTTTTGATGATAAATCTGAATATTTCTTTAAAAACAGTTTAATTCACTAAGATATTTCTTGTAAATGTTTCAGTTATAAAATTAAGTTTTTCTGTGGGACATTTTCAAGGAAAATATAACATTTGGAAATTCAGAACCTTGGAATGTGGCAGCAGTTTAGATTTTATAAATATTACTCTAGTGACAAGTAGAAGATATTTACATATTTTTAGTTACTTTATTTTCATATCAATTTACACTCGCAAGGCAGGTTTTGTCTTGTTTTAGAATATTATCAACATTTTAAATTCCAGAGTTAAAAGTACTTAAGAAAATCACAAAGTCTTTAAAATTTTTGTTTAAACTTAATCGCCCACACTTACATATACCCAAACTTATATTCATACATATTAGGGGTGCAAATTATGAATCAGTAAGAACAAACAACTTTAAAATGTAACGTCTCTACTATATTTCTGAATCAGTATGGAAGTGATTTTATTCAAAATCAGTTTCAGTCAGGAATGCTAGTGATGTGATAAAAACACTCCCTGTTTTTTTAAATATGTGTAATGCAATTATTAAAATAACTGTACTCTATGCATGAGTTAGTAAACTATGCAGAAATTTGAAATCGCATGGCATCAGTTGATAATATATTGAAAATTCAGAACCCATGACGGGTGGCAGTATCGCAAATGCTAGTACTAGCATTGATTGGTAGGTTCAGGATACTCCCACCCACCACGTCTTCTGAAGCCTCATTTAGTGCCAGCATTAGTTCATGAGCCTCTCACTCACCATGGGTTGTGAAGCCTCATTTGTCCCATCACTATATACTACTATGTGAATTTATCACCAGACGAGCAGTTTAATTTTTGAGCTTTTGAACTAAAACCTTTCCAAACTGAAACCGTGCCAATTTCTCTTTCGTAATGTTTCTTCGTCTCCTTCATTCTGTCATTGAGCCCAGATGAGTTTTAGAACGGGAGTGCTAATTATTGCTTCAAAATAAAATGTTTTTAAAATGAATATTATACAACAAAAAGATGCATCTTTAATTAGTGTAAATATAAAGTGTTCAGTATAAAATATACTATGAGTTTGAGTTTTTTTTTTTTCTGTTACTTCTATAAAATTTTCATCTCCCATTTGAACAAAACAAACATTTTTCAAAATGCACTTTGAAAATGTTATCTTGCGTCGTACTACAAAAGGTTGATTTGGTACACTGGACAGATAGAGTTTATGTAATAAATAGTACAATTATCTCAGTACAAAACTATGACCATATCATATTTAATAAATTCACATGCAAGAACGTAATATGCTTGTAATATATGCTGCTAGACATTCGTACGTTGTAAAGTGAGGATGTAAAAGTCTTAAACTACGTTTCCTGTGTCAGTGACAATACACGTTTCAACAATTCGTTTTTGGGACCAGACTCAAACAGGAAATACTAGAGGATGAATTCGCGCTCACACAAGGAAGAGATGTTTATGTCAGTCCAACAAAACCTTGGAAGTTTTAGTCATTTCACTCAAGTGGTTATTACTCCAAATTGTGTAATTAATCGTACATATTTTTTTGCTATTTATGTGTTTTTTATAAAATATAATATGCATTTTCATTACCTTGTCAATATTGATCACAGTTCTGCATCTATAATTTATTTAAATTAGCTGCTACATCTTTGCTCTTTTAACCCATATTTCTCATCGTTAACTCAAGCAAGAAAAAAGTTCTCTGTTGTTCTACGTCTTCGTTAGTACTTTTTTTTTTAATTATTATTATTATTATTAAGCTATATAGTCACTCATGCTCAATGCTAATGCTACAATCTCACTGCGCTACCGAAGCTCTGCAGACGGACGATAACACTTCTGTATTAATCACACTGCATTGGAAAATTTCATACAACTAAAAGTGACTTTGGCTCACTCAATTTTTATCAATAGTAAAAAAAAAATAAAAATAAATAAATAAATAATATTTAATCAAGCCTTAAAGTGCCCGTAACGACCTGCGAATTGTAAATCAATCCGTTTTCACCCTTTCGTGCTTTTCTTGTTTTTATTTACCGTTGTTGCACCTTCTTACTGGGTGTATTTTTAATCATCGATTGGCTTCGAAAGGGAACTAAAGTGTTTTACGAAGTACTGTGAATTTACCTCTAATGCTTATTTGCTGCAAGCTGCCGTCGGATTGTTTAGTCGTGGAAATAACCTTGACTCACCGACTAGTGGCATAAAGCACCAAATAAAGACACTTGCTGGTAAGTTGGCACAGTTAAAGAATAATAATAATAAACAACACACAAGTGAGCCCAGCTGTACACACAAACATCCACGGTACCTCTCCATGTCCTATACATTTCAGATAAAACGTTTAATATGGTATACTTGCAACACCCAGGCCAGGCCTGTACTTTCGAAAGTGGCGAATGATTATCTGGTTTCATGACATGAATATTTAGTCTCTCTTAAAAAAAAAAAAAAAAAAAAAAAAGTCTGCTTGTTTTATTTAACACCAACGGTGGCTCAGATATTGCACATGCCCAGTCCCCGGTCTGAGACCACGCAGGCAGCCTCATGGATGGCAATCTGGCTGGCAGATCGATCCTCCACTGACACTGTGAGGTATTAGACAAGGAGACACTAGAGATTGCACTCAAGGGCTTGGGGGAGGTGGAAAAAAAGTTCAGATCAAGAGTATGAATCAGGCGTCAGTCGTTTCCTCAGTTCCACGGTTTAAATGTTCCACTTCAGGAAGAAGAACCCTTTAAACTAAGGCTGGGTCAGCAAACCCCCCCCCCCCTCCCCCTTTCCTGGCTTCAAGGCCTGGGCGTAGGAGTTGGACTTGTAGCCCTCTGAGATCCAAAGACCACAGGACAGCTTGGAAAATAAGGGTACGAAAATAGCGCCCCCTGGCAGGACCATTAGGAGCGGTCACAACAGGGTCCCACTGTGCTCTCCAGGGACAGCTGGGATGAGTGCCGGATCAGAGGAGCCATTGTTGGGTCTACCATGGAAGAGGTGGGGAAAAGCTTGTACCAGCCAATCACCATGCTTGATAAATCCAGCTCCTCCAGTAGGATGCGAGCCATCCCCATGAAACACTTGCGATCCATTCGTCCGTAGTTACCCCAGACAATAACCTGTGGGACAAATATCAGTAAGACAAAACACAAAATGACATGCTTCTAGCTCAACTGCATAAAGTGGATATTATATTACAAATGAATATATGAAATCCTAGTTAAATATCAAATTGATTGGGTGGATGGGATCCTTTACTAGTATCTCTACTAACAGCTATGATTAATTTAACATTGGCATCGCGACTCCTAGATCCGTTCTGAGATAACCTACAAGTGGGGCCCTACTCACATTATCTGCAGCTTCCCAGCTGGTGCTTTTAGCCTGCTTTTAAGGCAGCTGGACTGAAGCCTCCCATTTTTGATTTTGTTTATATCCATATCTTTTGAATACACTGTTCTCACCCAGGCTTATTTATTTCACAGAGCGAGTTCAATTTAGCAGCAAGATTCATGTAGCCTGAGACGAAGGAGAGAGATGTGCTCTATCCTGTTATTCAGCAATAAAACGCAATTATTTCCAAAATGACGTGTAGACCGTGGAGAAGCCGAAAAACTAATGTTTCGGAGAGCTACCTGCTTCATCTATTAACAAAGGCACTCTGTCATCTCTGGAAACTTTAAGAGGGAAGAGATCCTGTGTATTCTCTGGCTGTTATGGGGCTTCTCATGCTAAAACCAAATGTAGCGAGAAAGCGTTTCAAACGTGTAACACGTCATGCTTCCCGACGGGAGCTGAGCTTGAAGGAAACTGATGACAAGACAGTTACACTTTCCAAGGGAAACAAACAGTGACAAACAAACATCAAAAAAAAAAGAGATTTTGCACACATGACTATGCCTATTTTTATTATTAATATTATTAATAATAATAATAATAATAACCACATTTCATTTGCGAGCGCATTTCAGGACACTCAAGGTCACCTTACATGAATTAAAACATAAGGCCATACAATAAAATATTACTGCCATGAAAAGGTGCACTCAAAACTAGGAAACTTCCTGAGTAATTGCATATTAGTCATGAAGTAATGAGAATTCCTTTCGAGAAGTTGAATACAAATGCATATAATGAAAGTCCATGACATTTTCCTTAACACAGTACATATTAAGAGGCAATAACTTTTAGATGTACCATACAAGGTCCCCAGAACAGGTACATTCCCACAGGAAGTCAAGTGTTCAGCTCCATACCTGTACAACCTTCCCCTGAGGACCCTCCGAGAAGACCAGCACCTGGTTATAGAGTGGGTCCAGGGACTTCCGCACAGCCTTTGTCTTCTTTTTGGCAATACAGGCACCGTTTTCAAGTAGATAAACTTTTATGTAAGCAGCTGAAATGACAAATAGGCGCAAAGGAAAATGCACATGCTTTATGCTACCTGAAATATGCATTTTTTTTCCACGCAAAAGGGCATTGTCATAAGAAAAGGGCAGCTTTCTTTTCAGGCATTCTGAAGCTATTTTAAAGCGTGGGGGGGCAGCTAGGAGATATGTGCATATTGGGGAGGGGACTATTCTATGATGTCCATGTAGAATTGACTAATTTCAGCATTTCAGCAAGAAATACATTAGTCCCGGAAAAGCAAACACTGTGTTCTGTTTCGGGATGTAATTTGTTTGTATTTCCGTGGTCCCACTTGAAAAAAATGGTTGTGGTCCACCCACCCGTACAGGTTTTCACTCACTCCGGTACCACACTGCAACCCCAGTAACGCCACCATGTTTATCCTGGCCATGCCCCTGTGCTTAAATAATGAGAGCTGCCCCAGAACTTTGTTACCAGCACACCTGGGGGGCCTTTGGATCCCGGCTTCAGGGTGAGGCCTCTGGCCTGGATGATTTCCACCTCTAACTGTCCATTCCTCTCCATCAGACCTATTTCCACATCACCTGTAGAAGAAACAAGAACATCCGTGTTAAATTGTTTTGTTTCCTGCAAAAGCAGGCAATGCTGCAAAATACGAGAAATGTACAGAACTGTGCAAAAGTCTTGAGCCACCCCATCATTTCTTTATAATTTGCTAGGAAAATGGGACGATAGATACAGTGATTTATTGCAACATCATCTGATGATCTGTAATCATCTGCATCTGTTTCTTCACTGGTTCATGCCTTAAGTTAGATGCTAGTTTGTTATGCTTGAATGATTCATACGTAGGTCACTGTGTGGCTTAACAAACAAAGAACATTCCCCTGAAACAGGTCAGGTACAGAGACTGGACTGAAAATGAGAGCCAAAAACTTTGAAAGTCCTTCAGGAAGCCTGGAGAACTATTCCTCAAGATTACATTAAGAAAATACAAGACAGTGCAGTTCTTTGGAAGCATATGAAGAAATGAGGGGTGGCTCAAGACTTTTGCACAGTACTGTATTTGCGTGGTGAATACCACAAAATACCAGAAATGTGTGAGGTGAATAATTCAGAGTTTCAGAGTAGCTGTCAATTAGGTTCTTATTAAAGTAGGGAAGCAGACGCATCAGGTTAACTGATGGTGCCACTCACCCATGGACGTTGTGGCTAAGGTCTGACGGCCGACAAACTGTGCTGGGCCCATCCCATCCAGAAAGTCACTAAACTGGGCATCTGAAGCCAGGCACACACCACTGTAGTTCAGACTGGAGGCATGGGAAAAAAGTTGGATTGGGAAACAGTATGAATATGAAATCAAATATAGACTTTTCTTTAATAAACGAAAATTGAGAAAATATATGAACTCATAAACCCACAAATGTACCAGTGACACTCTGCAATTTGCTTTGATTAATGGCAATTTCTGTTTCTATTTACAGCAGCAATACTGTTTAGAAGGATCCTCTACATCTTTCTGAATGTGCTTTTCACATTTTTTCCCAAACTTTGTTACATTTACATTAAGATTTTATTCACCCAGCTAACAGGGCTAACAGCAAAACACATGGTCATTGCGACAAAAGATTGAAAACATTCAGCATTCGAAGATGTGATTTTTTGAAAGACATCCCATTCCTGTAATTTTTAAAAACAGGAATACATACATTACTACATACATGTACTGTATATAAAATACATGCAAGAATATATATACTGTGTATGCAAACATGAAAGTCTAAAACTGAGGCATGAAAATAAAAATATTTTAATGTTATACATTCTGGAATCAAGTACAGATGCGTTTATGATGTCCGATTTATTAAACTATAGTGTTGCAGGACACGACTTAGCACTTGTTCAGGGGATGCAGCAATTCCATGCTGTGACAGATGGGAGGCCGGTGTTTGGTGAGAGATCGTTAAGAGCCATTTTAAATAAAACGGTATTAAGTGTTCCTGTGGCAAAGGGCCAGACAGAAGGAGATGAAAGACAAACGGCTCAGAACGACGGCAATTAATGGCTGTGTGATCTCACTCTCCCAGCTCTGATGGAGCTAAAAGGAGAGGATATGCAGGAAAAAAAGGGAAATTAAGTGTTAGACAAATAAAAATCACCTATTTAGTTAAAGGGCATTTCTGAATGGACAGCAGTTGAGGTGCTTATGGATGTGGTTTAATATTTTTCCATTCACAGTTGTTTCACATTTAATTTGCATTATTATACAGAAACATGGTGAGTGTAATGGAAAATTTTTTTAGGAACATTTATTTTTTATTTCACTTTCATTTAAGAGCTCAACAGGTGTTTTAATCCACATTTTTTGGGATCCATCTTCTAACGGCCGTTGCATACAGGCTAGTCTGCTTTAATTGGATCAATCACGCCCAAGTGAACTCAGCTGAAAAGACCATTTAATATTTTAAAAACCATAAATGACTACCATCTATATGAGACACTCATACCATTAAACTTTGCCGATTATGCCACGCCGAACAAGGCCGGGGTACACCGTACATTCAGTATCGGACGATTGTAATTCACCAAAAGCGTGTCATGTTGATTTTAATAACAAGCCCTCGCTAGCACAGTTTCCCCAGAGTGCTTCGCATATACAGTATGTAGATAAACACACACAGCATACAATTACACACATTTGTTTAAGGAGCAATGTCAGCACGTGCATTACCTTAAAATCCGTGTCTGCTCCACCCTCCTGCTTTACATGTTATTATTTTTTAATCCAACGTTCAGGTTTCCGCATCACCATCAGTGCAGTTTCCCCAATGCACACTTCTGCCAAATACCCGCCCGGTCCCGTGGTTGACTCGATGCTTTTTTTCCGCAGGTGTATTTTCAGAATTAAGTGGGAAATGGGCATAAAATTTGGATATAGGGAAACTAAGAAACGGGGCACGGTGACTAGAGGGTTGGCACATAATCACACAATTCATCATTTTCTGACTATGAATGGCCAGACTAGCAGCTGGTCGATTTAGCTAAAAAAAAAGAATGTACATGATTTAAAAAATAAAAAGAAAAACTTTTATTTTGACGGAAGCTGAAGTCGCACTGAATCATAGAGATGGTTTAAAATCTGGTTTAAAATTTAAATTCCTCTCTTGAAGAATTGTCCTTTTTTGATTGGACTTGAATTTCAGTGTTTAAACGATGTGAACTGAAACTTTACCTTCTGTAAAACTGTTTTCTTCTTACTATAAGATTTAGCATGCAAAGTTTTGATTATGAATGCGCTGTTCCCCTATGCAAAGATATTTCTTTGAATAGAACATACTGAAATAATATGAAGACTTTTATTGTTTGTTGTCCTCTTTCTTTGGATTTCACACAACATTTTAAGCATTCATAGGACAAAATAAAAACAGAAGATGATGGCTCACTGGGACGCCGACCAAGATAATGGATGGATGGATGGATGGATGGACGGACGGACGGACAGACGGATGGAATTATTATTTTCCACCCATAAAATCTAATAGTTTGTTCTTTTTGAGATTGAGGTATTTCCCTTTTCTTTGATTGCACATTATTGTCATGCGATTCCAACAGAAAACGATAAACGTTTCAGTCATGTACTCAGTAATAGTAAAACTGGACTGGTTATTAAGCTACTGGAAAAATGAGAAGGAACATATTGCTGTTTTCCATAACGTTTAATTAATAAGAGTTTACTGTGCTTTTATTAACAGCGTATACTGATAGCTTAATAGTAGTACTGTTTGTCAGTGCTATTTCCATGAACACTGCTTCATGACTTACGAGCTTAAATGATTGTCATCAACACGTACGTACCGGTCTGTTAGATTGTAATAGCCTAACACCAGTTAAAAATTCACTGATTTACATGATTAGTACAGATGGAAAGATTTACAGCCAAGATGCTGAGAAGAATCCGAGACGGAACTTTTTGTGTATGTCCAGAATTTGGACCAGTATTCTGTAGTAAGTGCCAACCCCCCCCCCATAGCATCGTGACCTACACAGGAAAGGCAGATTATATTTTCATAAAGTTAAAGGATTAAACCTACTGTGAACACAATTAAAAACCAGGCATTACTAGCATTATTTTCTCAATGATCTTGATGGAATGTTAAAAACTCAAAAGACGGTGCTCACTCTTCTGAATATTTCAGAAAAGAAAAAAAAAAAAACCTGCGCATATTGGGAACGACGATGAGCAAAGGAAGTAAGGCAGCCTGTAGCCCAGCCTCCAGCATGTTCTTGGGAACCTTCTGTTGCATATCCTAGAACCAAACTGGAGTTTTTTCTCGGCCACAAGTCTGCCGCTTGGGTGATTTTGGGTGTCGGTACATTTAGGAAAAACAATTGCGCTGCAGTTCTGCGCAGGTCAGAGCAGCTGATGGTACAGCTGAGTGACTTTTTCAGGCTGTTACATTTTAGTTCGGCCAAATCATCTTAAGGCACACAATGCTTAGTTTTGCAGTCTTTCATCGTGAATTATGCATAAAATACAATTTGCAATGATTTTGCATTGAACTTGCTGGCTATTTTTTAAAATCGCACCAACTGATTAGTTAACCGAACAGCCAAATATATTTAAATGTTAATTCATTGTTAAATTTATTAAAATATTCTTATTGTGTATTTTAAATTACTCAGATATCCATAGCCCAAATCTTTAATACTCTATTTCTTCATACAGAAAGAAGCAGAATATTCATAGTTAATGATTAGTGACATTAAGTTACCAGTAAAATATTAGCGCAAATTTAATAAATAATCCTAATGGCCTTGCTCACAGACGGAGAACATAAGGCAAATGCTGGTCTGCGAGAACAGTCACATGGTGACAAGCGTGTGCTTTAACAACAAGCCTGGCTCGTCCTACCAAACAACATGCTCTCTCCCATGGACAGACCGACATGTCTTTGTATTCAGTCTTCAGATACATGGCAAAGCAGCACATAGACCTATAATGAATTATTACTACTAATAATAGATGATAATGTATTTTATATGCATCCTGGCACCCCATCCAGGGCATACCCCAGCTGCCTCAGACAGGCTTGCACTGCTGCCTTAAACCTGACCAGGATATGCGGTTAGAAGTTAGATGGATGGATGCTCAATGCACAAAAGCTTACGATAGGGTATGGTGTAAACAAATCATCTGTGGAACTTTCTGCTGTATCCTTGCAGTTTTTTATACCCTCGTGGAAACTGTCCCAGCATATAACAACTCAGTCGGAGCTTTTAATCATCATGTTCAGGAAGAATTGCATTTCCATTCTGTGGAACATGCGCACGGAATACGCCGTACTCCAGGTTTGAGGAAGAGGACGTGAAACACACCTCTCTCTCTCTCTCTGTCATTCTCTCCCCCCCATGACTATTTCAGTCTGCCCCCTTCTTTGTCCTCAGTCAGTTCTCACTAAGCATTGCAGAGCTGTCGAAATCAAAAAATTTCCTTTCCACCCTGTTGTAAAGTTCTGACCTTGATTCTTCTCTCCTTTTTGCTGATCTATTTTCTAACACTACAGAGACAGCCCAAACCAGCTGCCTTACATTAGGCAAGAAGGGGCTCCAGTGAGATCTGTGGCCTTCTCTCTCCCAGGCTGGTCTCCAGAGTCCTCTGGTAGATATTGCCCTAAAAACTAGATGTCCTGTCCATTTGGAATCTGTCCTACTCAAGGATTAATGAGCACACAGAGCAAGAATCAACATCCTGGGACTTTAACAGGTATGCATTCTTAATGCCTTCCCAACACGTTTTTGCATAAAAATGTCTAATTTAAAAACAGCCCTAACCTTAAGCATCCGGAGACAAGGCGTAATTATTGGTGATGCTTTTTGGCAGACGACAGGAGTGACGTCCCATCGCTGTAAATCAACAGCTCATCGATCTGAAGACTTGCGTTCCAGTCTCTTCTTGACGTTCTTTCCTGGACTTTGTGTTTGGAAGGAGGCCACCCTCCTCAGTTCAATCAGGCTAATGAGAGGCCTACAAGCCCCACGCTCAAATTCACCACATGCATTTTTTAAGTGCCGCTGTGAACACAACAAAGATATTAATTTTTTGATCCTTCCAGATTGCTTTCTAAAGACTCATTTTTCAAATTGTGTAAGTATATAATAGGCAGAATTTTTTTTATCCTACAAACTATTGGTTTCATCTTGTCCGTTTTTTCAGTCTCTTTCTGACCAGAATTTCGCTGCTTTACAATATTAATTCTTGCTAAATCAGTCTATGGTGGGGTTTTTCTTAAATCATTTGTGTAACTTTCTGCTGTATCCAGTTGTCAGGCACTTTTACGTTGAGAAGGGTGATATAAAAGACTATTGAACTGAACTTTGCAAAGGAATGGCAAATCAACAATAAATCTCTCCTTTAAACATTACTTTAAATGTGACCGACTGCATTTTTAATGCCTGTTGCAGATATACAATGGCATGCATTTTAAAAAATATGCATTGTTAGTGATTCTTTTTGACTGGCATTCTGTCCAGCGTGCACCCCTGCCTCGTGCCGTATGCTGCCTGGGATAGGCTCCAGTCCTCCCTACGACCTCATATGTAATGAGGGGTTGGAAGACGGATGATAATTATTCTGTGGATGATTTCACTTAAACAGCGTTTTTAAATAACCAACCAATGTAATTTTGCATCTATAGGTGTATAATAGTTATTTTAATCGTGTAGATTTTTTTTTTTCCTTTTGGATTCCATAGTTTTAGGTTCAGCTTGTGCAACGTCCTTAAAAGAAAATCGGTATCTTTTCAGAATGCCGTGTCCCAAAAAGCACGTCAAGAATTCATAACGCGTCATAGCGCATGCACGCTGTTCTCGAGACCGGGTGTCGCAACGACGTTTCGAGTCCTGCTGTTGCGCAAGAAATCACCGCCGTTACTCGCAATAACAGCTCGCCATTAAAATTTATGATGTCGACAATATCAGTCTGGAAAAGTCAATGTATCGTTTCAGTAACTGCTGTTTCCACCACTGTTTCTGTTCACTATGCTTAAGGTTAGGATTGGGATGGCTTACAGTCATGGCTGCCAAAAAACTACGCTCTGTGGACACCATCCTGTAAGCTCGAAGTGCATATATCAGAAATGTGGCCGAAAAGCCACAGACTGGGCAGTTTGAACGGTATTTCTTAACGGCTATAGTCAGAAAATCCATAGCTCAATGTTGCAAGGAACCAGCACTGGTTAAAACTAATCCTTAATATTAGCACAGAAGACTTAACATTTTGCAGATCACGCAAGTCCCTTAGCAAACCAAACTTTAACAGCTTCTTCAGCGAGATGGATCAGTTGTCCAACGCAAGTCTGTTAAATAATATACAAAACAATATGTGCATGTATTTTGAAAAATAAGACTATCTTGTTGATGCATTAATTTAAGCCAGCAGAAGTAACCCTTACACTTTAACTTAACTGGACAAAATGATGAAAAAAGTACATGGCTATGTCAAGTGAATTCAGGGAGTATTTGTGCCCCTCTAGAATATTGTATAGAACACATTTTAAGAACTTTACACAAAGTACTTTACTTTAAGCACTGTGACACAAAAGGAGGTTGAAAAGAACAATTCCCAAATCCAAAGTCCTGAACAGGCTTCCATACATCACCCTGTTAAAAACGCTAAGCTGCTGTGGCAGAAGGAGGTTTATAATCTATACGTGGGATATTCTGACAGAGACTAGTCAAGTCAATGGTAAAGACTACTCTAATGTTACTGCTCATTCAGGAACGTGAGGCCATAAATGTCAAATAAATAACTGGGGATCAGTTCCTCTAAAGAACAAGGTTTCATAATAAATATCAAATTAAAATGATCAAGCAAAGCAAGTGGGTTCAATGGCCTCATTTAGTTGATTGTTAGTCTCTTCTTACATCCGTCTTTTAGAGCTGATAATTGGTTTTCTTTTGACAGCTATTCTCCTGCCTTTTACTTCACTATGTGGTGCAGAAACATTAAGACGGAGTTTCACAAAACTCCGTCACCTGAAATACGCTGTGACCAAAACGGTGAAACTACAGCAAATGTCAATCAAAACAAAGCAACTCTGACCCCTAATGAAGGTTTGAAGTGCTATTGAGCCAGGCTTGACATAAAGGTACAAAAAATGCTTGTGATTATGCAGGATTATTTGGTCTGTCAAATAAACAGGTTTGGATATCAAAAGCCTGGTGGCAGATTTGATGGAGGTTCAAAGAACCACTTCTCCAGAACAGGGATTAAAACAAACATCCATCCATCTTCCATACCACTTATCAAGCCCAGGGGTGTGATGATCTGGGACCCTATCCCAGGAAATACTGGCACAAGGCGGAATTAAAGCAGAATTTCCTATATTAGAGATGACTCATCCAGTGACAGTGACCCTGGGATCATGTTTACCGGGGAGGTAAGGAGGAGAGAAGCAGACCGAGAGAGCTGCAGGACACCACGTCCACAGCTCAGTGTTTTACAGCCATGAGACAAGGGCAGCTGAACCCCTGCTGCTCTGGATGCGTACGGCTGATCTCCTGCAGAGCAGCACCTGTAGCCTTTGATGCTACCATCTCTTTCAGAGCCAGCTGCCATCCTGCTTTCAGTGCTGGGTGGTGGGAGGAGGGGCAACGGCAGGGTACCCGGCAGGTTTGGACACCGAACAAACAAATGTCCAATCGGCTGGGGCCGTAGAAACAAGCCATTGCCACCTATCGCTCACCATTTATTTTTTATTCTTTTTTTTTTTAACAGCAGTGGTTCCCCTACCGTTTCAGCACGATGGAGTATTTCCACGGGCAGTTAAAGAAAGCTTGGCCATCCATTTAATCTGCAGCCCTAGCATGTTTATCACATTCTACAGCCACCTTTACTTGAGCGAAACGTGCTGAAGCCAGTCCACGCCCACAGAAAGACGTGGTAAGACGTCTGCAGCCCATTGGCTAATTTTGAAGTGTTACTTTGTGAGTTTATTAATTTGGTCATTCCTCACTGTCTTATGTACAGCTTTAAACATATTTATCTTTTTTAAATATGACACTGTACGTGACAAAGACTCAAATATTGAGTCCATTTATATCTGAATTTAGCTAGTGTGCTTTGCCATATTGTTTAATTAGCAATTTGTACGTACAGGATGTGTTTTTCTCAAGCTTCACAACATCCCAGATATTCCGTGGATTATTAACAAAACCACATTCATCGGGCATGCAAACATGTCAGTTTTTTTTCTTCAAAAATATATGAATTGTAGAAAAATTCACTTTAAAAACATGAACCATATTTTTTCATAATTCACTTTGAAATGCGATCGCTACATAGCCAAAATATTTTATTTCATCTGGCATAATTACACACATAATGTAATATTGCAAAAAGATGATATTTCACCTTTTCGTGGTGTAAAATTATACAGAAACCTTCAGTAATAGCATACACTCAGTTTATTGGGTAGGCCTATACCTGCTTGCTAATGCAAACAGCCTGCTTCTTCAAACAGGGAATTGTGGCTGCAACTGAATACATACAGCAAGCGGTCAGGATTAAGAGCTTCACTTACTGTTGAAATAACCATTAGGACAGCTCAAACGCCTGATCGATGCCATTTTGAATGTGGCGTGATGGTTGGCTTTCGTGGTGGTCACAGCATCTCTGAAAAAACTTCCCTCTTGGGATTTTTTCCACACGGCAGAATCTTGAATTTACAGTGACTGATGTGACGAACAAAACACATCAAGTAAATGCCAATTCTCTGGCTGAGAGCACCTTGTAAATGACAGAGGTTAGATGAGAACGGCCAGATTCCTTGACGCAACCAGGAAGACCACAAGTGCAAAAATAACAACTTAGTACAGGAGCGGTGCACAAAATGGCTTCCTTGTCAACCCAAGAATGTCTGGAAGTGGTTTGGGAAGCAAACATTGGTCCAACCCAGTACAAGCTAGGTGACGCTAACAAGTGGTCTCTGAGTGTGACTGTGGTTAGGGACAGTCGGTTGTTGGGATGGGGGTTGTCGCCACAGGTACCATCGAGCCAAAGCGTTTTAGGTGGCAAATCATTTTTCACCAACCAGTCAGTCAAGGTCGGCTAGCTAAATACCTGAACAGGAACGGTCGCGATTTTGCCGACACAGGTTAACACTCACTTCCCCTCGGAGCCGTAGCTGTTCATGCTCTCCTCGATGGACTCGTGGCTGGCCTGCCGGACGGTGCGGCTGGGCATCTCCACCGCCAGCCCCGTCTCCGTGCTGCGCTGGATGTTTCCCCTGAGTTTCCGCCCCTCTGCATCTGCACACAGAGGGACAAGCTTGGTGTTAATCCCGTGGTCACCCGTAACACCGCCCACACTGGCAGCTATGTTTCCTAGCAATGGAAAAACCTGAAAACTACAGCGAGCAAGATTACATACAGCCGCAGAGTCACCTACTGGTGTAACCCAATCCATTTAGGTGTCTTGCTTAATTATTAATATGAATCAGTTGGAAACATATTCTTTGCCCATTCATTCTTCCCTTTTCCATGCTTCGTCACGGTCCACAGACAGTGTGTGTGGCTTAAATTTTGTTATCAGGCGTGTCTGTTCAAACTGTGTGCCTGCAGCCCATATTCGATATCTAGCAGACATTCTGCGCATCGGTCCACATCCACTGTGCATGTGCCAGGAATAAATTTGTGCACTGCTGAGAATTTCCTGTAGATGGCAGCGAATTTAAAAGGTCAGATTTTGATGAAGAAGGAGTAGATGAAGAGAATATTCATCATGAACCATTTCAATGAGCTTCTGTCTGTAGAAGTTTGGTGGCATCCACATATTTACAACTCGTCTTTGAAGGAGCACAGGGACGTATTCCAGTGTACTAACTCATGGACAGAGCTCACTCAAACACTTGGGAAACATGACAGCACATGCAGGCAAAGATGGAAGTAACTGAGAGACATCTGAGAGAGGCTTCTGCATAAAGTTTCATTCATTCTGTGTGAACAACACATGTACTCTGCTGATCTGTTGCAATATCATTGCTGCTGACCGCGAATGTACACATAGTACATAGACATGAATACAAAGGTCCGTGCGCTCGACTGTCCCGACTGTCCTTATAAGAAGAGGCCATCAGTGAAAAGCCTGTGACCCCACAGCCATAAAGGAAGCCATTTTCCCAAAGTATACTGAAATACGTGACATGATCGATTTGGGAAATCTAAACAAATTCTATTTGCCATTCATGTGTAATGAATTCTGCTGGATGACTTCAAGTCTGACAAAAGTTCAACACTACCCCATGAGTCACAAAGACAGTTTGTCACAAGTGATATAGCATGTTTAGCGAAAAGGGGGTGGTTTCATTGGGTGCCAAGCAGTTTTCTCACCAGCAGGGCCTCAGCTCTATGCTGGAGGCTGTCAGACAATCTTAGGCGTCTTTAAACACGCTCATGGACTCATCTCGCTTTGCTAAAGACTAGCAATGTTGAAAGGTGACACCATGACATTCTTTGCAACAGATGCCCTGCCTTACTCATTAGGTATGACCTAAGCACATGTGAGGTGACTTAGGATGTTGTGCGTAAACCAAGATAATCAGGTCCATTTGACTCGCTTGTGTTACAGTGGGATCCCTCTAATGAGTGGGCCACATATCTGCTCAACAGCCTGTGCATTAAAAAAGATTTGCCCCTGTTGGTAATGTTTGTATCATTATAACCTGCTTGCAAACATTTTGATCAATTGCTGTAGAATCATACCAGCACAGAATCTGTATAGACATAGAAACTGCAGTAGATTTTGTTTTATATGGAACAAAAGATGTAGCCTTCAATACTCAGTTAACAGCAAGAGACGTGATTTAAAGACTCAGTAGCTTTGCATAAGAATGCCCACCTTTAATGTTGTCATTTTCAGTCACGAGCGAAAGCGTGAAATTAAATAGTATCTGAACTGACAAACAGAACTGATTGTGTTCATTTTTTTTTCCAGGATAAAATGGTGAGAAAAGACAGCCTGACAACTGCTGAGAAGGGCATGTTGTTGCCATGGGAAACCAACCCAATGAAATACAGAAGTCAAATCCATTTGGTGGCATTTGAGAATGTCCTGGTATGTACCCAGTAAGTCTGTGGGAAATGTTTAAACTGTTCAAAGATGTCATTTTAATAGCTGCATACAGCATGAGAAACTTAGTTTGTGCCATTTAAAAAACAAGACAGGACAATAACAATTTTGCATATTGAATATGGGTGTAGTGCAACACCTAGCCTTAATTTAAAGCATTTGTTTTGTGCAAATTATTATTTTTACTGGAATCTCGGTATTACTAAATAGTATTTCTGTGACCTTATTATTATTCTTAGTATTATTTGCTTTTTTCCTGCCCAGAACAAGTGTTGCAGAGATTTCAAATGGCTTAAAACATTTCTCAACTCAACACAAAAATGGTAGCTAAATCTATCCAGGGTGTCTCAAAAGTCTGCTTCTTTAGCACCTCCTACAGGCCATTCAGAGGCACGTCAGTTGCCTGTTACTGGGAGCGTGGGATTCACAGTTTCTCCAGTGGCCTACTTCTTCCTCTCAGTCGCTTGGAATTCAAAGTGGATCACATTATTTAATTTTTTACACTAATTACCCATTTGCATACTTTAGTAAGAACCGAATAAGCGATTAAGTGTTTTTTGAATATACATATATGGTTTAATTTGTGTAAGACGGTGTATGACTTGCTCTGGGCGCTGTGGTGAACGAAACCATTTTATTTGGGTGTTAAAGTAAAGACAGGTTTAACAAAATGGTGGCAATTACCGAAAACTAAAGACAGCTGTTTAGTCGTCAGCAAAGGGGAAAAACAGGAAAACACAATAGGCCCTGGGTTTTGGGAAAGGCTACGAGTGGACACAGGGTTCGCCAACAGGGTCTGGGCATACATTTCTATTGGTAGTCAGGCACAGGTATGATGACCTTAAGGTCACCTGACCTCACACTAGCCTGCAAAGGCCACAACCCCTTCATCTCACATATGACATTGCCCTGAATGTAATATTTCTAAGGAAAAGATTCAGTGGAATTATCCTAAACAATTTTTTATTGCATATATTTGAAATTGAATTGTTCTGTCTGACCTGCTTGCTCCCTTCTGAGCCACCGAACCTGCTCTGCTTACTGGACTGCAACCGACAAGACCACGCTGTCCCCCAGATGGATACAAGACTTGTCCTTTTACCTATTGTTCTACTTGGACTCATTAATTTGTCCTGCCTGGTGCTGGCCTGAGG
>JAACJT020000105.1:3975361-3987189 GCA_009936485.2 Gymnarchus niloticus
GTAAAGCGCTTTGTGACCGCGCTCCGTGTTAAAAGCGCTATATAAATAAAATTGAATTGAATTGAAAAAAAAAAAATTCATCTCTTTATTATGAAATGATGTTATCAATAAACCAGGAAATTAAATAACTAGCAAAATGCTGCTGACTAATTACACAGTTATATATGGTCATGCAGTATAAAATACTGTTTCCTTTCTGTATGTGTTATATTGAAAGAATTTTTGAACCGGTTTGCTAAATGAAATGTGTATTGAGTCTGGAATGGACAGAAGTAGGTCTCATTAAGTACCCCCAGCTACACAGATAAAAATACTGAATACGTTCATTAATGCTGGCCAAATTTGTTAATCAAAATGACAGTCATGAATTTCACACAGAAATTAGAAGTTTTTCTGACTTCTTAATTCATGTCAAACAATCTGTTCCCATAGGTGAGATTGTCAAAATATTGAAAAACAAAATCTAATACATTTATCAATCAAATTGAACAAAAAAAAAATTCCAATTTGCATAATTCAATAGTTCAATACACTGGTATATTGAAGGTAACCTATATGAAATGTATTTTACATTAATGGAAACAACATTATTATGAAATCCATTTTAGGTCATAGTTCAGATTTGTTCATGATAGCTATACGATTTTGTCTGTATCATTCTACGAGTATTCCTGGATTTTTTACAGGACGCTGTAAAATCATTTTTAATGGGACTTAAAAATGTCAAACCCATGTACAAGTGTATTGCCACCTAGGCTGAGCCCTCCACGCCAAAACCTGCACAATGCACCCGGCAAGAGGATTAGCCCATTAAACCAGAGACCTGAGCTCCTGCTTCGTCTCCAAGGAGTGACATCATTGTGTTGCTGCCTGCTTTGGGGCAATAAGCTCCATCGGGACATTTTCCAAGGGTTCAGCTGAGCCAAAATACAGCCATTCTTTCCAGCACCATTTGGTGTCGACTGATATCCCAGGAGTCCTAGCATCCATCACTGCAGTGCTTACTATGAATTAACCAGCTGATGGACGGGACTCAGTGGGCACCGGGGCCTGAACCAAATCAACCCATCCAGCACCGAAGCTGGGAGCCGGCAGAAAAACACATAAGGAGTCCTGGTTCTTCCCCGGCGGACCAGCTGGCTCTGCGACACAGACTTTTACTACGTAGTATGGGAAGTGTTCCTCTGATTTCAGATTATAAACTCACGCTGTTGCCGTCACCTGAGGAATTCCAGCCAAGTAGCCATATGTTTATAGAGGCTCATGTAGTTTAAGATACCACCCACTCTACAGCCAAAGACCAATGCAAATATTTACCCATCGGGACGAATCAGTAGGCTGCCATCAATGGCTGCCAAGAGCACGGAAATGTTACTGTACTGTGTAGCATGGCTCAGGGCGCACATGTGAGCCCAAGATATGCAGGAAAGACCTTACTTCTTCCCTAAGACGGGGGAGTGGACTTAAACTGACTAAACTAAGGGCTTATAAATGCAGAATTTTACAAAAGCAAGTGACCTCCTTAGGTTAACATCCATATGGAACTATATCTCTGGGTCTTGATGAATACTTTATTTGGATAAATTTGGTACTTAACAGAGAGTGTGTAGCTTAAGTGGTGAATGACTGAGGGCTCGACAGCTCAGAAACTCAGAATCAAGTATACAAGCACTACATACATACATTTATATTTACATTTAAAGTTATATTTACATAAACATTCTTTGAGTGAAAGATGCTTCTGTGCCAAGTCATAAATATATAGTAGACAATGCTTTGATATTTGTATGAATTTATGATCATCAGTGTCTTTAAGGACAACCTTAATTTTTTTTTTTTCCCAGATCCGAATGTACATTATACTATCAAATTAGTGTCTAATCATTTGACATCCTATGTATGACTGGAAGGAACATTTGCTAATTGCAAACACTTGGAAGGAATTAATCATTCAGTGCTTTTGGAATACAAAGTCATATTTTAAATATCTTAATGTCTCACCAACATAAATCATCTTCGATTTAGATTAATTATAAGGAAATCCTGGAGTCCAGAAAACTTACAGCATCCTTCCAAGTCTACGCTTCCTGTTCAGAAGACAAGTTGATTAGTCCATCTGCAGGACAGTGACGTTAAGAGTCGTCTGTCTGGAGGTTGGATGTTAACCCCACCAGCAGTGAGACTTTGAGTGGGAGGGTTCCAAGTCATCAGATGTTCATGAGATCATCTACACCATAAGATCAACTGACAGATCAAGTTTTTTTACTCCATATTTGTGCTAACCATGACCAAAATATGTATAATCCCCCCTAATATGTATAGCCCCCCCCCCGTATGTATAGCCCTTGTCTTGCTCTGTGTTGCACTGTGGCCCTGGGGAACGAAATTTCGTCTCACTGTACTGTGATGTATAGATGATATGACAATAAACCCACTTGACGTAAGTGAAGGCTGATCATATCTGACAATAATTTACCTAAAATGTTCTAAGAGGCTCCTCCAGGTGTTACAGATTTCAAAGATAAATAGGTAATTTGCCATCTCTAAATTGCCTATATAGTGTGTTACTCCATGTGTGTTTTGTGATATTCTGGCATCCTATCCGGTGTGTTCCTTAGCCTCATGCCTTATGCTGCACCTTAAAGACTCCATCAAGAATGAGTACATGAAAGATTATGCATGTTACGTCTCAGCTGAAACAAAGTTTCACACCAAAATCACCATCAGATCATTGCATCCCTTTCGATTTATCATCGCCTTACGCAACTGAGATTACGCAGCAACGTGCGTGAAGTCATTCACACAATGAATGTTGTGTCCTGGCCACACGGAGCTTTTCCAAATGAGCTCAAAAAAAAAAAAAAATGAGCCCAAATGGTGATGCAGTGCTCAGGCATGAGATTATGTGGAACTGTAATTTTACAACCAAGTTCTCACTCAGGTGCCATTAAATTAACTACAGATATCTGGAACTTTGAAATCTGTATATTGGTGCCATTAAATGCAAATTGATGATGCATTTCAGACATTATGGGACCTTATTTTAAATTTCCAGATTGGAATATACAAACGTTGGCATCTTTTTTAAAGCTATTATCTTACAGCAAATAAAAAAGGTGTTATCTTTTTTAAATATCCGATGAATTTTTAGAGTGTATATTTTAAATTCAGGACATTAATTATATTTTTAGGCAGTGAATCCTGTTAAAATAAACCAAATTTTGTACTAAAGTCTTACTTCGCTGTAAAGGTCCACATGGCTTGCATTAATTATAGACCAGATCCTGGAATCAACACAAAGCAATTTGGGTCAAAATGGAAGCACAGTTGATTCCAGCTCTGATTTCATGTCAGAGAAGCTCTATATTCTCGTTTTGTGTTCAGGTCTACAGATATTTCCACGTGGCCATCAGTGTTTTCCTTCACTTATCGAACGCTTCAGATCACAACCAGATCAAGTGTTCTACAGACCAGTCTGCACTGGTGCGTCAGTCTCCCGTGTTAACAGAATGTTTCGGAGCCGACCATTTACTCTTGCGGTGTGCTGCAATTTGCCAAGGCATCATTGAAAGGAACGTAAACTGGAATCCACAAAATAAAATGCCTTTTACTTAAAAAAAATCTACCACTGCTCTTCATATTAAAATAAAATATTTTATTTTAACAAAATCTAGCTACTGTCTTCCATTTGGTCAGAGAAATAAAAAGACAAAATCTGAGTGTAAAGCACTCTGTTATCCTGAGAGTCCATGACTAAACTGTATTGAAGGCCATGCATTTGTTAGGAAAAAATATCCCCCTCTTAAAAACGTAGCTCAAATTTTTCCTCATTTGTATAGACAACTATTTTAACACAGCATGTATTGTTGTCATTAGTGTCCGTGGAATGAGTAGCTCCCTCTGTCATTTAAAAACATTAGTGTCATATGTAGACAGTCAGTAAATGATGATTAGTGTTGAGTTTTAAGTGCTCATCCAATGTGTCTTTGGAAAAATTAAACCTGAGCAGATTTGTCTGTTTCACTACTGCACCTCCAACACTTGGTCCTTTACCTGTTCCTGTCTAGTTTGATAGGAAATGGCTCATTTTCTGCTATTCAGTCGTTCACTACATAAAAATAAATGGACGTCTCGGTCAGGTAAACCTCCAAATTCCTTAGCCTTTATTAAGACTGATTCTGGAATTGGCACTTTACCGGAGTACTGACCCAAAACCACCGCTGGCTCTGTCCGTTTGTTCAGCAGGCAATTAACAGAATCTATGTGTTGTGCTGTGTGGTCGGTACAGACTTGAACCCCACACCTTCTGGTGATAAAGGTTCTTAACCACTGTGGCACGTGTAATTCTGTTGTCCAATAGCACTTTTTCCCTGTAATTATCTGTTCCATCTGTTCTCAGCTCATTTTACCTATGATTTGTTTTTCATCACCATCAGCATCATCGTAATCTTCACTGCGGTCATCATCATCAATATACTACTAAAGTGTTCATCTAAAACTGAAGAACGTACCGTGCTTATACATCGTCAAAACGACATTGTCCCTGGTTAAATGAAAATACTTCTTTTGAACGTGATAAGGATTTTTAACAACACGCAGCATTAATACTAAAAAGCCTTCAAACAGATGAAAAGTAAACCGGATGCATTCATGCAAACGGTTACAAGAAATCCGGTTTAACACCTTGGTAGAGTATATGGAGATGATTTTCTATCGAAAAGACCGTGCTTTTCCTGGGTGGCACCTCCCGAACGGTACCAGAACGGTACCAGAACATACTCTCAACACCAGACCGTCTGTGTGTGTAGCTACCGACGGACCCGCCGGTCCAGTCGGTTTGGCCAACACACCGGCCTGCTGTAGATTTACTATCTGACAGGGAGTCACACGTCTAATCGTTTATCGGTTATTAAATATGTATTCGATAAATGAGCTCGTCAGAAGGAGCCTTGCCGCTAACGTCGCTGAAGCCGACATTCAAATGATTTGCGTACAGGACACATTTGTCATCCGCATCGTTTTTCTTTCTGATGTGATATGCTAGGAACAAATTCCTTGCGGCTATTTTTTAATGAGTTTCTCGGTTAACTCTTACTTTTTTTTAATAAGGTTTGATTTATTGAGTTATTGCTTTCAGAGTAAGGCATTGTACCGTGGAAATTTGCGTGTACTTTTAATGAGATCTAGTTTCCGGTCGACGACGTCATGGAGTATGGATTTGTGCACGAGGTTGTGCAGCAGATGGAGGAGGATAGAGAAACGAGGTCATTGCAGATTTGGTGGTGTTGGTGCCGGGCTGCTTCACCTGCCCTTTGAGGTTGGAGCACTCGGAACATTCAAACTTCTGACCATATGGAGATTTGGACAAAGCACCGCAGACTGTCAATGTTTATATATATATATATGTGTGTGTGTGTGTGTGTGTGTGTGTGTGTGTGTGTGTTGTGGGACAAACATGAGAAGATGCTGTGTGTGTGTGTGTGTATCAGTTTTTGCTTCCCCTCCTCTGTTGTCTCCTAGCCTTTTCCCATTTTCATGAAAGTACATTCTAATTACCACATACTCCTGGGCAATTGTGTTGTGAAAGGCACTATAAAAAACGTATTGAATATATGTGTGTGTTCCTACATCCGTGAGACAGCTTCTGTGTATTTCCATGTGTGTTTGTGTTTCTGTGGCTCTGTGTATGTGTATGACTATCTGTGTTTCTATTTCTGTATGTTAGCGTGTGTCTGCTCGCACGAGATTCTGATGCTGTTTCTGTGTGATCGTATTTACCTGCATGTTTGTATGTATGATTCAGTATGTGTGAAGAGTGGTAAGAAATCACAGGTTCTACTACATCTATGGCCTCAGGTAATGAGATCAAGAAAGATAAATCATTTGCCTCTGAGCCCAGATCAGTTAACGGTTCTCAATATGTTAGATTAGAGGGGCAGGACTGTCACTGTGGACAGACAAGCCAAGGACTGCCTACTGTATTCATTAAGAGAATTGTCACTGAGATTGACGCCTCACCCCTTGACAAGCCAAGCATCCATTATTGCGGTTAAGGGTTATGACAAAAGAAAAAATGGCTTTTATTTTATCAAGCAGGCAAGCAGAGGAGACACTCCACCATTCAGATAACGGAACAAAATCGTGATTTAAAATGTTCCCCGCCTCGTAAAGCCTCCACCTCTGTGCCCTCGTAAAACGAGAAAGACGGCATCATTTCCTTCCTTCTATCGACACTCCTCTACTATTCCAGACGGGAGGTGGACCCAGACAGACTGGGTCGACTGGGTTTGTTTTGTAACAAGACTCCTGTATCCTGTACTGGATCATTATCATTCACCAGCCTATCTATGACTTTAACTGCCACTTTACTCACAAATTCAAACCATGCCCTATTGATAACATAGAGAAATCTTTTCCCCCATTTTTTTTTCTGAAAATGCAACACAGTGTTCTGTAGAATAGAAGGTAAAAACGTATTTGTGGGAGATTTCTCAATGGCATTGCTGCCTCCACAAGCGAGTCCCACTTTCACCACGAACCCAGCCAGAGCGTCGGTTGGGAGGAAGCGGGCAACGAGAGACGGGACCCATGCTTACCGGCGTCGTCCTCGTCGAAAGAGTTCATACAGGGGAAGTAGATGGCGAGGGCTTCGAATGAGGCGGACAGGCTGATCCGACTCTGCGAGCGCTCCATAAAGAGTCCTTGCGGGGGCGCCGGCTCGGGCGCCGCCTTGGCCAACCGCGCCTGGGCATTCTTCACGCGGAGCACTGCACGCGGCGTCTTGGCGGACTTTCACGGCACGGCACAGCAAAGAAACCTTTCCCTCGTGTCGCGCCCTGGCCTGGATGTGCGCAGAGATCTCCCCAACAAAAATTCCAACTGTGTCACCCTGGTTGGCTCAGTCGTTTTCTGTTTTTTTTCCTCGTATTCCCAAAAAAAAAAAAAAACACTTGCTCAAGGAAGGAGATGTCTTTGACCAAGGATGAAAAAGAGCAGAAGATAAGGAAAGATGTTGTTTTCAGTAGTCGTTATTCCAGAGCTGCATGATTGCTTAACGGAGCACGAATGGAGACTGCAGGCTCTCCTGGACGGCGTCAGAAAGCCTTGGATTCTTCCAAAGCAAGCGGCAGGTTATGGAGACACTCCTACTATCTCTACAGCTCGCACTTGATTCACTTCATTCAATAATGAGTCCTTTGTGGAGACACAAAGGGGAGGTGGCGACTGGAGCTGTTGCTGGGAGTTGGTGGCTACACCAATGGCTGGGTGGCCTGGGAGATGTGGGCGTGGCCTGCAGCTGACGGGAGCCACTCACACAATGGGCTCTCTGGGTCTTTTCAGAGCTCCCCTCCCTCCTCTGGAGCTGGAGGTGGCCGTCTCTCACCCTTTCCTCCCCGTCGCACATGCACCAAGCGGGGATCCACGACCAGGGCAACATTAAGTAAACATGGTCTTAATCAGTCTTCTACACAGAGAGGAATGGATGGATGTGTCTTCTGGCTCCCTCCCTTCCTTCATGGTCACTGGAAACGGGCTAAAGCCGTGTGTCCCTCCCATAGATATTACCAGGCAATGCACGACATTGTTAATGTTAATGATGTGTGTCTGGCTGGGTCCACCTCTGCATCTGTAATGCATGTAGAATCTAAGCTTACAGCTGTCTGTCCATTCATTCATTCATTCATTCATCCATCTCCTGGTGAGGGCCGTATTCCTTTTCCATCTAGCCATCAGAGAAAATTAAATTAAGATTTAGCATCCCCTGAACAAAAAAGATTAACTGATGAACACTTTTTTTTTAGGAATTCATTTTAAATTTGAACTGCTTTGAGTATAACAAAATATTGGCATATTTGGATGTGTGTGCATTTTTTGTTTTCTGTTTATGTCACAAAACTGTCAGAAAGGTACACATTTTTATCAGGCAAAAGAACAAAACTGCTAATCATGTATGAATTTGCTAAGGAAATATTTTTGTAGCCCTGTAAGTTATGATGATAATAAATAGTTTACCGTATAAAGGTCATATGTGTATATATATATAATATATATATATATTATAATGTCTGTGTACTGTATTGTATCATGTAAAATACATAACTGGATATTTTGACACAGTTTAGCATGTTGACATTTGAAAGGGATCATATGAATGTAAGAGCCGATACGATGACAGACTATACTTAGCAAAGTACATGTATGATGTATGACCCATGCAGATCTTTCCCACAGGGAGGGGTTCCACAGATGTTTCAACAATGCCTGCTTCACATCAGAGCAGGGGCCCGGTCCGAGGGTGCCTCTCCATGGCACTCACTCTTCCTGTCCTACCAGAGCGCCCCGTTGTGCTGACATGGCCTGGCTGTGTAAGCTTCTCGCCCATCTTCCTCCTTCTCTACACATCGCTCTGCATGATTCCCCGCTGCGTTCTGCTGCTTAGACAACGGCCACTGTTGTGACAGAGCGTGCATGTGACCTCGTCTCGCAGATCTGATGGGGTCCCATACCCCAACACCTCTCCATTAGAAGCCTGCGTAGACTGGCTTGTTGTGATCGTAATTGTTCAAATATTGCCAATAAACAGTTATGATCTTAATTGTTTTAATGTCCCAGATGTGCAACCGCCTGGACGTTAAACTGTGGGCTTTGAATGCTGGTCTGATGATAGCTTTTCAAGAAAAGAAAAGTGCAATAAATCATTTTGCAGTACTCCCACCAATCTCCCAGAATTAGCATAGTATTTCCATATTTCACATGCCCACAATGAGCATACACAGTCTGGGGTACTCATAACATAATATGACAACATTAGCCAATCACAACCTCATAATGACTTTATGTCTGTAATCTATTTATATAGGTTCTGCAGCTGTCCTCTCCAAAGGGAATGTCGAAGTTATGGGTCTGGTTGGGTGAAGGATTTATGATCGGAAAATTACCGTTCTGTTGTAAGCCTGTAGGTCTAGTCAAGATATGAGGGCCTGAAAAGTTTCAGCGAGAGAGAATGCCTGCCCCAAAAAGGAAAACATCCAGGACACAATTCTTTCCTTACATTTAGACCTTGCCTGTAAATCCCAGTTTAAATAAAATGCTTTTATGTCCATTGAAATTGAAACAGTTTTTAAAAATAAATATAAAAATGATAAAACCTAAGCAGTACTCCACATGTATTCAGTGTTAAAAGAGATTTAGGTTGGCACTGGCCAGTTCTTAAGAGCAAAGCTGAAATAGATTTTTGGAACAGATGTGATTAACTCAGGTCACTGTCGACCTATTGAACATTATCCCTGGGCAGTGACTGGACCTCATCGCTGTCAATCAGTTCTAACAACGCCAGTTCTCTGTCACAATGTAGCTAAGAAAATCTGTCCAGTCAAACCAAAAGTTATGTGATGCACTATGATATTTAAAAGTTGCTTTTCTATTAAATGATTGTATCTCTCTGATGCAATGTGCTCCCATTCTTGTTCACTATTTAAAATTCTTAAAAAAAATCCAACAATTATGAATAATAAAGCCTTTCACCACAATATCATAATACGTATTAGTTAAAAAAATAGATCAAGTATAAAAATATCTTGACATACACCAACAGTTGTCATGGTTACTGCATGTACTCAAGGAGCACTGGTACGAAAGACATCAAAGCGAGTTTTGGAACCAGAACCTGAACTCCCTCAGCCCCGCCCACCCCTTATGGGATTTTGATGGTCCCACTGATCTCTGAAGAGGGTGTACTATCAGTCGGTATTTAGCCGTTAGAGGTCAAAGTGATATTAAAACTCTTGATTTCTGAAGTCTTGATTTCCCAATGGTTGGGGCCTTGTGACGTGAATCTGCATCCGATCAAACATCAAAAGGAAAAACTACAGAAAGTCCTCACCAGGTTAACCTTAAGTAATAAAATTCACCCTACTATAGTCACTGACGACCAAATTAGAACGTATAGACACACGGTTGTCCAGGACGCACATAAATGAAGCACTTATCCAACAATGAGGTTAATGCAGAATCTCCTGCATATTTTGGCACATTTTGGACACTAAAATGTGCAAACACTCTGACCCTCAGGTCTGGTGACTCGGCTTTGGTGGGGCCAAATGCCTGTGCAGAGATTTCCCCCTATTGGCACAGTCCCCATCTGATGATGACATGCTTTGATAAGATCGCTAGGTCCAAGTGTGCCCAAGATACACCTGTATAACTTTCAGCTTCAGAAGGAGCTTCGGCCGCATCTGAATCTTTTGCGGCTTCTCGATAATAACGCTGCAGAGCCTATGTATTGTTATTTGGGCTTCCGCTCGCAGCTAAGAGAAATTACTCCTGATTTTAAGCCTTTATGCTATTTTTAAGCCAAAACTAGTCGTTCATGCTTTTTAAAGCTATAAATGGTTCTTTTGTGCTTTTTTATATAACCGCATCATTAACCTGATTGCAAGTTTTTAAAAATGAGCTAAGCCCCACATTTCAAGATGAAATCACTTTCAGGAGACATTCAGTGCTATTAAAACCAGTCTGGGTAGTTAGGTACATTTCTTACTTCTATCAGAATGCCAAGGCTTTAAGGCATTTTAATTAATACAGTCAAACCTTGTGAACCCTGTACAGTGAAGTCATGCAATTCACTTGGACACATTCCCGTTTTTGGTACCCAGGTACTTGGTTCTGCTAAAGGGCAGAACATAAACGTGTTCTTCATACACGTCTCCAACATTGCAAGAAACGAAGGGTGCCCACAGGCTGGTTTTCTAATAAACGTCACCTGGTTTCATTTAAAGACCTGGGGAGCTTGAGCAAAATGCAGGAAATGCATCTTTGGGATGGTATGTCTTTGCCTGTCAACACCAGGTTCATGGGCTCCATGGCAGCATCCCCACTGAATGAAACATTTCAAATAATATCTGACACATGCCATCAAGAAGCATATTCTAGACATTGCATAAAGTTTCATGTCTTGTCACAATGTATTTATTAATGGGCAATAATCTTGATGCTTGACAGCTATGCATAGCTTTGAAAAATAATGAAATATTTTAATATTTTAGATGAAACAAAAATAATGCTGCTTGGTCCTAGAGTGCTTCAAGAACAGACTGATGTAAAATGTAATGGATGTTCACTTAAACTCACTTAAACCAAGCACAATGTTTAGATATCTTGGTGTCTCAGTTGACCCAGACCTGTCCTTTGATGCTCACATTAGGAATATCACTAAAACAGCTTTTTTCCATCTGAGGAATATAGCCAAGGTTCGAAAAATGCTGTCCTTCAATGATGCTGAGAAGTTAACTCGTGCTTTTATCAGCTCCAGACTGGATTACTGTAATACTCTGTCTTCTGAACGTAATTCTGGGTTGTTACACAGACTCCAGCTGGTACAAAATGCTGCAGCAGAAGTGCTAACAGGAACACGGAAGTTCGATCGTATTAGTCCTGTATTGTCATCTCTACACTGGCTTCCTGTTAAGTCTTGCACTGACTTTAAAGTACTATTACTTACCTATATGGCCTTGCATGTTTTTGGCTCTGGAATATCTGTCTGATCTTTTGGTTCCTTACCCCCCCCCCACTTTGCTCTCAGGGGGCAGGTTATTT
Organism: Gymnarchus niloticus; assembly: GCA_009936485.2. NCBI lineage: Eukaryota > Metazoa > Chordata > Actinopteri > Osteoglossiformes > Gymnarchidae > Gymnarchus > Gymnarchus niloticus. Next base: position 3,986,957 of record JAACJT020000105.1, read on the forward strand.
ATTAGTTATTAGAGTGACAAAAGCGATGTGGGGCTGCAGAGCATTCTCCTAGAGAGCTCCACAGCTGTGGAATAGTCTTCCAGCAGCAGTGCGGGACTCTGGTTCACTCTCTATCTTTAAGTCTAGGCTTAAAACGCACCTTTTTAGTCTAGCTTAAGAGACCTTAGGTAGCTACTCACTCCCCAACTAGGCTATAGGCTGAGGTGTAGAGCTGGGTGGGGATCAGTGCCATT
>JAACJT020000105.1:3992441-4008219 GCA_009936485.2 Gymnarchus niloticus
GTAAACCACACTCAGAATCCGACATAGGCCTCTGTCTGACGGATCTTAGTAAACCATCCTCAGAATCCGACATAGGCCTCTGTCTGATGGATCTTAGTAAACCACCCTTTGAACCAAACACAAGTCCCTGTCTGTCCTTGGAGTTTGAAACAGGACTCTGTTTAACCAAATCCAGTTAAAGTGTCCATAAAATCCAAAAGATACTGCTTGGCCACTAGACTAAGAATTGGCTGTAAAGTGTTTCAGAGCCATTTGATCTAATTTTGGCCGAGGCGCCGGGCCCCAACATGCCTACCATTTTAATATCAGGCTGCTGCCAGCTCCAATTAAACTCCCTCTGTCCCTGCCGTGGTACAGCACTTTAAACTAGCTGCATATCCCTAGTATTTGGATCAAAATGAACTCATCTCCATGTGTAGGCTTGGCATAAGGTAATCAAACAAAGGCATAAAACCAAGATAAAAATGTATGCTCTAAGGACACAGAGGGCTTAATCTGTTCAGAGCAGGGGATGCAAATGTCAAAACATAAGGGGGCTGTTCTCCATCCTGACACCGTTTGATCCTGTTTATGTAAGGAAAGTCCGCACGGAATGATCCAGTATTTATCACCGAAAAATGATGTGACAAGACTGGTGAAAGAAACAGGAGTGGTGCTTGCAACAACAAAGGAAATGCACTGTTTTTATACAGCCAGGCAATGGCATTCAGAAGTCAAATAAGGAGAATTTGTGAAGAAATTTGAATAGCTGATAAAAATGGAAGTGTCCTAAAAGAGAGGGGAAAGTGTCTAATAGAAGTATTGAATTACTATTTAAAAGGCCATTTTAAAAATAAAAAGTCATCACTAGTGAAATTAGGGCCCTATAGAGCCTCAGTGGGTAGCACCGCCTGATTAGGCTTCCAGGGACGGCCCTGGTCCGCATGTGTGGAACTCGTGTGTCCCTGTATCAGATGGATGGATGGATGGATGGATGGATAGACTATTAAATGATGTGTAATATAAATACATATTAAAATGAATACTGTCATTTTCAATAGGCATATAACAACAATTCCCCCAAATCTGTAGTTCACACTCTCTGTTTTGTTTGTGGTGGTTCTGTAGCCTACGCCCTGTGATGGACTGGCATCCTGTCCAGGGTGTACCCCAGCCGTGTGTTCTGTGTTTGACTGGAATCCCATCCAGGGTGTACCCCAGCCTTGGGCCCTGTGATAGACTGGCATCCTGTCCTGGGTGTATCCCAGCCTTTTGCCCTGTGCTGCCAAGGAGAGACTGAGGGATATTGCTTAATTTTCAAAGCTGAAAGTCTGACCTTGCTTTGTGAGGAACAGACACATTCCTTTGCTTCCAAAATGAATTAATGGCTTCATTATCCTTATTTTATGGTTTTTTTGTGAATTGTAAAGGCATAATTTTTTTTTCAAAAGGCTGACACAATTATTTATCTGAAATTAGTATTATATTTCAAAATACATAATTTTAAATTGACTGGCCCAAGTCAATTTGTCTGTCTAGGATATCATTCCTATATGCAAATGTTCTCAGTCAATCAACAAATCAGCCAGTCAATCAGATTGTACTTGCCAAATTGCACAGCACATTTTTAAAAATGCTGTCTTTCTACAGCGGGTAAAAAAAGAAAGACAAATTGCTCATGTGGGAAATTGTGGTTTTTCCAGTTTTCTCATTGCTTGTCCTAAGGCAATAAACAGCTTATTTCACCTCCTTAAGAAGGCCTTACACGAACTCTAAAAGTGAAACAGACAGAAACAAACTCAACTCTGACAATGTGGAAACTAGTTTATTAAATAATGCTCTAGTGAATGAAGGAAATGAAGTAACAACAACAAAAAAAACTATTGGCAATAATATAGTTAATAATCCATCTGTCTGTTTTCAGTAACTACTTATTGAGTGGGGGGCTGTGGTAATCTGGATCCTACAATGGGAATTGTGGTGTGTACGGCAGAGGGTGGCCCAGGAGTCCAGCTGCACTGCGACTCCCCTTAGTCATGCCAAACATAACGAGCTGACCTTGCACAAGTGTGCTCTCATAAAGATGGGTGCCAAGGTAGTCGTTCAATGATAATTGTTGATGATTGTGAAAAACAACATCTCTGCATTTTCATCTTAGTTTTACTAGTGGGACACTAGTTTAGAGATATGAAATTGAAGTTGCAGAAAAGATTCGTTTAGATATATCAACTCTATTAACTATCAATCTACCCAACTTCAAACTGCTTATCTGGGTTGCGGGGGGTGGAGCCTATACGAGGTGGCAACATGGAAACAGTTTCTTTTAATCATTAAATCTGTTTCATAAATAAGCTCTCTGGAATAGCCCCCCCCCCCCCACACACACACGTGACCCTGGCTAAGACAAGCGGTTAGAAAATGAACTGATATGGTCATGTGGTTCTGAAAACAGAAATGGGAGCTACAGTTATTGGCCAGAGCAGTTAAAACATTCAGAAATACAAGATAGAATTAAAATATCAAGAATATACAAGCATAATCTTCGTCAAACTAGCAAAGTTAATAAAAGCATACTCTCAAGCAAATCCCTGGAGACATTACATACAGGGTTCTTACCAAAGTCAGCTGAGACCACTTTCAGTCCTGTCATATTATCAGATAAATAGTCTCACTGTAGTCTCACTGTATCGTGTAAATTACACGATAAAAAAGGATTGTGTTACATTGTGTGTCATTCTTTTGTGCATGTGCGTTGGGTGCCTGCTGAATGTGTGCGAAAAGTATTCAGTGTTTTTGTTTGTTTGTTTGTTTGTGTGTGTGTTTGTGTGTGTGTGTGTGTGTGTGTGTGTTTGTGTGTGTGTGTGTGCACATACACATGTACATTTGGGAGAGTAGACTTCTGATTCCCAGCAGGCTTGTGACTTTCATAAAACCCTGACCTGACCTCAAACCTCAGATCTGTCCCATCAGAGTAGAAAAGATTGCCAACATTTCATGCAACATCATTACACTCAATGCGAGAAATGTCTAAAAGCAGGTGGCGGAAATCGAAGGTGGAATCTCAAAGGACTTGCATCCATCATGCTAAACTTCAGAGCCCTCAAAAGGTCCTTTTCTACTAGCCACTAATGACAATTACTTCATGGAAAGCTAGCCCCCTGACAGAGCGTGGGCACACACAAACAAGACTTAGTCAGTACTGCTTTATGCTGATGTTAATACATCAATGTATCCACGTTCGCCAATCATTTTGGCTTAGAAAGCGGTGATAAAAAATGGCAAGTGGTTCTATTTAAAAAACAGTGGAACATATGCTTTTATAAAATATGTGAAAATATGGCATGTACTTTTTGTGTGAAACTTGTTTGTGAATGAACGGGTGTCCCTACATCACTTGAAAATATTGGTCTTTTTTTTTTTTACTTTTTCTGGCTCTGACACATTTGATGACTTTCTGCGATGTTTACAGGCACCAGTGATCCAGTAATGACTTCGACCTTTAGACTGAGTGAGTAAACAGCGAGGGGTGATTTACAAAATTCACACACACGTCGGTATCAAGTCCTGGAGGCTTTCTATGCACACAGATTTCTGTAGAGATGCACAAGACTGTGGCCTTGGTGTCTATGAAGGGCTCCGATTATGTATCACCTGATTCTCTTGCACATTCAAGAATTTGGTTTTATACCATTTTCACTGTGATATCTCAACTATCTGCTGCAATATGCATCTTTTGAATTGATTTTTAATCCATCGTCCATCCATCCATCATCCGTCTGTCCATCCATCCATTCACCCACCCGTCCATTCACCAATCAATCAATCCATACATCCTTTCCAACCAACCCGTCCATTCACCCATCAATCCATCCATCCATTCACCCACCCATCCATTCACCCATCAATCCATCCATCGTCCATCCATCCATCATCTGTCTGTCCATCCATCCATTCACCCACCCGTCCATTCACCAATTAATCAATCCATACATCCTTTCCAACCAACCCATCCATTCACCCATCAATCCATCCATCCATTCATCCACCCGTCCATTCACCCACCAATCCATCCATCGTCCATCCATCATCTGTCTGTCCATCCATCCATTCACCCACCCGTCCATTCACCAATTAATCAATCCATAATCCTTTCCAACCAACCCATCCATTCACCCATCAATCCATCCATCATCCATCCATCCATTCATCCACCCGTCCATTCACCCATCAAATCCATCCATCCATCCATTCTAAATTGCCTCCACTAACACTTGTAGTGATGATGCTCACAGGACTGCTGTGGTTCCGAGGAAACCTCAAGTAGCAGCAAGTGGTTGGGTTGTGTTTTTCAGTAACACCATCTTCATGTTGATTTTCCATGTCAAAGCCTCATCTGGATCCCCACTTCTGGCCCTGGTCATTCAAAATGCCAGCCTTCATTCTACCACTGAGCGAATTACTTCTCTCTCCATGCCAGCCACCGGTTTAAAGAGAAAAAAGAACACCTGAACAAATGGTACTAAACCTGACCCAGAGAGCTGGACCGTAGGTCTAGTACATTCCAGAAACTTTTCTCCATATCTTGGACTCTGTTAACACTGAAATATATTTAGTGTAGCATCTACTCACTTCTGAGAAAAGAAAAAATGCTCACATTCCTGTAAAAGAGAATAATATAGGTTACTGCATAGGAGGATCCGTTCTCTGATTTGTGTGCTTTAGAGTGTCTGCTAAGAAGACAACATTATTTAATACCAGGACAGAAGAGTCCCCTATTTGTAACCATTTACTTGTCTTTATTATGGTGCTGAGAGAACTTCAGTGGGACCAGGAAAGCGTTTTGATACTTGATGTATATAACACATGATCCTTGAGGGCATCGATCAACACCATAACCTTAACTGCATTTCTGAGCTTGCTTTTCTGATTGCGTGTTTCTTTTTAAAATGCTGATATGTACCTTTTACCCTTCAATAAAGGTCGTCATGATGAATACGGGGCAAGTTGCTATGTAAGGCTGCCAGACTTTAATTAAATAAATGTGTGCCGTAGGTCTTTAAGAAAGGTCAGTACCATGATTAGCACTTTGTTCTTACATACTGTTTTCGTTATAGGCTTTAATATTTGATTAAATTCTCAGTTGCGTATTTGTTCACTCGCATCATTCTGGTTGATTAGTCAGATGCGCACACATGACATGTACTGCTTGTCCAAGATGCCCTGTGCAGCATCATTAAAACACACATTAAGCTCTGTATGTGCGATTTCCATGGAATTCACTGCTAAATATGTACATTCAGCATTAAAACAGTATTGCTACATTTGCAATATGCCGTGGCTCAGAATCGGGGCTCTTCACTCAAGCCGGAAAAAAAATAAAATCTCATGAACTATGATGATTTCCTCTGACATGAGAATGCTCATATTTTGTTGTCTGTGTTCAGTACAAAATTAAGGCTAATTAGGAGCCAATATTTTCTATTGCGCTAAATGACACTATGGGAGGGAGGAGGCAGCTGGGTTAGGCTTTGGAAAATGCTCTGTCCTGGGATGCTCCCAACATGTCAAAGCTCCTGAATAATGGGGCAGTTAACTGGATGATTCTAGCCAATGCAATTAAGAAGAGGTCTGGTTCTCTGCAGCTACAAACCTCCATCGCTCATTCTGAAAGGAGTTAAGCCGTAACATGAGCCGGGAAGGTACGTAATTCTGTGGCACGGGCCAGGCAGCCATTTCTCTCAGGAACTCTGACCTCCTCGCACGGGGCCAGATTTCTGCTTGTTACTGATTTTTGGACTCTGTTGGGTGGAGGCAAAGCAAGGATCCAGTGTAATCAAGCAAACAATGTAATTATTACCCAGTCCAAAAATAATAATAAATGAAAGCTGATAAACAGCAGGACCAGCAGGTGGTGTAGTAGTTAAGGATACCGAGTCGTTCGTGGCTGGTTCATGGGTTTTCATGTCCCAAGAGGAACAATTCTTTAGCATATTTGTGCAAGATAACCTGATTAAAAAACCCAGCTGTATAAATGGATAAATCACATTAGATAAAAGCATTGGCTAAAAAAGAAAATTATCAAATTGTTTCTAATTTTGCAGTGGATTAAGCAACTTCGAAGCAGCAAATTCGGTGACAGAGAGGCTGTCTGCGTGCCTGCACAGAAAGGAAAAGCTTTGACATTGGCTTGCCTTTCAGCGCTCCCCCCCGGCACACAGCTGTCCAGCTCCCGCCTCCCAATTCCAGTGGAGACATCAGCGAGACGTTCCTCAGCTCCGGGTCCTAGCAGAGCATAATTAGCAGAGCTCCATGCACCTCTGCTGCCGCGTGCATCGGCCTGACCTAGAAACGAAAGTACACCTTCTGCCGCGCGGACGCGGCGCGTGGAGATTCATCACGCGGCGGACATCGCGAGGTGGGTCGGCCGTGCGTTCGGAGCCGCCGTAATAAGGCCCGCTTTCCCACTCCCCACCGTCTCCCCTGACACCCTCTTCACACCGGTCCCGGTTCCAGCGGCAGCCTTGAAGTTCCAACAAAGCTAAATATGGATTTTACGTGTAACGCTAGCTGCCATGTCCCCCCCGTGGGTCTGTCAGGAGCTGACAGCTGTCACACTCGTGTCTGGAGACAAATATTATCAAAGAGAGTGGTCCTACAGAGCTATACTATCTACGTTTTTATTTAGCCGCAAAGAACACACTTTTATCCAAAGGGAAAAAGAAATTCTCCAGTGAAATACCTGGATATTTTAAAAATATAGGTTACAGGTCTGCTCATGGGTAGAGCAGCTCAACTCCATGCTAATTCTGTGAGGGAAAATCTATTCGTTCATGTGTTCAGAGGTCTGGGCCCTTTCAGAAGTCTCATGTAGAACACTTTTAAAGCTTGAGCCTCACATGTGTTCATTGTAAAGGACGAATCAATAACACAGTAACATTAGAAAGTTATAATCCTGCTATTGAATACCTTCAACCTAGCCCGGCCGTCACAGGGCACGTACACACACTATGGGCAATTTTCAGATGCAAGTTAGCCTAGATACTTATCTTTACGTAAGAACACGGATCTTTTGAGTCATATTTTTTGCTGAAATATAAACAGGCTAACTATAAAAATTTGTTTTTGCAAACATTGTAAAAAATCAAACAGGCAAACCAGATCTAATAATGGTCGTGTAATTTATTTCTGTAAGTGTGCAAGATGTGAAACATTTGCTGTTGTCTATGGGTTCTCACACAACTGTCACTTGACATTTATTTACTTAGCAGATGCTTGTGGATCGGTAAGGCTCAATTTCCAGATTGCTACTGTTCTAGCAGGATGCTTCTGAAAAGTAATATGCAGCCTACGTGGCTTTTTTTTTGTTTATTATTTTGGGTTCTTGACATGCTTTGTATAATATTTATTATCCATTTTATCACTTACCCCAACAGGATTTAAGTGTGCCTGTCACGTTAGACCTTGCCAATTCTAATATTTGTTCAGAAATTAGAAACAAACTATTGCATCGCCTTCTTTTCTGTGCAGTTTTTTTGCAGAGGACTACTTTGCAATTCCAGGACAAAAAAAACTTGTCGTCGGGTCTCGGTGGAAAAGTGTGACGAATGGTGTCCATTACAATTACAGTGGCCTCCACATTTATTTTGTGCCCTTGAGCGAGACTAGAAATAAATTACCCCAAACACTACGTTATAATCACATATTTGTCAAAAAAAAAGATGGTAAAATGTATTTACAACAGTGTTACTGTGAATTCAAAAAGAGCCTCACTGCAATGCTGTGCGTACTTCACAATTATGTAAGACATATGCCATTGTTCTCTGTAAAAATAAACGTTTTATTTCACTTTCCAAAAGCACATTAACACTTGCTATCCTTCTGCTAAAACGTCTGCTTCTTACAAACAATGAATAATGATACACAGTATATTCACCAGCTCTAGATAAGAATGAACACAGAAATTAGTTCTCTGTTCACCTAGTATGTCCTTTCCAATGAAATTCTCCCTTGGGACATTCGACTTCTATAGACCCTCATGTATTTGACACATTAATTTTTCAAAATGAGTCTGGGAATTGGGTATCTGGTGTCCTCCCTGCCCCGGCCGTCTCTGATTTGGCCAGGGAATCGAGGCTGATGATGTCTCTGTTTCTGTTGACTTTTCACAAACCGTTTTAGACCTTTTGTCTTCAAAATTTACTTTGAGTCATTTCTTTGTCGCCCTTGCCAGCTAATCCTCTTGCTTTCTCAGCTGGCATACAAAGCATTTTCCATTGGTGAGTGCATATTTATGGTGGCAGAGAGAGAGAGTGCATCTAAAATTGCATACCCGAACCCCCAGCATTTCATCATTTTGAAAGCCTGTGCAGTTCCTGCGGCCATAATTTACAGAATATCTAAATGGATATACAGCTGGGTCTGCTCATTACAGATATAAATTATCTTGTGAACATAAGGACGTAGTATTATTAGGATCCTCAGGTGTGATTTGTATTTTTGTGGCATGGCTTTGAAAAAAAAATGTGTAGACGATGTATGTGATGACCTATTATTCGTAGTGTTGTTTAGTGCCACCTTGTGGTGAATTTACGTACCCTACTTCTGTATCTGGAACCATACCGACAAACGAGGCACTGGGTAGCATAAACCCAGGGGATAAAATTTAGATAAACTGTTCCTCTTGTAGGCACTGGCACATGCAGTGAACAAGTTTCTGGTGGAAATCGACACATGAATCCAGAAAAAATTCTGCGTTGTGCCACGATTGATTGAAACACTATAACAGACATCTTGTGTATGTATCCATACGTGACATCTGGAGTATAGAGAACAGGAAGAGACGCCTCAGCCCGAAACTTGACCAAGATCCAGATCCTGAAGGGCAGGGGGAGGAGTGGTGGGCTGGCAAAAATCACCCCAGCAACTCTGTCATATGTTTCAGTCTCAGTCTGAGAACATACTGACCTTCATCACTTTCATGAGTTCACTGTCACTCCCCCAGTTCCACCCTGACATCATCACAATCTGCATACGGGGTAGGACATCTTTCTGCTTTCGCTTGTTCTTTCATTCCGGGCCTCAGAAACACACACATGCACACGTACCAATACCTACTGCGGTTTCACCTTCTGCTTCCTTGCTCATATTTGTCAGCAGGCCAGCCTAGGTAAGGCTGTCACCTCGATTCAGCTACCTCGCCTGCTCTTGGCACCGCCGTTCCTTAAAACACGTGGCTCGTATGCGCCGAGTTTTCTCTGCGTGAACATGAGGACAGGAAACATCAGCGGTGAGAAAGTGCAGCACCGCTCAACACAGAAATCCATTTTTGACTTTCATACTATCAGCTCAAAGCACACAGAATCTCAGGAAGGGAACGACATGTACTCAGGTACTCAGCAAGTATCAAACAAAGGAAAATGATATACCCAGGGATTAAGGATAACAAAGGAAATAATCGTTCTCTGAATTTCATATGTACGGATATCTTCAGATCAACATTCTACATCATTCTTCAAATCTAAAACCAGAATAATTTATCAGGTTTCGAACCCACATTGTTTTTGCATTTCCAAGATCTAAAACTCAGATCTTATTTTTAAATCTATAGCATGGAATATTGGTCATATTTACAATTACTATAGGTTTCACATCTACATCTAGGAACAATGTTCGCTTTATAATCTAACAAGTATCAGATCTACAACCCAGTTCATTTCTCAGGACTACAGTAATGACTGGTTTTTATAAATTGATCTTTCGCTGCCCAGGTAGCAGTACGCAACTGATTGGGGTGAGATTTTGGCTCGACAAGGGAATCTCTGATTGGCTTAGCATAAATTACTGCTAGGAGTCATGCCTGACATCGGCCCTGTAACTATCCTTTTCTGGCTTCCGGGGGATTTATTCAGAAACAGGTTAAGTACAGTTGTTTGGAAGACACGGCCGCTCGTTACCGAACGGTTCAAAGTTCATGTCTCCCCTAGTTCAGATCCCTCTTAAATACAGGTACCTTCCCCTTGTCAGAGGGCTGTTCAGCCACAGCCCAAATTATGCTGTAAATATGTAAGCCTCACTACTAAGTCAATTTTGATAAATATTTATTTTTGGCAAATAGATATTAACATAGAAAAATTTAATTTGTCATTATCAACCCGGCAGATTATGCCTTCAGAATAATTCCGAAAAGTGAACCGAGATGCTTGCACAAGACCATCTGAATTTAAATAAATCATGTCTGCCCAAGGCGATCAAAATACACAGGGCAACACGTTAGTGCGACTCAAGTTTAGTGGCTATTCTTTCTAACTGGTTTCGTGAATCAGCTTACGTTTGATCGTACCTTTCCTATTTTTAAATATCTAATAACTGCAGTGGCATTTGAACAACACATGTTTGAGGTATTTAACCATATATGCGTGCGAATCTGTGTTGAAAAACCCCTAACATGCAATTAACTAAGATTCAAATAAATAAAGTCTGTTTCCTGCATTCATTATCAGTGGAGCTAAACTGCCTGTAACATTTGCATATCAATGTATATTAGTTGCCTATGACCAGAGGGTAAGCCACTTAAGTATGCTAGTCAGGCTATATATCGATATACTTAGCTAAGGAGTAAAGGGTCCTACGTTGTCTCCGAAATAAAGAGCAGTTTCTCGTTACACGGCCTCAGCATACATTCAATTTCCTTAAGTTTTACCCAAAGTATGTATACAAGACACAGCCAGTACTTCAAAATGCGTTTTCTGACAGTCACCACAACCGCTTTGGACTGGCGCTCAGACTCAGCAAAGAAGACGTCGCCATTTAGCACAGAATTCTAATGATGGAGCTTCCACCAGCTTTGCTGCAGCAGTAACCTCAGCTCCTGCAAAGGAGTCGAGTCTGAGCGGTTCTAGGTTCATAGCTGGGTTCTGCGGAGCCAAGCCGGCGGCTCCTTAACAGCATAGAACGATCATTCCGTGCAGTTGCCTTGATGACAAAAATTCAGAAGCAACGAACACAGACACTCCTTCTAAAATATGGCAGGGCTTACTCACACGGGCCTTGTCAGTAATGGTTTTCTAGGTCTCACTGGTGGCAGGACACACCCTTCGGTCAGGCGATGAATGTAACATTGACTAAAGTTATTATTCTAACGAGGAAAACCCTGGTGCTCAATTGCTCCAAAAAATGACTTTTCAAGGACAATATTCAGGCCCTGCAGCAGACCTTCATTAGGTCTGTCCTTCTTCGGCATTGCCTGTTCTGAATCCACTCGATATTAGGTCCATTACAGATGCCATGAAAATATGCATATGAATCTTACATTTCCTTTGATACATTACGTTTATATCAAATGCTAATTGCAGTCACATAATTACCATGTCAGTAGTTGAATTATCTTTCTCTGAGCCTGCTGTGTTACTGCAGTGCCAAAACAATTAACTCTTGTCAAGTCAGGTTGGTTTTATTGTCATACCATCCATGTACAAGCAGACAGTGGCACAGGATAATGCTCCCCCAGGACCACAGGGCAACGTGCATACAGGAAATGACAAAAGGAGGCGTTCACAATACTTTTTAAAAAGCGCAAGGGAAGGAAGGATTGGACAGCTAATTAAATGAACATAGTCAGTCTGTATATGTAATCAGTGAATAATGAAAAGTATGCTAGCAGATAGTAGAATAAACACAACTTTGGTGAAGGCCTCAGCATACTGTTTACATGCCCCATGTCTACAATAAACTTAGTCAACAAAGAATCTTTTTAATATCTGCAGTCATCTGCTTCTTGCTCCATCCTTCTCTCTAGCACCCTCTCTCTCCCTACCTGGGGAAGGGTAATTAATTTTGCCCATGAATTGCTTCTCCCAGCATACCTGTCGTAATATAGCGACGTCAGCAGAAAAGGCCCGGACCTTAGGTACTCTCTTAGTAACTGCTGATAGTGGGATACAGTGACATGTTGTACTTCATACTGCCTTCATTTTGTAAACATTTGAATACATAAATATTCATTGTTTTGTATCGAAGGTACGTACTGTACTTTTCCGAGATATGACAAGTAACGTGAATCATTGTCCTACAAAAGTACATATTCTAGTTTTGTTCAAAAATGTCATATGGAAATGATATATTTTTGCTTTGTTATGCAAAATAATGCATTCTTTTTTTATATAAATCAGTGATTATTACTGGTTAGGGTATGATCACGTGGCGACCAAAACTCAGTTTGCTTCAGATCTGCGCAAACCCGCGTGACTGATATGGTCTGATTCACAGCCCTAAACACACGGCTGACTGTTGTGTTTATCTTTACAGCAAATGAATCCTCTTTAAATGAAATCATACGGGTTCTCTAAACTGCTGACCATTGTCCACAGCGAGTTCTCCAGATGCAGCAGCTAATTTTAAAAAACTGAAGCGGTCAAACATTAATTGCATAAAATTTCACATTTCAAAATGTCAAAGCACCCATTTTCCTAATCAGTCATCCCGCATGTGAATCCCATAGTTTTTTTTTTTTGTTTGTTTTTTTTTTTTTTTACCTGAAGCGGAATAATGCACAGCCTTTTCAAATGCGGTACAGGCTCCCCTCCGGCTTGATATATTGCTAAAACGTTTTCGCAACGTGCAGTTCACCACATAGCTAACAGGAAAAAATTAAAAAAAGATTTGTCGAACTGAAAATTTAAACATAACCGAGAAAGCAAAAGTCACATCAACAATAAATTCATCAGTTACACATTTATGATGGCCTTGCATAGTCTAGTAATTGATCATAATCCTCTTCCTGTCAGCATGTTTTCTCATGCTGCTTGAGAGCTGTGAAAGCAACTTTTAAGGAAGGCAGAATGGAGCAAAAAGGCACTATTAGTTATTCTCAAATAGAATTAAAAAATAATGATAAAAATGAGCTGGTTGCAGGTTTGATCTAGTGTCTGTTAGAGAGATTTAGGGGAACGCATTTTGGGAACACATCCCAAATTCTGAATTTCTGAAATTAAAAATAGAAACTTCATCCGCTCTTTTTAAAAACCTCAGACTGAAAAAATGTTTAATTTGATGTAAATATGCATCTCATTTTAGTTCCTTTCAAAGTGTTTAAGAATCATGGTTTGCAGAAGAGGGGGAAAATAACGGCATACAGTTGTGCAAATAAAGAGATATTTAATGTCATAAGTATGGATATGCCGGACCTTAAATTATATTTTTAAATCATCCCATTCTGACTGAAGCATGTAAAACATGAACTTGCACCCAAGTTTTCTTTTTAAACTTCAGTTTTTGAAACATTCACAAAAGACTCAAACTGTACCATCGTATTCCAGAGAACAGCTTGATGAGGTTTACAGCATGGACAAGCTCCTTAAAGGTATATCTGGCACAGAGTAGCACTGGAAACAGGTATGCGCAGATCTACTATAGTTAGGAATCGCTATTACTGTGGAAAATCTGCCTTCAGATTGTCCTACTAGACATGGAAGAGGAACCTTTTTGGTAAATATACATGCATAAATCAAGTGTGACTGCACATTTTAAGTTAGACTGATATAGGGCAAGTCTTATATGAAAAATATATGATAACATGCATATCCATTCATTGAAGATGTATTAAAGATGTTAGTGAGGTCCTGGCATTTTGATTTTCAACGAAAAAATCGTGAAAAGATTGACATGTAGCTGACATTAACACATGCTCGTTAACGGCAGTATCCTTCCTTCGCTCAAGACCGTGTAGCCCAATCAGAGCAAGCCCCGCCTGCCCTGAATACTAAGCACACCTGTAGCTTATCTGCTTATTAGGGAGATATGAGCACCACAACAATTCAGTGCCTTTATGAGGTATTAAGCTCACTCTTTACTGAACTGTGGGGACCCCAGAACTTCACCTGCCTTTTGATCCTGCTTGTCGATTGTGATTTGGGTTTGGTGTGCGTATTTCTATGTACTGTTAATGACCTTTGCCTGTGTCTGACACGTGATTCTTGGATTACGATTTGTACCTGTTATTTAGGGCTGTAACTCATTAAGCCCAGGAACTCTGCACTAGGATCCCAGACCTCTCTCATTTAAAAAAAAAACACATTTCCACTGAGGATATTTCTGTTGTATGACTCCTATTTATATCGATACCAATCATGGTTCTATCTCACACCTTTGCAGACTAGAGTCAATTGGTCTGACCCACATAACATTTAAAAGAGGTGCGGGTGAAGAGCATGAAATTAAATTAAAATGATAATAATGAGATTTCCTCAGCTCTATCTGAAAAGTCAGCTCACTTGGTAACTTTCTACATAAAATGCAACGGATGGGTTCTAAAGTAGAACGTTTGAGACAAAACACCTTAATTAACGCCCTGCTTCATGTGGAAAAGTTGAGGGCCAAATACTGTAGGGTTGTTTTTAGGGTTCGAACAATTGAAATTTTTTGTTCTGCAACCTTCTTTTACCCCCAGCATTATTCAATCAAGAAAGGTCATGAAACAAAGACGATATTGAACGTGACTTGACATTTAAAGTGAGCTTACTAACACCAAACAGGAGAGGTTCATTTTCCATCTATGAGGACAGATGCCTATCGTTCTGAAATACCCTTAACTATATTTCGACATTTTCTCATGATGGGAATCTCTGAGTTATGTGTAATCTGTCAGGAATGTAGCTTTCCTATCTGTATCTATTCATTCTTTATGTATTATTTTTTTTGTCGCCAGTTACCCTGAATTCATTCAGTGATGCAGCAGACATCCAGGAGGTAGGCAGGAGTTACAATATGTGTACCAAGTGCCAACTGTTGGCATTCGCTTCTGCAGTGCGATCAATTTCTTCTGGTACATTTCAACCTAGTTTCGCAGAAATATGGAGCAGAGCCCACAAGTTCATAATGGAGACTGCGGCCCTGCTGTTGGCTGCCTTTCTCTGTCATCTGCAGTCCTTTTCAAACATTTGAATATGATTTTTTTTTTTTATTGAAAATGTGCAGCTTTTTCCACGGTTTCTTCAGACAGCCATTCTCATACGTCAGACTGGATTCTCAAACTGAAGATTGGTATCTGAATGCTGTTCCCGAATCCAGCTAATGTTCGCAGGTCTTAAAATACACAAAAGCAATTCATTAAATAAAAATTCAGCAAATAAAAAACAAATAAATAAAAGTTGAAGGAAAGCCATCAGACTCACGGCTGATTTACTCCAGCAGGCAATGTTATTGACATTGTCAATCACTATTAATTTGCCAATTACGAAGAAGATAACTGTCTACTAGTTAGAAGCAAGAAGACAATAATCGTTCAAGCAAATTTAAATAAATTCGGTGTGTGATATGAGGATAGTGATTCCAGGGTTAGAGGTTCGAATCCTGCCTCTGTTATGTGTGCAGAAATTGCATGTTCTCTTCACACCACTCCCCTTTTCTCTGACAGTCCAAAGACATGCAATTAAGGGAACTAGCATCTCTAAATTGCCAGCATTCTGTTACTGTGTGTATTCTGAGAAGGACTGGCATCCTGTCAAGTGTGTTGTTTATGCTTCCTGGGAAACGCTCCAGCCCCCCTGAGACCCTGTACTGGAGAAACGGCAGGAAGACAGAAGGATGGAAGTATGACATGATTTATTAAGACTGCATGGTACATGGGATTAAATGACTAAGAAAAGCTTACACTTCATGGCTGGATGTGGTATACATTAATGATAATTAGTTCTTATTGATTACATGTTTATATTCAATTGTTGTTGTTGTTGTTGTTTAGTCACGCAGTCGTGTCCGACTCTTCGCGACTCCATGGACCACAGCACGCCAGACCGCCCTGTCC
>JAACJT020000105.1:4008319-4030751 GCA_009936485.2 Gymnarchus niloticus
TAAACTGATCTTTTCCAATCTAGTGGCCACTGTTGAGTTTTCCATAGTTGCTGACATATTGAGTGGAGTACTTTAACAGCATTATCTTTTAGGATTATATTCAATTACACACACATATATTTATGTGTGTGTGTTTGTACACATACTAAAAACTATAATGTAGGATTTATGTTTTACATTTTTATTGGAAACAAACACTTTTTTGTTTATTTCGTTTTTGATACATTCATCTATGGATTTAGTCCATTATCATCTCAGGCTTAAACCAGAGTGGACGGCGATTTTTGAGGGGCTGAAGTAAAATTTCTGCTGGCCCAATCAGAGTACGCGTACGTTTTCAATATACTGTCAGCATGACAGCTCTTCACTGAGTCTGCTTGAAACAGCTGTTGTTTTGTGATGGAAGCAAATGCACGTGTGGAAAGTGTTTTACACAAAGTATTTTGGTATATCTAGGTGTCAGATCTCATACTCCCGAGGCGTGGGGAATGTGTTAGACACTCAAATGTTAAGCAGGAGACAAAATCCTGTAAAATAAGGGAATTAGAAAAAGACTTTATAAGAAAGACGAGAGCAGACGTGTCCTTTTTGCATGCCTGCTTTTCTCAGTTTATCTGCCGAGAAGGTTACACGCTGGATCTTATATAAGCATGTGTCACCTATTGCTAGAAGACATGTGAAACCTTCAAGCCCCTATTCCTCAGACAGGGAAAACCTGAGGCAGGCAATGGCTTGATCTACACATATGGGGCACTGCAAGTTAAATATCCTTCCTCATGTTCAATTCAGCGCTGCGGTGGAAATTTCACAATGACGGCAGGTCTTATTTTTCCCACCCAAAGCCCCAGGTTCCATGCAATTCATGTAGGTTTATTTAAACTGATTTTTTTAGATGTGCATGCACATCTTTGTGATGGAAATGTGATGTGTCATGGTACCCATGAAAAATCATATTACCAGAAGGGCGTTCAGACATACCCTGAATAACAGATGAAGAATATCTGAACTGAAGGAGATATAAAGAATTGTGTTATACACCAAGAGCTGGTAGAGGGACAAAACCAATGGGCAGATTGAAAAGGCAGCATCTGATCAAGGCCTGATGGTATCCCTGCATGAGGAGGATTAGGAGCCATCACACACCTGTCAGACGGAATAGTTAGGCATGATCAGAGCCGTGTTTAAGAACCACGGTTAATGACTGGTGAGACAGACAGGCTCTAATGATGGGTAAGGATCACTTTGTTAGACTGCGTGTCTATGTTCTGACATTTTGTCATCTCGCGAGGGATTTAAAATTATGGCATGGAGAAAAATTCATATTCAACTTGTTTTCTGAGTTGTGCTTTCCTATTACTTTCAAGCATTTTGTGGGTTTTTTGGGGAAATATAGTATGGATCATAAAATTTTTAATGTCATATTCTGAATATATGTTGTAATACATAATGTGCTGAATATATTTTCAGATTTCTTTTTCCGTAATACCAAATAATAAAGTATATAATCTATTTTAAACACTTTTGCATTTATGTCATTAATACTCCATATCTGTATCTATGTTGTTAGGGTCAATTAGTTCTTTTTTTCTCGAGACAAAAAAAGGCAAAACTGACTAAACAGTTTTTAGTGCAAAAATGCTTTTCAGAAAACTATATATATATTTCTGAGACTCACAGTCCCAGCACACAACTGATATTTTCTGTATAGGAAAACATACGATACCAGTGTTAATGTACTTTTCACGCCACCTGCAAAAGCAGAATCAGAATTAGGTTGCAGAGGAACACAGCAACCTGACGACCAATTCTGAAAATGAATGAATTAGAAATTGGAATTAAATTAGAGTTTTTATTTAAAATTTGTAATAAAGATGTATCAAAATGAATCTTTGTATTTCTGAAAGCTCAGTGTTCTACATTATAAATGTTATCCAGTACACCCTTCTTACCATCTTAAAGGTTCCACTGCCCCCTATTGGCACACACTACGCTGCACACAGGTGCTCCCTGCTTTTCAATCACGGCTCACAGAACTTACCTGTTATGCTTACCGCCCTGATCTTACAGCACATTGCTTTTATTCCCCGGTGTATCCAAAGAAACAAATAAAGAATATGAATGACAACAGGCAACTTTTAAGCAAACTGCCTAAAACCGGTTTACTCTCTACCATCTGAGGCACCTGTTATTCACAGTCCTACCCCATACATTTAAAATGAAGAATCTTCTGCTTGTGTGTAGGAATTTCTGCGTGTATTTGACCTTATTGGTGTTTGCATGAGCATTGTGGACCGTGATCCAACCTGGATTAGTAGCAGATTTTAAAGGGGATGGATGGATGGATGGATGGATGGATGGATGGATGGATGGATGAGACCATTCTCTATTATTCCAAGGACCGCCCTGAAATATTCTGATCCTAAATGATTTTTTGCATGGTTGTAATATCTGGCCAACATTAGAATTCTTTCTACTCTACTGTAGTTTTTGCAATAATTTAACTCAAAAATGTAATTGCCTTTATGAAAAAGATATTTCAGTAGAAAAACCAACAGGCACCATCAGTACGCCCATCTTACAGCCACTTTTCTGGTGGGGGTACGGGTAAATAGAGCCAATTTCTATACCAGGTAGGAAAAGGTAAAACGTGGGCATACATCCTGGAAAGAATGCTAGCCTGAAAGTCACCACAGAGATGTACTTGGATGTAAAATAGCATATCTTATTTTCTGGTTGCGGTGATGAAATACCATTATAACAGTCAATACCGGATGGACGACAATGAATAATGAATCACTCTGGATTTGGATGAGGAAATGATTAATAACTTCAATGGATATCAATAGCAACATATCACAGTGAGTAAGAATGCAGAAGGGGGGAATTTTAAATGAAATTTGTAGGAACAAACTTGTGATACAATAAGCCCACTATTTTTGTCTTCCGGCTAGCAAACTATTGTAAAAAACCAACATCTATCATCTCACTGATGTACAGCTACACCACCACACTTTCGTATCGTCAATCTGCTTCTGCTACTCGCTCCTCGCAGGAGCAGGTCTCCATGGCGATTGCTGACGTTCCCCCGCCGTGGTTGCCATGGCTGTTATGACGCATTAAACCCTGGAAAAGGTCTCGGAAACCCCGGACACGGGTTGCCGTGGTTACTGGCGGGGGGGAGGGGAGGGGTGGGGTTTAGAGGAAGCGGAAGTGTCAGTGCAAGCGGAAGTGGTACTGCCCTGAATAATCGAGAGTAGCGAGACGGAGGACGGAGAGAAAGACTCCCATCGTCCACAGATAAAAAGCGGGACTTAAAGTACATTACTAAAGTGAGTCGGCGTGTCTAGGTTTGGTCGTGGGCTGAGCTGAGGTATTTAGCGAAGATATACGAGGTTAAACCCGTATAAGAGCGGCTCCGGTCGTGGTTGTGTGGTAGAGAATGTGCCTATTGTGGTTTGGGGCTGGGTGTAAGGTCTTAGGCCGTGGCGTGTCAGGGACAGGCACGGCTTCCATACCTGACATCTTTCGAGGTATCGCAGAGGTTTCCGCCGAATTTCCGCCACTCGCGTCCCCAGCGTCGTCCGGGAGGCCCGACTCTGCGCCGTAAATACGCGGCTGACGAGCTGCTGTGTGATTCAGCCCACTCCGGTGGTCCCGGGCTGAGCTAAGCCGAGGTGGCCGGAACCCGCTGACGGTGCCGGGGGGGAACAAAAAAAAAAACAGAACAAAAAAAAACAACAAAAAAGAAACACGGCGGTCCGGAGAGCCGGCTGGGACGGGGTACGGGGCTCCGAGGCGTGTCCCCGGCCGGGAGGGCGCAGCCAGCCGGCCCGCTAACATGTCGGCTACATATGGATTTAACATGGCGTTACCTGACCCTGATCCACACAGAATCGCTTAAGGGAGGCAGTCACGTCGATCGGCCAGCCGATTAAAAACATGCTACGTTTCCTCCGTACGCTTCACTTGTCTGCTTAGATCTCTGATGGAGTGAGACGATTAGTCACGATTATTGTTCGACTGGGCTGCGTCTGCACCTCGACTCTCGGGGCCTGGGGCGTAGTCGAATCGGGTCTGGGTGGAATCGCACAGCTTTTTTTTTTCTTCTTTTCTTTTTTAATATATATATTTTTCATTCCGCGATCGCCACGTACAGCCGAAGGCCTGCTCATGCATGCTGTTTCCCTGGTTCGGGTTGGGCATTTGCATTTTGAGGTGTGGGTCGAGTGACCTGCGAGCCGCGTCCATCTTCTGATCGCATACACGTAGGCTGGCCAGTTCATCGCTTTTCTAATAGTCAAAGCACAGCTTCAAATATTTTTTTAGTAGGCCCGGGCTAGTACTTTCGAATTATCGACTTTGACCGAGGCACTAGAAAAGGATACAGCGTTGAACTGAATCATCAAAACAGATTAACCTTCTCGATGATCTTGTTCGGCTGGAGTAACAGCACTTAGGCGAATATTTTAGATCGTATCTTATGAATTTTTTTTTAAATGTCCTTTGATTAATTCGTCATATTTCATATAAGGTTATGAATTACTCTCGGGTATTCTGGTAACATTTTTCCCTGCATGCCAGATCAGAAAATTGAGACTCATTGTATCTTGTGTAGCGGTAGCCCATGACCTTTATAAACATCTAGCAAGCCTAAAGTTGAAGCTCAATGGATACCTGACCCTTGATATAGAAAGTTATGGGGCAAATCAGGTTACCTACTTCCTACACAAGTTCATGTTGTGACTGTGAGTCAGATATTTACCACATCAAGCTACTGTGGTCGGCTGGTCATGACGCTGGATTTCACCAACTATTAAATGGATACTAGATAAGATGGCACCACCATTTACCCACCCTGGTGCTTTTCATTGTCCATGCAAATGTTGTTAGAATTAATGGTTATCAGTAAATTACTTGTAGGTATAAATGTAGAGTGCATTCTGTAAACTTAAATCTTAACTTAAAATGGTATGAAATGTATGTTAAATAGCTTGTTCTTGCACCACCGTGGACTTGCAGCTTGGTGTGAAGGTGCTATCCCAGGATCAAAGCACAACCAGGGCAGGGGGGATGGATTCAGCTTTTCGTTCTGTTTCTGTCTGGTCACCGAGTAGCTCGAAGATGGACAAGAGCGACCTGGTACAAAAGGCCAAGCTGGCGGAGCAGGCCGAACGCTACGACGACATGGCGTCGGCCATGAAGGCGGTGACGGAGCAGGGCCACGAGCTGTCCAACGAGGAGCGCAACCTGCTGTCGGTGGCCTACAAGAACGTGGTGGGTGCCCGGCGCTCGTCCTGGCGCGTCATCTCCAGCATCGAGCAGAAGACCGAGGGCAACGAGAAGAAGCAGCAGATGTCACGCGAGTACCGCGAGAAGATCGAGGGCGAACTGCAGGAAATCTGCAACGACGTGCTGGTGAGGAGAGCCTGCCGACACGTGTGGGAAGGCCGTTGCCGAGTAGAGCGGGGAGAGACCTGGTTGGCAGTGTCGGTTCTAGACCATTTCAAATTGGGATGGGGGGTGCAAATTTAAAATGGTTGTATTGCTACCAGCCACATTACACGTTAATAAAACAAACACTCATCTGTGGGGCCTGTGGAGGGGTCCGGGGTATTAACGGGGGATACTGGCCCCTCAGACCGCCGTCTAGAATCGCCCCTGCCAGTCAGCCATTATTGGTATTGGCTGGAGCATTTTCTTGGGGTAGATGATTAGCGCATTTCATGTTTACCGGCTAGGAGAGCAGTATGTAGGAACTACATCCTTTTTTCTCTTTCAGGGGCTTCTCGACAAGTACCTCATTGCCAATGCAAGTCAGGCAGAAAGCAAGGTGTTCTACCTGAAAATGAAAGGGGATTATTACAGATACCTGTCTGAAGTGGCGTCTGGAGACTCCAAGAAAAGTTAGTTTGGCATTCCCGAGTGACATCAGCATGAAATTTCTAATGTGTGTGGGCTGGTCACATGGCCGTTGTTCAGTCAGGTTCCTTTATCTGTTACCTAATTTGGGGGGATTTTGTTTGATCTTTACGTTTCTGTTTTTGGATGGAAAAACAACTTCTCCTTTAAAAAAAAAAAAGGGAAAAAAATCAGACTTTCAGCTGAGCATGGCGTCTCGTAGCCCTGTGGTGTAAACCCCTCCCGCTCTCCCTGCAGCTACAGTGGAGAATTCCCAGCAGGCCTACCAGGAAGCCTTTGAGATCAGCAAGAAGGAGATGCAGCCGACGCACCCCATCAGGCTGGGGCTGGCTCTCAACTTCTCCGTCTTCTACTACGAGATCCTGAACTCTCCCGAGCAGGCCTGCTCCTTGGCAAAGACGGTGAGGGGCCGTAATGCTGTTCGGTCCTTCAGAACTCCTCATGTGTCAACCTTCTCTTTTCTTTGTCAGATTACTTCAAGTAAGGTGACAAAATCTTGCAAACAGTAAACTTTGGGGGGTTTGTTGTTTTAAGAGCTTAGCTTCACAGAAGTCTCCTAAAGTGACAGTCACACACTAGGTTGTATTTGAAGTTCGGTTTTCCTTTGCTGGTTCCAGGCTTTTGATGAAGCCATCGCTGAGCTCGATACCTTGAATGAAGATTCATACAAAGACAGCACTCTGATCATGCAGCTACTAAGGGACAACCTCACTGTGAGTTCTCTGCACCACTGCCGTCAGGAGCGACCTCCGCCTCATATTGCTGCTCAGATTCTTTTACGATTAATTTAGGCAGAGGCCCCAGATTTTCTGAAGTGGAATGCCATACATTCCTTTAGCATTATGTCACTGTTAAAGCCATTTCTTTAGCTGACTTAGTGGCATTGTGTACATTTTTACCTGTTTATACAAGACATAATGGAACAATTCAGGATGAGTATATTGCTAATGAGTCTTATAACAGCATTACTGGGACTTGAACCAACTACCTTTCAGTTCATTGTCTGTGTACCTGTCCATGTCTTTTTCTTAGCATACATGCAATCCACAAGCTCTGATTTTCTGCAGTGGTAAGCTGATGCCTGTATGTTTCTCCCCCCCCACAGCTGTGGACATCGGAAAACCAGGGTGACGATTGTGACGCCGGCGACGGAGATAACTAACATCACAGAGAGCCCTCGTGTCCCCAGTACTCACATACAGCCCATAAGTTTCGACAGCCTGTATCGTACACACATAGCGACCATACGTCTCCATGTCCGGTATCACACACATCTCCCCCCACAGCCTGTGCCGTCCACACGGAGCTCGATGTCCCGTACTGTACACACATGCAGCCCGTGCAATGCCGTGTCCTGTGTTTCTCGCACGCACGCACTCACACGCGTTCGTACAGGCCATCCCCCAGCCCACTTCATTTGGACCCCCTTTCTGTATGGAAAGCAGCACGAATTGTACCCGGCCCGTCGTTTGTGCCTGTCATGTGACCAGAAAGTGACCAAATTAAGCAGTCAGCTGGCACATTTTTCGTGACATGAATAATTAAGTATCACAGTACCGTTTCTCCACTACCAGTTCCGTTAACTTTTTTTTAAATTCTCCCTTACAGGTTGTGAATGATCCTATTCATTTTTTTTTTTTTTTAAACTTTGTTTTCGTTTTATAGTGTACCAGCATTTGCAGGTTTTATTCAAAGGTTATTAAAGTGACGGTTTATTTTCACCAAACACTGTGATGTTTAGTTGTATTTCCTCCTCCTATCCGTAAATAAAACGACGATATGCTCTGTGAAACAGAGAGATGCGTGGGTTGGGTAACAGTACAATTCTGCTGTGACCTCATACAGAATGGAGTAACAGGCTGTATTGTGACACTGATTAACATGCGTATTGCTATTTAATGTTCATTATATTTAAAAATGAAATGGTATCATTAAAAGGGGCTCCTTATGGGTACCCCCCCCCCCCTCGCTCCGTTCCACGTTGCTGGTTTTGAGCATTCCATCGTGAGAACAAATCTCAAACTGGAACATTTCTGAACAAATAGGGACAGTTAATGTGTACTGTTTGACATCAGTACAGTGAACTTTTGTTCTTAAATGTTCTGCCCCCTCCCCACCTCTGCATAATGACTGTTCATTGAAATAATGTAAATTGTAAACTTTTTAGAAGTGAATATAAATTTTTCTTAATGTTATATTGTGAACCTGCCTGCTGAGAAACACCTTAAAGCGGATACTTTTGAAGGTTTCTAGACCTGCATTTCCCACACAAACAGCTCAGGCTGGCTTTACAGTTCCATTTCCTGAAGTAGTCCATCAGTCAAAAACCTATTGACGATGAAAATAGGCGAGTTTTCAATATTTCGGGTTCACGCAGAGTTGTTGTGTGTGTTGGGGTCCAAACTTTGGTGCTTTTGGCTGCTGAAAGGAATGTAGAAGAATGTAAACAAACAAAACCTACCTTTCTAATTGCTGGGTTCAAATTTAGGAGCTGTGGTACGTTAAGGGCTGGGGATATAAAAGGAGGCGAAATGAAAGCTGAATTTGCTCAGTGTCACAATACCTTGCCATCACCATGACATTCCACATGGGTGTAGAAGTCACTTCTCTCGGTCTGTCTTGCCCAAGACAATGTTTCATGCACTAAGGAGTCTCCCCTTTAGCTGAACAAATGGCAGTTAATCTACGCTTGATTAAAAAGAAAAAGCGGAAAAAAAAACGCAGTAGTGAATGTGGAACCAAGCCTGTCTGTATATCTGGTATCTCTACTTGTTTTGTTTTTACTGACCAGTATTCTGCCTAAAGTTTGCTTCTGTGATGGTTTTATTCCCTAGCGCGCACGTGGTTGTGAAAATTTAGAATAGCTTAAACTTAAAAAAATAAAAAGGAAAAAAAAAAAGGAAAAAGGATACCTGGTTATTGACGTAATACTAGATTTGTGTATGTCTTTTAAAGCAGTTCTAGCTCCACCTTAAATGTAATAAGCAGGAGAGTGTTAAAGACAATTTAAAGTGAAATAAAAGTTTTATCAGTTCCAGATTTTCCTGTTTTTTGTTTTATGAAAAGGTGGTTCATTCCTCTTCAATGTTTGCCCGGAAATGGATTTAGAAAGCTGGTATGATCTGTAGACATCTTGATTGAGAATTACAAAAAATGTACTGAAATATACCTACCATACGAAGCCAATTTTTTTGGCCTATTTCCCAGTTCACACTTCAGTGGTTTTTTTTTTTTTTTTGTTTATACATCATAAATAACCAGCTTCCTCACTGCAGAGATTCAGCTTCATAAACTAGGTTATGAAGCACAAATCCTTGTAAGAACCTAACAGTGGCCTTGAAAACTAGGACAGCTGTTTAAATCTTTGCCACCATGGGGAGCTTAAGAAGTACAATGATTTGATCTCTCCTGTATTCCTCAGAATGTAGTATAACATTCTGCAAACTTTGCCAGGTTAAACTCTGCCATTCACCTTTGACGTTTAAGAATTGATGTAGCGGATTATGGTGAGCTGATGTATTACATATGTTTATGTTAAAATTAGTGTATGTTTGATATGAAATTAGGTACTAGCACACCCACTCGTTCTAATGCAGGTTCCAGTGTTGAGAAAAATCCAGCTTAAAGCTGCTTTGATAATGCTTACTGAAATGAACTGGATCATTCTCTATAGGGATATTCAGTTCCCTGTATCAGGAAGTTTAAAATTGGGTACCCAGTATGTCTGGAAGATTTGGGAAACCCATACCAACATTGAGATATAGTGCTGGTAGCAGAAATTAACCGTAATTTTGCACCCAAGAAATATTTGATTCTATTATGTACCACTCATTTTATATATGCTCATTATGAAGCAATTTCAATTGTACTGAGACTGTTTAGTATGTGGACACCAGCCTGTGTCAATCTCATTCTGAAACCACAGTACAGTCACCTCACTCGTAGTTAACCTGGATGGAAATCTGACACTGACTTGCTGGTAAGGTGGCAGCCACTAACCTCTTCAGTATGATCCACTCAGCTACCGTCATATTTTGATGGAGTTTACTCGACTGTGTGCTTAATCATACATCACAGATATTAAGGGTATTAAGTGATGAGTGTTTCTTAGTCAAATCCAAGTGTGTGAAGACCCCTATTAATTGGTGTCCACATGCTTTTGACTATATTGTGTATGTGGTTTCAATCCCCCCGAGATTTAAAGCCAGTTGTCAAACTTTGTCCCTCTAATAACTGATGTGTTTTGTCACAGGATTGATATCAGATTTGACACTCAAGAGAGTTAGTCAACTGTACTCTCATACAGTGTTTTCTGTCCCCACTGGTAATCAGTGGAGTTTACCTGAAGTTTATCAGCGATTATTCTTGCATCCACCTAATGACTGCATTAACCAAATGAGTGTTTTTTCCAAACTTGCTTGAGGACTGACTTCCTGTGCTGCAAGGCCAACTAAAAAATACGCAGTTACAGCTTGTACCGTATGTATTAATACATTACACATTCCTCACAACATCAGAGTCCTTTAATATTACACATTCGAGCAAAGCTGGACACGAATGCTTTTCATCTGTACAAACTTCTGAAAATTACAGGTTCTACATGACATCGTCGGGGGTGCAGATGATGGCAGTGGGTGAGATTTGCCATCCCCTCCCCCCCGACTGTGTTGATATCAGCGCTCTGCACATGCAGTATCTGCTATAGGTTTGTGTTCAATAGAACAGATGTGAGAATAGATGGTAAGTCAGTTTCATAAACAACATGCCCTTCAAACATCTGGAAGCGAAGAAAAAGTGTGCCGAGACCCATCAAAAAAGGCAGATCTGTTTTAATGACAAATGTTTCCATTGTACTGATATAGACCATTACGATAACTACACTGATCATTAATTTAGTTCAATTTTAAGCTATTTTTAATAACAATTGTAATTATTTTGAGACCCTGTATATGATCCTTTTCATATTGAACACTAAAATGAGTAACCACCTGGGAAAGGGTTCTGGCACTTGCCTCAGACCTCTAGGGTTGAGGGTTCGGATTCTACCTCCACTCTGTGTGTGGAGTTTGCATGTTTTCCCCGTGTCTCACAGGTTTCCTCTTGCAATCCCAAGGCATGCACTTAGGGGAATTGGGGTCTGTAAAGGCCTGTAATGGACAGGCACCCCTCCAAGTAAGTCTTATATCATAGCCTGGTAAACATATTTTCTGGAAAATATTTCAGTTGTTAATATGTCAAATAGATGGCGAAAATAGTCAAGTATTGAACTGAAAATGGTCTGGAACACATTATATAAAAATATGAATAATAAAAAAATGAATATGATGTGCAGTGTAGGTCTTCCAAGCGAAGTCTTAAAATATATAAATCAGCCAAATGTGTTTCTTCAGATACAGAGAATATATGTACATAACCACAGGCAGCATTTACCCAAGCCTCCCATAAAACCATGAATGTCTACACATGTAATAGACTAAGATTCTTAGTTTCAATCTCCTGCGATGACAAATATTCACCTATGAATAAATGCAAGTTTCAGGCACCTTATTGCACGGTAAACTGGTTCAACTGTCCAACTCACCAAAATTCATCAAGGCATACCTCGTGTTTACTGTGGTAATATACACCAAATGAAGTGTATTTAAGTACTAGACATCAAATATTTATTTACCTAGAGATTACCTTTATACAGGCACATGTTATAGTTGTGATTCAAGTAAAGATTTCACCAAAAGATACTATTTCCAGCACATGGCAAACACTACAAAAAGAAAAATGCTGACAGTTTGCAGAGTGCATGAAATTTACTTTCCGAACACTTCAGCCAGAAGCTATAAAATGTCTCGTAAGAGGCCGAGATCAGAATCCGAGATGTTTTCATAAGAGCTCTCTATTTGAAGCACAGGTATTTTCCATGTGACTTTACTCAAAACGCATCAAAAGCCGTGTTAATAAGAGTAAAATCTTGTGCGATTCTCAATTCCAAATAAACATTAAATGTTTCTAAGCATCTCTTCGCACTTCAATCTCCCCTATTTCTAAATCTGCGCGAGTCCGTATGGGGGAGTATACGTAAAACAGCACTGACATCCCAAATGCATCACTGGACTCCTGGGTCACCATCTAGCCCAAGTGCATTTCAGTTATTCTGCTCCAGAACTGAATTGATCTGGAATTCCATTCTGTGCATTCTCCATTTGAATTTCAAATGTACTCTACCGTCAACATGCACATTCAAACTCATCATCTTTATTTATTGAACCGCTCTACTTAAAAAGCGTTCCACACTCCAAACCGGGCATGTCATTGTGTAGCGTTTACTTAGGTCTGTTTTGGGTGAATGCTGTATAAATGTTTTCAAACCCTGAGGTGTAATCTTACTACACACAGAAAGCAGTAAAAGTCCAAGAACCTGTCCGTCCCAAAGAGACAAAAAAAGAATCTAAATGCAGTTTTTAACCTCGTTCCTTGAATGTTTATGGTTAAACACACTACTGAAAAATAAGACATTTCCAAAACAGACCACTAAATAAGTCAAACTGCATGCAATTCAGTCAGATGCATGAAACAGGTCAGGGTATGTATGCATAAATTTTTATGGTGGCTTAACATCAGGCAAAAACATTCAACTCTCATCTTTCGAGTGCTCCTGTCAGGGGTCGCCACAGCGGATCAACAACCTCCATCTCCTCCTGTCCTCCGCATTCCGCTCTCTCACACCCACCAACTGCATGTCCTCTCGCACCACATCAACGCTAAGCATAATGTTTTAAATTCTAATTGTCCAATACGCAATGTTTTACAGAACACACATTAAAACTCCAGATATTTCCCTGTAATCCCCTTGTGGTATGAATAGATAAAATTGAAATTGCTGTGCATAGATTTCCATGAGTGATAAAAGGAGCCTCATTGCAGAACAAGGGGAAAAAAGGTAAACATAACCATGATATGGTAGTGAAACTTGAAAAAGATATAAACAGACCACAGGAGAGCTAAGGAAATGAGGGCAAAACAAGAGCACTTGTTACCAAAAACCTAACATTTCATCAAATCACGTGCCCTCAGGCAATGAAGGGGGGGGGGGGGGATCACTTAATCTTTTGCACTTCTAGCTTTAATTTCTGGGCCGCCGTGTTCTTCGGTTCAACTTTCAGCAGCGTGTTAAGGTCTTCTACGCAAGCTTTGTAGTCCTGTCAGGGAGAGTTGGACCATTAAACAGGGCCGTTGTTGGAGTTATTCAATCAAACCTGGCTAAAAATGACTAGGCACTCTTGCTGCTCGTGACATACTATAATGAAACGTTTAACATGTACTGCCATGGTTTCCACTAAACACAAATTCCAGTAATAGTCAGTGGAAACAACCCATTCCTAACAAGTGAAGGCCTACTAAATGCACATGAAGGTCCTTCAGCGGTGAAAGACTGGGAAGCGTTCTTACTTTCAGCTCCTTGTGCGCCTGAGCGCGTCTGTAGAGAGCCTTGACGTTGGTGGGATCCAGTCGAAGGGCTTCCACACAATCTTTTACTGCCTCTTTGTACATCTTCAGCGAGAGGAAACATAGTGCCCTGTGCCATGTACAAACAGCAATTCTGGCATTAAAGGGAAGCCAGACCTGAAAGATTACATCACAAGTAGAGACAGCGATTTGGCGAGTGCCACGGATGACGCAGAAGCGACTGGAATCAGAACCTAAGGGAAGCTTCTGCAGGTATGTGGCACATCGCTTCCCATATCGCTCTTGCAGGTTGTGATGCTGTTGGCACTGAGGCAGAAACTACAGCAGTAAGCCACACTGACCCTCAAATTACCTGAGACAGGTAAGAGACAAACGTTGACCAAACTACCCACTGAGGAAGCAATCAGATTTTTACAGCTGGTCTGGAAGACACCCCAAAGACACCACATCATGGGGCACAGCGTGTAGCAGGTTTTAAATACATGCCTTCACCACCACTGGTACGCATCATATTCCAAGCAGTTCTGGGGGAAAAGCTCTCCACCCATTTCCAATTAATAAGCATTAGCAAACCATTCCCTCCTCCCACATGGACTCTGACCCTAAGACGGCCTCACCTGTTCGTGTACGTTGTGACTTCCGCGGAGTTCAGTTTGAGACTCTGGCTGTATTTTTCAATGGCCTTCTTATGCTCTCCCTTCTTCACCAGTGCATTACCTTCTTCCTTCAAGCAGAGCGCTTGCTTTAAAGAGTCCTCTCCTGGGAGTAAGAAAGAGCAGCTCTCCTCTACTCAGAAGCCTCTGATGCAGTGTTAAATAGACAGTGTAACATTGCTCAAACGCATGCAGTTACTGAAGAAAACGGTATTACAGGGAAGCAAACCCCCCCCGAAATCAACTGTCCACCAGCGGGACATGCAAATTTAGCAGACCGTGCCAATTGCTAACTTTAATTTTTTTGTTGGCATATTTTGGAAAGGAGGCCGGGCCGCCTACCAGGTTTCTTTGGCGCTCCGGTCTGATTGTGCTGAGCAGTCGCTGCGGAAGACGCCACCTGACACGCCTTCTCCCGGACAGCCAGTGGCACCGTGGGGATCGGGGGCAGCTTCTCGCGCCAGGACAGGCCGTCCTGCTCTGTCAGAGCCTTCGTCATTCTGGAGGGATGAGACGACACCGTTTACAAACGGCCTGTTGGTGAAGCTCAGCCCTTTTATCTATGACATCAACACGTTCCCAGTATATTACAATTCAGACAAGTGACGGTGAAACGATGCCCCTGTACCTGTTTATACCGTCGTGGGCCGCTGGTATGTTACAGTCGATTTGCAAGACAGTCTTGTAGTCAACATAGGCCAGCCTGTACCTCTCCACTGCCTCAAAGGCAGCGGCGCGCCTCAGGAGGGACTTGATGCCGAACGGAACCAGCTCCAGAGCGCTGCAGAGGAACGCACGTTTACTGCCGTGCGACCGAGCAAGCGAGCCGGCGATGGCTCTGGCACAGAAACTTACTTAGCCAAGCCACACGGGTAACATTAAGCAAACGTGAAGATTTTTCATCAAACCAAAGCATTTCGTTCATCAATGGTGTCACAGACCAACATCTTCATCTGCTGTCTTCTAGAAGTGCAGCTTGACACCACGGCATTCCACACTACGGTGCTCATTCCCATTCTTCCCCTTCTCATCACTAACATTTGTCACATTTGCTTAAATTTGCCTTGGCACATGATACAGGAAATGCAATGCTGGCAATAAATCTCAGATCAGAGGCGACAGTAGCGAACATTAATAAAATAACCCTCTTTAAAGTCAAAACGACAACCTGAAGAATGACTGACCCAAGGCTGTAAACTTACGTCGTGCAGTCCTTTATACACTCAGCACAGTTCCCATCCTTCAGGTAACTGGCAGCTCGGTTTGAGTACAGGATGCTTAAGTTCTCCTGGTTATTCTTACCTGTGTATGCATTCAACAAAACGGCAAACTCATACATGCAGCAAGAACCACATTTCAGCACAAGCATGGCGCTACAGGTGTGCCATGAGAAAAGTCGCGATCACTTGGAAGACGTGGCTTTACGCATTACCATTGGTGCAAGCTCATTAGCTGATATCTGATTAAGGCAAAGGGACAGGCTTATCATGAAGGTGAAAGGATAATCAACAATTATGATAATCGAAAGGGCCTACTTCCTCAGCTCGCAGGACCCTGTAAAACATGCCCAAGGCAGCCAGGATAGCAATGATGCTCAGATACACTAGCAGATAAAGAAAAACTCTAAGATTGTCCAGAGAAAGGTAAGCAACTTAATTATAGACTTAAGGGGAATTAAAGGTAGGTTCTCCCACAAGCACAGAGTCCTTCAATAATCTGACACCAACTCAATTATTACTTGATTTAGAAGAAAAGAAAAGAAAAGAAAAGAAAAACAAAGCGTCGTGACACCGCCTGGGTGCCAAAGGGTAGAGGTGAAGTATGGTTTAATACCAGCAGGGTCAGGGGTGCGACTCCACCGGCACTTAACGTGAAATCTGGCCCATTTCCTGACAACCGGCTTTGAAGCAGGGGGTTACAGACAGTGGTCGGTCACTGATCGGTCGGTGGTCGGTCGGTGAGTGGCGGAGATCTTTCTAGAAGGGCTCTATACCTGACTTCTCCAAGAGCGCGATGGCCTGCGAGTACAGAGCGGTGGCCTCGCCGTACTGGCCGTGTTTGAAACGCTCGTTCCCCGAGTCTTTGAGCTCAGCCCAGGACTGGGAGCGACGTTTCTGGGGCATCGTCCTGGAGAGGAGAGGAGAGGAGAGCACAGCGGGGTCCGAGCTTAGCGCAGAGCCGCCAAACCAGCCGGCTTACTGCCTTCGGTGGATTAAAAGAACAGCACAATGTGGAAAAAGGTCCCCGGCGGTGCGGGGCAAAACAAGACAAATCGCGACTTTGACGGTTCGTTACGTTTCCATGGTGATACGTACGTTTTTTTGGGGGAGTAAAACCCGGCTAAGTGCCTCTTAGCGAAGGAAAGATCAGCGTGGCCGCCTCTTAAATCAGCTGTGCGGTGCTTCAGCCTACTAGCGAAGTGCCGGCTACGTAACCACCGGCGGATACGGCCTCCTCCTCCTCTTCCTCTTCTTCCTCCTCCTCCTCTCGCGCGTCTACTGTTTCATTTTCGTTCCTCGGTATGGAGATGGGGGCGCGAGCGCACGCGTCTATTTCTGCAGGCCGGCTGTTGCGGAAACGCGTTGTTGGCTGTGAAGGGCGCAACGAGCTTGCTGCGCCGCACTGATAATGTGAAAACTGTGGACATTCTATATTGACCCTGATTTTGAAGCAATGTGTGACTCATAACACCAGCTCAATAGATCTCAAATTAGACACTACTAGGTTGCTTTTAATTTCTTACAAGGCTAAGCAACTTCTAAAAATCCACCTGCTTACCATGTTTCATCTGACAATATGCCCACAAGACAACATGGAGTCTTAGCGGTAGCACAGTTGCCTTGTACCACCAGGGTTAGAGGTTTCTTGCCTCTCTGAGTGTGTAGGATGTCCTCCTGCAGTTCAAAAACATGCAGTCAGGTTAATTGTCTAAACTGTGTTGTGATGGCCTGTCATCCTGAGCTGTACCCCTGCTTTGTGCTAGTTGTTGTCTGAGACAGGCTTCAGGCTCCCCTACACCCCATACTAAGGATAAGCCACTGTGCAATCCCCTTATAATTGTATTTTGGTGGGAAATGTCCTGAAACTTACCTACATCACCACAAAAACTATTTTTCCAACTTATAATACTAAGCAAAGATCCTCCTTTCATAAGTAAATATGTTTGGA
This sequence comes from Gymnarchus niloticus, assembly GCA_009936485.2. NCBI lineage: Eukaryota > Metazoa > Chordata > Actinopteri > Osteoglossiformes > Gymnarchidae > Gymnarchus > Gymnarchus niloticus. The sequence goes on from JAACJT020000105.1 coordinate 4,025,521, forward strand.
TATTTTAGGGGAAAAGGATCAGTTTTTCAACATTTCCCAATGCTATCCTTGTTTTGGTACACTGATGGATATATGTAAATAAATAATAAAATCCTCTAAATGGTTCTCTTGTGCTTGGCTTCCATCTGTACATGCATGCAATTTGTTTTTAAGCTAACAAATGCACTGACAATGACCTCCAGCTGAATGCATCTAAATCCTTTTCAGATCATTGTGGACTTCAGGCAGTCACAGAACACCAAATCCCTACTCCATATCAATGGTCAATAAATTACAGTAATGGACTCTTTCAAATTTCTGGGCACCTTCATCTGCAGCTCCTTAAAATAGCAGATCAATTCAGACCACCTCATCAAGAAGGAGGCTGTATTTCCTCAGGTAACTGAAGAAATATGGTGTCAGTCGCCACCTGCTGGTACGGTTCTGTTCCTCCATCATAGAGAGCATTCTGACATGCTCTGTTACCGTTTGGTATGATGGAAGAAATTCCTTCACCAAGAAAAGACTCCAGCGAATTGTCACCAAGGCCTCAAAGATCTGTGGTTCTGCCCTGCCATCTTTTGAAGAACTATACACTCAACACACCACTAAACGTGCCAAATGGATTATGGAAGACCCCTCACATCCTGCACACATGGTCTGTTTCAGTTGCTTCCCTCAAGCAGACGACTCAGGATAACCACCAAAACGACATGCTTCTAAATCAGCCTCTTTCCCAATAGTACCAACAATAACAATGCAGCGTTTACACCATTTTAACGCTTCCTGTCTCATCAGTACAGACCCCTGCACATTGTAATCGCACATAGCACACGCTGAAGTCCAGCACTATATGTGTGAAGAATGTTGTTTGCATTGTACTCATGTCAACTTCGGTATTGGATTACTTAAGCTTACCACCTACCTTCTCTGCTATGTATCTTGTGTCTTGCATTCATTTTTTGTCTGTTCCATGTGTAATTATAAATTGTGTGCGTCATGATGTCTCTAACTGCAGCAAGCTGTACCAACACAAATTCCTGCCGGCCTTATCCCTATGGCAATAAGGATGGGCTTCTTACAGACGGTGATATGCAGTATATGTTCCATTTGTAATCTGTTACATGTATGTTGTGTTTTAACGAACCTTTACAGTCTCTTAACAAGACGACTACAACGAATTAGTTATTTGAGAATAATCTTATATTTATTGGCGACAGTGCTTACGTACACAAGTCGCTACAAAAGAGTTCGTGCACAAGGTGAATGTAGTAATTCCTCCCGAACGTGAGGGGGCAGAAAAGATGCCGTGGGGGCCGCTCTGCTACCGGATTCCCCGCATATACCGAAGAAGCGGAGCTGAGTCTTTCAGACTGTGACTGTGCTGAAGGTCGAGAACGCAGAAGGTGAGTGTTTTAGTGGTTTGTTTGGACTCGTTTTGATTTTATTTACAGGCTTTTGATTTCGATGCAACAGTATTTACTGGTGTTATCTTTGAACAGCGTAATTATTGAAGTGAATGAATTTCTGTGACCTGTACGCCATAGTAGGTCGTACCGGCCTGGAATGGCTAAATGAAATTATCTAACTGCTCAGGTTACGTGTGTTCCTTTACATAATTTAATAATACATAATAACCATGTTAATATCTATTAACGAGATGTGTCACCGAGAGACTGCTTGGTTTCAAGGCCTGTAGACAAATGTTATTATGCGGAACGTGAGTTTATTGACTAAAGTGGAGTTTTAAATGCTGCAGTAAAATAAACTAAGAACACGAGAAGTCGTTTGTTCCCGAAAATTCCTACAAATGTGTTAAAATAGTGCATTTCGATGAGCAGAATAGACAGTTTACATTTCTACTTTACCGGAAGTTAAGGTGGATTCTAGTAGCAATGCTCTTATTAAAATGGCAGCAACCTAATTTGAATATCATTTTGGATAAATGGCTGAGATCATTTTAAAACTGTTTCGTGGACATGATCACGACGTGCATGAGGCCTGCACAGAAGAGTATTGACCGCAGTATTAGACAGTCTTATTCTTCAGCCTACTGAAGCTTACAGTCTACTCCATGTTAACGTCCTCTGCATCCCAGATTCCCTTTGCATTAGAGAGGTTAAGTAGGGTTGTCCCAATCCAAATTAAGTAAGTAAGCCAGCACTGTCAGTCCTGCAATACCTCTCTTTACCTACACCAGGAGAAGAGTCAACGCCTGAAGACATTAAACACAGGGGATGTCTGTGTACGTGTTATGTTCCTCTGGCCCCCTCATCATTGACTGCTTCTGTGCTCCTTCGCTATGTTAAAAGTCGTCAGAATATAGAGTTAGTTATCCTTAACCGAAGAAGGGTGACCCTCTGGATGTCCCCTCAATGTCAAGTTAACAAAATGCCCTCTTGCAGTTGAGGGATATGCTGCATTTGGATTTATGCAGAGTAGAATGTGTACTGACATGGTGTACAAAGCTATTTTGTAAAATTCAATGTTTTAATTAGGTACTCTGGCCTTAATTTCTTCTGGTTAAAATAGTTAACACAAGTCTGTTTTTAAAAAGTACAACGTGAGCTGAATTTGTCAACAGTATTTATGATGAAATGCTTATAGGAAACAGATGCTCAACAGACTGTTTGACAGTGGACAGACAATGGTTTCAATATCTAATCTTGATGATATACCACAGCTTATGTATGGATATACTGTACATTGTTAATTTACTTTCTGAATTTTTAAAGTGGTTACTTATTAATAACCATTCTCTTGTTGAATCTCTAGGGATTTCACGATGTCTCTGCCAAAGCCTGTTATGCGTGGACTCCTCGCAAAGCGGCTGAGATTCCACCTGCCTGTTGCCTTTGTTGTTGCCCTGGGTTTTGCTTCAGCTGTTAAGGTTAGATTGCCACATCTCTATGACCTTTCTGAGGTCTGTGCTGTTTCATCAGCAGGAACAAAGGCCTAAACATTCTTTTTTCTTTCCTAACTAATGACTTAATCTTCACTCTCTCTTCCCAGTTTGGAATCACAGAACCCAGGAAACAGGCATATGCAGATTTTTACAAAAAATATGATGCCACGAAAGAGTTCAACAGCATGAGAGAAGCTGGCGTTTTTGAGAGCGTCAGCCCCACTGGCAAATAATTTAACGTAAGTGCCATAAGGGTAATAAGCTAATTGTTTAGCTACACATATTTTTTTTTTCTCTTCATTCAGTGTCCTGTTCTGTTTAAGGAATAGTTTAGTGATTGTCTATATTGTGATGAAATGGTGTTAAATTTAACTCTTCTCTTTCCTGCAGGGCTATCTTTCCTGGTTTGATCTTATGCCAGCTCCATAATGTGATGTTAAAAATGTTGACATTTCCTAAATAAACATTCTACTGTATAATAAGACTCTGAAATTGTAAATTGCTCATCTGTTTCCTGAAAGTTACCCATTTGAGAAATGATTTCTGCATGCTGCACGTGCCGGTTATGTGGAGTATTTCTTGACAGGGGCTCCATATTGATAAGAAGTAACAGAAAGTCACTTGTGAATGGGAATTATGGCAGGGGTCAAATATGAAAATTTGGGGAACCCAGCTGTGTGATACATTGGTATACCAAGGGTTATATAAATCAAAACATTACATCATGAATGTGTGGAAAAACCATCCATTTTCCAGCAAATTTTTCACTACAGGGTCAAAGGGGAACATGGAAAAAACATTTGTTTCATTTCAGTGTTGTTCCTAACATATTTATTTCTGGCTGGAAAATGCTTCATGTCCACACTGATTCTCTTGGTGCATATTCCAGTGGCAGCATAGCATGGAGGTCAGACCAGACCTCATTTTGTGAGGCCTCAGACTATAGCTCATTCTGGGGGATCCACAGACCTTTCCAAGCTGCCAGGATATGAATCCTAGGTTTGAACATCAGGTAGACCTGCTTTACTCTAGCCTGTCATGTGCTTTCTCAGGGAGGCTGAGAAGTGTGATCCTTTAACAGTTGGAACACACTCCCCAGTTTCTCTTTTTAAAAAGAGAGACCACCACTGCATAGGCCGTTTACTGGTCTTCCATGCTGATCTAAAGAGGTCGGATACTTAACACCCCATTTTACCACACCTCCCCACAGAATTAATTTATCTTTGCAGCCTTTCCACTACAGAAGTCTCTGACTACTGTAGCAACTCCACCAGGAGTTTCCATCACTGCCTCCTTGTGAAAGAACACATCTACTGGGTTTAGAAGTTCTTTAAAATGTTCCCTGCACTGTTTGATAATATCCCCAGAGTTGGTCAGTATCCCCCCCACTCCTGCTGGCCTCAGCGCCCCTCCTGAGGTGTCAACTGATTTGCGTAAACATCTTTTGGGCCTCCTAATAATCCCTCCATGCCCTCTCCAAACTTCTCCTGTACTTGAATCTCTGTTTCGCTATAACCTTTCTGGCCTGTATCTATCTGGGTTTGACAGCCCCATGCTAGTTGAGTTCAAATTGGATACAGCTTTCATTTTCAAGCCTGATTAAAATTAGTTTAAACTCTCCTGTGTCTCAAACCTATTCTCTCTTGTGGTGAACTTTTGACATGCACAATTTCTTGGAAGATATTTTGGAATCTTCAGCTATGTGGTGATGACTAATATTTCGGATTTTAATGGGTTTCAAAATGCCCTTGTGTTTTATTAAACATAATCAAATTTGACATGTTACACATTGTAGAGCTTGACTCAAGCTCTCTTGGAAGTCAGAACTGAGCAGACGGAGACCCATAAGGTCAGTTTAAGTTTAGCTTGTTAAGAAGTTTAAACTGCAGTTTAGTTACCATTTCCTAGTAAATTTGCTGACTATTGTGTTCTGTCCAGAAGGGTATGCATTGTGTTTTATGTGTAATGTCAGCTGTAATTCTCTAGCGGTATCAAGATTTAGGACTTGACTTAAGACCAGAGGGTTTGTTGTTTCTCTCCCAGCATAAAAATAGATAACTGTACTCATTAGATGTTTTTCTATTCCAGCAAGACTATAGATTCTGTATCACTGGGGGCTGCTAGGATATTTCTTCATGTACCTGATGAAGTGCACAATGCCATCCACCGTTCAGTTTCATTGTGTTCTAAGTTTTATCTTTTATAATTTTAATCATAACTCCTTTATCATTTAGTGATGGGTTCTGTGTGTTTGTTGTTCTGTTTCAATTGTTCTGTTGTGTTTGTCTTCGTCTTCCTGTGTTGCTACACTGATGACTTACACGATCGCAGTGTGTGTACACCGATG
>JAACJT020000105.1:4030851-4061737 GCA_009936485.2 Gymnarchus niloticus
GTTCTGTTGTGTTTGTCTTCGTCTTCCTGTGTTGCTACACTGATGACTTACACGATCGCAGTGTGTGTACACCGATGGCCTGTACGATCACACCGTGTGTTTGTGCTGATGACCTGCACGACCACACAGTATGATGTGGAGAACAACAAAGCATTATGTGCCCTACAATGGTCTTCCAGTCCTGATATAGAGAACCAGCTCATTACAACGAGGTGCGAACAGACTTTCCGCTGTACCTGTACAATTTAAACTTCAATTCCACAATATGACCTTTTTTTTTTTTTTTTTTTAATCTCGCCAAATGCACAGCGCGGTTGTATGTATTCCGCTCTGCTTACAAACAAACAGAGGTGTCCTTCGAACGCGTGACGACGACTCGGAGCGCGTGGCGTGCGTGATTCGGGTGCCTCGTGGCCTCCGCAAAGCGCCGCTGCTCGAGTGCCGCCTTTGTCTGGAGCGCAATTCCGCCCCAGCACGAGCAGCCCCCAGCCCGTGGCCTCTCCACCCAGCCCCAAGCGTCACGGCGTTGGTTTCAAAACGCACTTCCTGCCCCCGCTGTCAGTGATGCGGAAGATCAATGGAAGTAGGCGAGAAAATAAAGTAAATAGATATAAAGTGAGAGCCGGGGTGGCAGGCGGTCGCCGATATCGATGAGCAGAGCGTTGGGCCGGTCGGCGTCTCGGAGAGGAGCCCCGGACGCAGTAATGCTGTGAAGCAAAGTTGGAAGATCACCGTCGTTAGTGTGAAGTGGGGCTGTGACCGAGTCCGGCCACGTTGGAAAAGAACGTCCTCGTAGCTGCAGAAACTGGATGAAAAAAAAAAGAGAGAGAAATTTATTTGGGGGTAAAATATGGAAAATAAGGTGCAGCTGAGGAATAACCCGCGCAGGTAACACCTTTGATCAGTTATACACATGTACTGGTTGAGTTAAGCATATTTTGTGGGTTTGCCGGATAACTACATTTTTTATTTGTTTTTAAGGGGTTGGTGCCGGATAGGGAACTTATGAATATTTAATTTCTCACCATAAGCGAGGTGAACTCGTGTGGCTTTAAATGTCAAGCCACCTAAAACCGGGTTATTAATTTTGTGCTTCGCTTATCCGTGGGCACACGATTTATATTCGAAGAAGTTTCTGTTTTGCTCCTCCAAATCCCGTGTATGAAAGTGGCGGCGGAGGTTGAGCCGGCAGCTCGATTTGCCGTCTCAATTTTGCCTCCTGTCAGAAAATGCTGCCTAGGTTGAGCCGGCAGCTCGATTTGCCGTCTCAATTTTGCCTCCTGTCAGAAAATGCTGCGTAGGTTGAGCCAGCAGCTCGATTTGCCGTCTCAATTTTGCCTCCTGTCAGAAAATGCTGCTGAAGCCGCCACTTTAACACTGCGCTCGGTTGGCCGAATCCGGAGTCCCGGGTAAAGTGAATCAACTTTCCCTGGCTAACAAGCTTAGCTGCACACATCTGTATGCAGAATGAAGTAGTGGACATATCTGTAAGCCCAGGGAAGTCGTCACGGCCAGTCAGTGAAGCCAGCAGACTTCAGCAGAAAGCAGAAGCATCACATATGCGAGGTTTACCGCCGCTTGATCGTGGTCTTGCGGGATGTATCTCTGTGCACTAACCACTTTTTCCTCCCTTTACATTTTAGCCTTGCAGTTCTCCTAAATTTATGGAAGTGGACCCTTGTAACTTTGAAGGAATCATTTGTGTGTTCAGCGCCGTCGTCTGAAGGAAGTGTTGTTGCAACTTCTTGCCTAAACCTTGCGAGATAATCTCTTCCTTAACTATCAGCTATAGTGTGTACCCTGCCTAAAATGTGCCCCCCTGCAACTGGTAGTAAAAGATTAAACAGCAAGGACAGCAGCATGTTGGTGTGACAGTTGATGATTTACAGTAATGTATGTAAATCTGAGAATAGAGAACACAGCAAGGGAGATTAAACAAAACTCCTTGGGAAGTTACAGGATAGAAACCTCTTGGGGTTCAAATCTAAATGTCAGGAAACATCCCTTCTTCCTTCAGGGCATGCTAACAGTACAAACACATGCAAGGTTCTACTGGGTTCTTTGAATTGGAATCCTGCGTTTTCATGAAGTTAGCTGTACTCTCCAAGCTATTGCAAGGCCCCTGAGGCACTGTTCCTGTAGACTAGCTATTCCCAGGGTGATACGACTCATTGGAGTCGGAAGTCCTGCCAAGTTCTGCTAATTCTCCACAAAGCCTGTCGCTGCATGTAAGGGTGGTAATGGAATGTCTCTCCGAGGTCCCCAGGTTACGTCTCTGACCCCTCGTGCACGAAAATGCCAGCACTTCATTGACTTTGCTGAAATCTTAATCCTAACCTTCCAGTAGCTACATTTGTATAATTATAGTAGCATTAACGATGTCAGTGCCTTGAAATGCAAGGATAAACTGTAGTGGCCTGGAGCCAATGTTCTTCTGCTGCGTATCCTCGTACTGTACTGTATATATGCAGTGGAATGAAACGGTTTGGTTTTTTCTTTTGTAGTACTTTTTGCCACTGTTCTGTTTTTCACAGTCTGACCAGATGTGGTGCCGCTCTTGCGAACCAGTAAATGTCATTTTTCTTTTTTTCTTTTCCCTTTTCATCTGTTGTAATTCTGACAGGCTGGCAGGATAATGATAATGTTATCTGGAAACGTTCAGCATAAATGGACACAAAGGGCTGCACACACTTTTCAGTTCTCCTGAGTGGTGATAGAACGCTGCGAGGGTGTCACACAAAAGCAGGAAATTTGAGCTTGTTTCATTTGTCCTTTGTAAACTTTTTGTTAATACCAGAGCCATGGTCTGTTTCAATTGTCTTGGCCACTTTAATTTATCTATAAGCATGATACTTATTGTCATTGGGAAAGACTTTAATTGTATATTAATTTTTAAAATTAGTTTTTTACTGTAAGTAAATGAAGCACGGCTGCAATTTTATGATAATCAAGTGGATAGTTACAATTTTTAGGGATGCAATGGTAGTATGAAAACATGTATGGGTGAAGTTTAAAGTGTCATGACTTGGTATCGCTGGGTCATATCCCCGCAGGCCACTGTAGAACCCTGAGTGAGGTTCTGATTCATTATTACCCCAGTGCAGCATCTAGCTTTGTGAATAACTGCATTACACTTTTAGGTTACTTGAATAGAAGTGTCCTTGAAGAGATTATGTCTAGTAAAAGGAGACAGCCTCGCTCTTATGATTGAAACAATTACAGTGCTGTGATTGTCTCCGGACTGGGATTATGAGTCTGAAAGGTTCATAAACACGTGTGACGTGCATTCTGTGTATGTGAATTTTTCATGTTTTCCCTGTGTCGTGTGACTTGGAGTCGGGATAATTGATTTTTCTAAGATTGGCCCTAACATGTAATTTGGGTGTGTGCATGTATGTTTTCCATGACGGACTGGCATCCCGCCCATAATGTAGTCATGCCTGGTGCCCTGTGCTGCCTGGATGAATGGCGTGTGACCTTTCTGAAAATGACCACTCCTTACCACTCTGTTCCGGTGCAGGCAGCTGAAGAAACTGAGTGAGGACAGTTTAACCAAGCAACCAGAAGAAGTGTTTGATGTCCTGGAGAAGCTGGGTGAAGGGTGAGTCTTTGAAAGGGAGTCTGAAGGCTGGGGCCCGCCGGGTGAAGGGCGAGTCTTTGGAAGGGAGTCTGAAGGACGAGTCTTTCAAAGGGAGTCTGAAGGCTGGGGGCTGCCGGGTGAAGGGCGAGTCTTTGGAATGGAGTCTGAGGCTTCAGACTCCTCTTACCCCTCTTTCGCCAACATGGTGCCGGTTCCTGACTTGCAGGACCAACCTCGACATGACAGCATAGCAGTTACATCGCTGACTTATTCCAGCAGCAACAGAAAGCACACATTGTGGACAATGTCCTCTGTTTCCAAGCAGTACTCCTAGCTTGGACAGTACAGTTTCATATCCAAACGTTCTGATACTGACCAAAAACACTGGATCAGTTATCAGAAAAAATTAATCTTAAACTCCAATATTATATAGGCAAACCGCCCACATAACTATGCCAAACTAGAAATGCATTTCGGAATTATTCCATTTGGGGATTTGAGTATTTGCTTCTCAGTTTGAACATCTGTTAGATTGCTATATTGCCTATCACATACAAAAGGCATAAAATTTAAGTGGGGGAAAAAAAAGACCATCTGATCGGGCTTTGGCTGAAATTTAAGCTTGTGTTATTGGTTTTGGAGATGAAACCAAGGGATCGAGCTGTCCCTAATCCCAAGATAACTGATTCAGCATCTTTCCCTAGTTCAAAGAGATTAAAGGTTGATCTGAATTTCTCAATGTTTAAACAATCAGGATGCTTTGCTGAACGATGCTTTGCTTGATCTGAATTTCTCAATGTTTAAACAATCAGGATGCTTTGCTGAACTATGAAGTGTTTGTGCCATTCATCCTCTCAGCACTTTACGTCACGGGTTCTTGGTTCCAGACTAGCTAGTTTTCGGTGCCAGTTCCCCAACTAATTTTTCAGCATGGACATCAGTTGTTTTTCGTGCAGATCGATCTGGGAACCGGCATGTACCATATCTGTTTGTGCCTTTTTTGCTAGCATCGTAAATTACAGTGATTTAGTTGAAATGGCAAATAGAAAGGTATATTATGTTAGAGAAGGAGGACTACTTTCATTATTTTATGGCAGGCTGTTGGGAAAGTTTGTTTTGAATATATATTTTATGGTTCTGCTCTAGGGTTTATGATGTTTATTAAAGCTTTGCCATTATTCATAATGCATTTTGTGCCATGTGTTTTCATTTGTGGACTTCTTAAAAACGAAATTAAAAAGCTCGGTGAAAATACAAACTGAAATAAAAATGGTCAAAAACTCATAAAACTAAACTGAAAACTAAACCGAAACAAACAAAATTGGGAAAAAAAAAAATTATAGTAGTATTAAAATTAAAAAAGGAACTAAAATGACCTTGATATGGATGAATGGATATTCAGAGGCTGGACACTTATTGCGTATGAATTAGATATGAGATTATTAGGGTTTAGGTGTGCCCTATTCTGCCTGGAGTAGGCAGGTCCCCTTGTGACCCTGACCCGGATAAGTGGTTAGAAGATGGAAAGATAACTAGTCTTTATGTGTCCAGTCTCCCAGTGTGAATTACGATTATCTTGAGGACTCTGGTTATCGTTGCTGTAATCAGAGTGTTGGGAAAGCACATACTGAGAGTTGTCATGATGAGAATGGGTTTGCAGTTGCGTAGGATTACAGTTAGCCAGAGAACTGGCAAAGTATTAAACTAGAAAAATGTTATTAAGGGGGTTAAATGGGAACTTCTGGAAAGCCTTGAGCAGGGAAGGTCTGCGGTGGGGAATCCCCACAAGACAGAGCGTTTATTGCTTGTGTTGCTCAGAGCAACAACCCAGCAACCTGCTGGGATTTGACAGGAAATCTCAAGGAGGCCCGGCGATGGCTTTGTCGGAACTGGCAGCTCGTTTTGAAACTGGCCGCAGCTCTTGATTTTCAAAGGGGAGGGCACGTCTGAGAGAGTGCGAGTAGGCAGACTGTGTTGACATTTCACACATTTTGTGCCTATAAGCAATTTTTGGTAAAGAAAAGCTGCGTTTTGCATCTGAGCTAGGCAGCTGACGAGGATGACTGGCACAGGCATGCGGCTCTTCAGGAACAGGAGGCGAAGACGTGGGGGTAAACGGAAAGGAGGCTCGGCTTGGCGCTTCACGCTGAGCTATTTTTAGCCTGAGGCAGAGGAAGAGTTGGGGCGCCACATACAGGCAACTTCTGCCTGTTTAAAAAACTGCTGTCTACTTCCTGTTTCTCAACTTCCTGTACTGTGAAACATCCTCCCTGCAGCGCTCACTGGTCATTTGACCTTCTCATAGATCGGTGGCTGGGAAACAAGGCCGAGAGTGTTGCTTGTCTTACGATTATCATTGTGTTGCTTACCTGATATTCTCTTTCTTTCCTCTCCAACACATCTTACTCATTAATTCTGCAAATTAGCCCATATGTGCCAATGCACAGCACTTGAACTAGCAGCCCCAGATGTTAGTGTCTTTAAAGAGGGTAACGCTTATTCAGCAATTAATCCATACAGGTAACCACTGAAAACATTAACTTTGTGAGCAGAGCCCTTTAAATCCCAATGCATGGAGGAACCTTATTTGTACGCTGAAGTGTACCATTTAAGAGGAAGACTCATTTTAAAGAATCGTGTGTGTCTGTTTGTTGCTTATTTGAATGGGGTTGTGGGGTTGGGACATCGTGGCGTCTATCTTGAGAAGTGTAAGTCATGAATCGGGGCATCCACACAAATGGCCAGTCACTCGTTAGGGGCAAGTCCAGCTTGTCTTTGGGTTCTGGAAGGAAGACCGCATGCAACTGCTCCAGGTGCCAAGATCTGAGGCAGTAATCGGACCCAGGACTCTAGAAATGTTTTGAGGCAGTCCGAATTTTGAGCTGTGGAATTTGAGATGTGAGTTTATTACTGTGAGGACCTTTGTAAATAAACTGTTCAGGGCTTTAAAAATAAATTTCCCTCAGGAAAACAAGGTGGGGAAGTATGAAACTCTAACCCCTGCTATTGTCTAGGTCCTATGGCAGCGTGTTTAAAGCCCACTATAAAGAGACGGGAGAGATTGTGGCTATCAAACAGGTCCCCGTGGAGTCAGACCTGCAAGAAATCATCAAGGAGATCTCCATCATGCAGCAGTGTAACAGGTAGAGCGTTCGCCCCCTTTTACTTACACATACACAGGGAATGGAGCCTTCCGCATCTCTCGGATGGCGAGTGATGACTGATGTGTTGACCTTAACACCGTCGTCAGTGTTTTTGCCACCTCGGGTGGAGACGGTAACGTCTGTCGTTTCTCCAGCCCACATGTGGTCCGGTACTATGGCAGTTACTTTAAGAACAGCGACCTGTGGATCGTGATGGAGTACTGCGGTGCTGGGTCAGTGTCCGACATCATCCGGCTCAGGAACAAAACGGTGAGTGGGCCGGCCCCCGTCTCATCCACGGTCCTACTCCGCCCCCGGTTCTCTGCTTTCACAAATGTCCCTCGGCAGCTGACGGAGGATGAGATCGCCACCATCGTCCAGTCCACGCTCAAGGGGCTGGAGTACCTGCATTTCATGAGGAAGATCCACCGGGATATCAAGGCTGGCAACATCTTGCTCAACTCAGAAGGCCATGCGAAGCTGGCTGACTTCGGAGTGGCGGGACAGCTGACGGTATTCACAGGCCTGATTGAAATTGCTAAAATCACAAGCATAGTGGTGTAAAACGTCTTGTTCAATCCCAGGCTGGGACTTTGATTCTGTTTCTCTTACCTTTGGATGGGCAATCCTGTTTTATTTCTTTTCCGTCCTTCGTTTTGACCACACCTGGCCCCTCAGTCTAGTCACGCAGGACTTTTTAGCCACCGATCCTCAGAGTGCCACAGAGCTACACATTACTCTAAAACGATTTAGCTTAAGATTGAAGTTTGCTATGAGTACCTCAGAAAAACCTGTCAGCTACAAGGCCCTGTTCTTAAGCTCCACACTGACTACAGCCAGGTTCTGCCTTCCTAAGCTGAGCATGGTATGGTCCAGGCTCGAGCTGGAGATCTGGAGACTGTTACTGTACTGCTAATACATGCCGTAAGCTGTGTGCCAGGGTAAGAGAATGGTTACGGGGGGGAACTTGGGTGCGAGACACTTCATTAACAGAAAACAAATACAAGGAAGTGCTATAAGTCAAGGTTGGCTGCTTGGGTGCAGGAATCGATCCCTGGCATCCTAGTGGGATGCAGAGAACAGTTAGTAGTTTTGTAAAAGGGAACAAAATTCACTTTATTTTGAATAATTTGACACTCCCCTCTCCACCTCCCCGGTCCCAGGACACCATGGCGAAGCGTAACACCGTCATCGGGACCCCGTTCTGGATGGCGCCGGAAGTGATCCAGGAGATCGGTTACAACTGTGTGGCTGATATCTGGTCTCTGGGCATCACGGCCATAGAGATGGCTGAGGGCAAGCCGCCGTACGCGGACATCCATCCTATGAGGGTGAGTCAGTGTCCTCCGACTGTGACTTGAGCTCCATCTGTCTGTCCATCGGTTTGGGGTGGTCCAGGAAGCTCAGGGTGTGTCGGAAAGTGTGCAGTGTAATGCAGAGGGTGCAATCTGGATGACGCACCTGACTGATTATGTTTTGAAATGTTTTTAGAGTTACTGCCGTACGAATGACTCTGCTGTGAATGAGGCTGGTTCATCTTCATGTGCTCCAGGTCTGTCTTGGTGACCACTGCCCCTGACCTCTCGTAGTTCTCCTCCCTCACAGGCCATATTCATGATCCCCACGAACCCGCCTCCCACGTTCCGGAGTCCAGATCACTGGTCTGAACACTTCAAGGACTTTGTGGCGCAGTGTCTGGTAAAGAATCCGGAGAACAGGGCCACGGCCACACAGCTGCTCCAGGTATGTCCCTGACCCCCCCACCCCCAGTGTGTAATGGGACTGGCCAATATGAAAGCCCAGTTATTCCCTGATACATACACAGATAACATGTTCCTCGCTGGTATTTTGTGTTACTCTGTCTTCCCCCACATGTTCTTGCCTCTGGTATTGTGATTTGCGTCGGTAACATCCAGCACAATACGCTGTTTAACAAAATCTGCCTCCAAACATCAGTGCTGTAAGTCATTCTGACACTTGTTCCTGTTTTGTGTACATATTCCACCCCTGAATGCTCCATGTAGATGATCTGAATTATTATAAATTACTCTTTTTCAGAAGATTGGTCACTTTTCCATATTCCAACCAATCAGTGCTCAGTTTATTCTTGGAACCCAAAATCTATTGGCCGCAGACAACTTTTTTAGACCATGATAGTGAAATAATAGAAATGGACGTTGTGTAAGCAGTGTGTAGAGCTGGCCGAGTGAGACCCCTCACCATGTGAGGTTTCGGGATGGCCCTTTTGCCTTGCAGTTCATTGGCCCTCTGTCCCCCAGCATCCGTTCATCAAGAACGCCAAGCCCACCACCATCCTGAAGACTCTGGTCACCGACTACATGGAGATTAAGCTGAAGAAGCAGGAGGCCCAGCAGAGGGAGCAGGACCAGGAAGACGATGAGAACTCGGTAGGTTGGCCTTCTAACTGGTATCGTTTCGGGAATGTCATGCGGTTAGCAGGAAGTCCAGTCACTGAGCCAGTGGAACATCCAAGTCCGCATTGATAAGAACGTAGCACATTCAGGAAATCAAATGTTGGCGTCTTACTTGATGGGATTGTTAGAGTTGAGGTACTGAAGGAAGCTGTATCTCAATTTCATGGGCTGACTTTGAACCTGAAAAGGCTGGTGTTTAATTGGCATCCGCAATGGGGAACTGACCCAGTGTCCACCAGTTTGACGTTTTGGTAGGGGGTTGGGGGGTGGGTGCAGGATTCTGTGCTGTAAAGACTGCATAACACATAGGAGGACAGTTTTGAGGGACTTGATCTTTAGATGATGAAATCCAGAGGTTTCTTGCTGATCGGTTGACTCTTTTTCTGCGGGCATAGTGACACCTTTAACCTAGAGAATTTAAGACCAGATGGGCTGCATTTTCAATTGGTGGCATGTAGGAAAGCCTGCTGGAGAAGTTGTGTGACAGTATACCCGGATGTGACTGAATGTTTGTGAACCCTGTGGAATGTCTTTACTGTTATGACGTGGATGAAGATCAGATCACATTTTATGGGTCATTCATGTGGAACTGCAGTGGCATGGCATCCTCCATCTGTAGAATTGGGGGTTCCCCGCTGTTCATGTGGAGTTTATAAGTACTTTGGCTAATTGGCATTTCTAAATTCATCAATAGAGAATGATTCTGTATGTGGGTGCCCTGTGATGCACTGAAATCCTATTAAGGATGTCTAGTGCTCATTGCTCCCTGGGATAGGCTCCAGACCTTGCACAGACATGTTTGGAAGATGAAAGGAAGGATGCAAAAGCTACTTAACTGAAGCTAAGTATTTTTATTTATTTATTTATTTATTTATTTATTTTGATCGCTCCAGGATGATGATGAAGTGGACCAGGGCACGATGGTGAGGGCTGGCTCTGGTGATTCTGGAACTATACGGGCCGCGGTATCCACGGAGGAAGGAGCGCGCACACTGGTTGAGGTCGACGCTACCCTGGAGTCACGGCTCGGCACCATGGTCGTTAACTCGGATGAGGAGGACGAGGAAGAGGGCGGGACCATGAAACGTAAGTGGAGCCCCGTGTTTTGCCACTGCTGTTTTCATGCTATCGTATATGTGTTCTGTCATTGCTGTTTTACTGACGTCCACAGGATGTCCCCAGGATTTCACTTGTCCAAACTATCAGCTTCATTGTCTGCTTAAATTGTAAAGTACAGATGAAGTTTAAATGTATGATTTATGGACATACTGTATAAGTTTGCCTTTCTTCTGGAGCGCAGAACAGAGGCGAGTATCAGATGATGTTTTTCCATGCACAAACAGAAGAGTGCATGTTTATGTTCAAATAACTGTAATTTTGTTTGTGGTTTATCTGGACAGAAATGTCAAAGTACAGTGTTGCACTGTAATGTGGTTTTGATACGTTTGCATGAATTTAAAAAGCTTGTGCAAGGAGGTACCAGTCTCAGTGTTGGTAGGGGCATATCCACACTTAGACGATTCTAAACTACCTGGCATTCAAAACCAAATTCAAATAAATATTAAATTTTTCCATCTTTGTGAAATATTCTCGGGATTATATCCAGGGTCTTTCACTACATCCAGTTTCACAATATCTCAGTGTTTCTCCATTAGTGTCAGAAGTTTATGTCCTGCAGGTCAGCCCTGTAATTGTTTGGAGGG
Organism: Gymnarchus niloticus; assembly: GCA_009936485.2. Classification (NCBI taxonomy): domain Eukaryota; kingdom Metazoa; phylum Chordata; class Actinopteri; order Osteoglossiformes; family Gymnarchidae; genus Gymnarchus; species Gymnarchus niloticus. Next base: position 4,041,713 of record JAACJT020000105.1, read on the forward strand.
TGGAGTTTGCTTGCAGTTTGTTTTATCCTGGGAATTGTTGGTTTGCAGATTTTTTTTAGTACAAGGTATTCACTGCTGCAGTATCATCTGGAAAACTGCTATGAATGACTCCCAAATCTGTAATTCCGTTGAAGAAATCCATTTTTGTCTGCATCATCCCTTTTGGATGAAGACAGCATGAAAAATAAAACCGATTAAATCCTTAATGTCGTCATTAGATGGATCAGTAGGCTGCACACATTTCCCATGCCGTTCTGTAGGAAATTTATCTGATTTGTATCGATTAATTTGAAGAGCAGTGTAGAAGGCATTAGTAGAAAATCGTGTAGAGGGTAATGTTTTCCCCCTGGATTAGATTGCCCATCCAGTCTTAAGCTATTACCTAGGGGTAAGTGTTTTGCCATAGTCCTTATTTTAGGATAAGTCATTGATTTTTCACTAGAATCACCAAGGGAATGAAATGCTTATTGCTTCTCGGTACCAGATAGCTAAGAAAAATAGGACTGATCAGGTTGAAGCCATAGGTTGTCCTCACACTTAAAATGGATGTTTCTTTTCGCTTGGTATGTTGTTTCTTCATGCTTTTTATCCTTAGAGTTGTAGAAGTTCATGGATCTGGATTCTCTGGAACAGGCCAAGAACAGCAAGGCGTCATCCGATATTTGCGGTCAGCAAGTATATAGACGGCGAAATGCGGACAGACTTATCCAAGAGTGTTAGTGTGACGGCAGCCCGAAAGCTTGCTGCATTCACGTTGTGTGATTATATAAGAAGGCTGGAGATCATTTATAATGCATAATGCTGTAGAGGCAAGACTCACGCAAGGCCAGCCTTGAGTGGTTTGGCTTGTACAGGTCACTGCTTCTCACGCTGTGTAGCCACTTCTCTTTTTGAAGGATGTGGCAGCATCCAGACTCATAGGGCATGTGTAGAAGCATTATGGTCTGTTTCTCACTTCTACGGGACATCCCGTATGGACTCCTTCGGGCTTGAAGACCGCGTGTCTTTTTCATCTCCTCTATGTGCATCTAAACAGCAGTCCCAAAAGAAGTTGCTTTAGTCTCAACTTAAATGACTTGTATCAGAACTTATCTGATTAACTGTGGGGACTTTTTAATCACAGGAGGGCAGTTTGGAATGGGTTGACCTGTTGGAGTTGAGCAGCACAAGGTTTCAGCTCGCAGAATTTTAAACCAAAGGCTAAGGAAAGTAGACTTGCATTACAAGAGCCTTCCTGGACTGTCAGAACAAATCATTTTTGGAAGACCGTTACGAAACGGTCACGTCACCATGCTGCATTTTATGTTCCTTCCTGTCATTGTCATTAGCTGACTGAACAGAGAGCTGCAGATAACTGCCCCTTTCAGTGACTGTCTTAGGTTGTATGGACTTCACAGTTGGGGTCTGAGTGTGTATGAACTGTGAGTGACCACTGGTCTGGGTGTGTATGAACTGTGAGTGACCAGGGGCCATTTTCCCCATCCTGTGGCACCATCAGCACTGCTGTGTTATGGTTATGAGGTCCTCGCCCGGCGCTGTGCCAACCCTCCCCCCTCCCTATCGAACGCCCTAGCAAGGAAGAGGAACTCACAGTTGCGGACAATGGGGAAGACCCTGAATAATTGATCGTCTCATGAATTAGTGATAAGCGAAGTGCCCTTCCTGAGAGAGGGAGGGGAGGCGAGACCACCACAGCCATCAGGAGGTGTTCAGTGTTCAGAGAGGAGACCAGGCATGTGAGCTCTCAGGAATACGAGACACTGGCATCACTTCTGAAGGAGCCATTTTCACTGTGCTCCTGTGATTAAAGGTGCAGTAGAAGGGCTTTAGAGTCATTTTCTATTACGGCTAATAGTAAATGATATGGAGCACTGGGACCATTAATCATTTCCCTGGTTGTTATTCTTTAACCTACCAGTAGGGGGTTTTGTAAATGTTCTTAAAGGGTACCCCCTAGTTGCATCAAAAAATACTCAAGGCCCCATCTGTCTGGACCCCACCCCGTATTGATCTCTGTTACGTATGTGACAGTGGTGGGGGGTCCCTAACCCTGCGGTATTTTCATTTGGGGCTCCTTGGTTTTAAAAAACAGATGAAAACCCCTGATCTAATGGCACCATAACGTTTTGCTCAAGAAACTGCCATTTGTAAACGTGTTTGACAACAGCCCTGTTCATTAGTGGTATGAATGTAAAAAATTAAAGTCTAGACAGACCATTGACTCCATGCCCTTTGAATTCTTCTGTTGAAAATGATTATGGAAACTCTATAGACTGATTGTCATGAGCGAAAGGAAGAGCTTCCCTTTTTGGGGTTCCTGAACAATAAAAAATAAAAAACCTTTTCATACAGGCTATGATGTCTGCTAGTGTGATGTGCCTCTGGGCGTTAGGTTTCTGTGTCTGAGTTTGAAAAGGCGCAGGTTCAAGTCCTGCAGCCGGCAAGAATGTCTGGATTACCGTTGGGCCCTTGAGCAGGGCCCTTGAGCAAGGCCCTTAACCTGAATTACTCCAGGGGTACTAGACTCCGGCTGACCCAATGCTCTGACTGTCAGCTCTCAGCTTGGAGAGCAAGATGGGGAAAAGAGTGTGAAAACTATGAATTTCCCCATGGGGCTGAATAAAGTGCTTATTAAAAAATGTAACAGTCATGTTGTAGAAATGTCACTTTTCAGATGTTTTGGTGACAGCAAATTTACAGATGACATGCTCGGAATGTTTTTTGGCTTTGTTCTTTGTGTCAGCTTTGGGCCGTTAACCATAGGGTTGCAGTGACAGCCGACACTCACGGAGTCACGTATGTCGTTACGTGACTTCCTAAGTTGGAGCTCTGGAAGGTGACCACACACGTTACAGCTTCCCGGCTGCTAGCATCATGGCACCTGCAGTCAGAAAGGACGTCTCCATGGAAACAGAAGATGGTGGATGCTCTCTCAGACGGGGGGGGGTTTGCCTTCTGATAGCTGTTCGGCCAGGATGACATCTTTCTTCTGTGTGGGTCACCCGGCGTCCTGACGCTCACCTGGCATCATCGCTCGGTTCTCTGTATGGGTAGACAAGGTCTCGACCCCATGGCAGTCTGGTGCTCCCTGTTGTCTGTCCCTGCTGGGTTTCTCAGTCCCCCAGGGGACAGAGAACAGACTTTCGAGTCAACCTGAAGCCCTCAGTAAAGCCACTTGTTTGACATGTCATTTGGTATCTGTAGCATGTGAATTTGAATATGATTTTTTTTTTTTCCATTTTTGTAGGCCGGGGAGATACTGTCCAGCCTGCCAAGCCGTCATTCTTACAGTATTTTGAGGAGAAGGAGAAGGAAGCCAACAACTACAGCAGGGATGGTGGCCTCATACCTGACAACCGGAAGCTTCCAGCAGAGGGCGACTTCGCCTCGGTAAGAGCGAGTTTCACAAGCACTTTACAGGCCACGTCAAAGTTAGCCTGAAGGATGTCTCTGGCTAGTCTGCATCCACTTTTGTCTGTATTGAGGCAATTTCGGGCTGTGACCTTCAAGCTGTCCTGTACTCCTCACTTTTACATTCTAATTCAGACGTCCCATCAAATCTAATTCAGATTTATGTCCATATCTAATTTAGATTGGGAATCCGATTTAATTTGAATGCATGGGTGTCACGGATGTGACATGAATTTCAAAATGGCATACATTTGTTCTTCGTTGAGTCAAGGTTAATGATTTAGATTTCTGAGCAAAAATAAGTCGCTATGCCTTCAGATATCTCCAGGGAAGAGGTTTTGGTGTTCTGCGTTGTTTTGCCAATATGTCACCAGCCCAGTGGTGAATTTAGCAAATGTTAAGCGAACTTTTGTGAAACATTGTTCCCCACCATGCAGGTTTCTGTAAGTTAAAACCATTGATTTTTTTAATGCGGGGCAGGTCGTCCTCAATCCTTTTCCCCCAATCATGGAGATGATTTAAAAGATGATTGTTTGTGGCATTAGTGATTAGCTGACAGATATGTTGTGGCATCTCTGAAAATCGGCTTTGCTCTTTGTGCCACATCCCCGTCGCTGTCACTGTGCTTCTGACAGTTTAGCAGAGGCCTGCCACACTCGTCATCTTGCACCTTCAGAACGGTTGCCTCTGGCATAAGGCGCCGCTCTTGGGTCCTGGTCCAGACCAGCCTACAGTCAGTGCCTGGTTTCAGGCCAGGCCTCATTGAGTACTGAGGCTCAGCATGGGCCTGTGTGTAGGGCCTGTCCTCAGTCAGTGCCTGCTTTCAGGCCCAGACCTCAGTGAGTACTGACTACTGAGGCTCAGCATAGGCCTGTGTGTAGGGCTTGTCCTCAGTCAGTGCTCTGATGCTGTAACCTGGAGTTCATAGCCTAAACAGCTCCAGCAAGATGCCCACCTGTGTAAATAAACCAGTATTTCAGGTTGCTTTGAATTACAGCATCAGCTGTCATCAACTAAACATGAATAAGGAAAATGGAGGGAAAAGTCTTTTAGCGATTTAGTTTGGAAAACACGGTAGAAACTGAACAGTTAACGGGACTTGAAACAGATTGTTAACTGGGGAGGAAGCCAGCCTTTTCAGAGATAAGAACAGGGCTCGAAAGACAAGCTTGAAAGTGGATAACTGCGTATTTGCTGGTGTAAAAAACAACAAATAATCAGATACAATTCGGGTGTGCTTTGAGGAATTCACATGGTTTTCTTAGTGTTTAATCCGCTGAATCAACACTACAGTTATTGTACGTGTGAGGGACAGCGGTCTTCCTTTTTTTTTTTTTTTTTTTTTTTAAAACCACCGAGCCTGTAGGGGGTGGTAACATTTCTACACATTGTGGAGGTATCAGACTGCTTTCCATTTCAAAGGCTCGGGTTACACTGAAATCTCATGCTACCTTAATTTATTTTTTTAATGCTGTTTCTTAGCACCGCGTTGCAGTTGTACCTTTCCAGTAACAAAAATCAATGAAATTGGGTACTAATGGCAGTCCTTCCAGGGCAGAAGAGTGATGTGGAAAATGGACCAAGCACTCTGAGAGGGTGCAGTCTATTATTGTTAGATAGACCGCCTCAGGGCTGAAGCTTGCTCTGCATATGTGGATGTATGTGTGGGATTTTTTATTTTAGCATAAACCCTTAATAAACCCTTATCCAATGTAGCACCCTTGATCCCATTGGGTCTTAATGCCAGTTTTGCATGGTTTCTGTTACTTTGTCGTAACACTTGGGTAGTGTGTAATGTAGCCATCCACCTTCTAACTGCTTATATATTCACATGTCCAGTTCTAATCATCCACTTTAACCCCAGAAAGAATTTCACAAGAAAGTATCACTTGATGTGAGACGACATGCCCTTGAACATCTGCAAGCGAAGGTTCTGCGCAACAGCATGGGTGGAATCAGCAAATCTTTGTTCTTGACTGAAAAATGCAGTTATGGTTGTCATGTTAAAAAGTGGTTGTCCTGTTTTATCCTTGGTACTGGGTCATTAGTCTTGCAGCCTTCATTTTGCAGTGGAGACTCTTTGCTTAATGTGTGTAAGAAGCATGAGGTTTGCTCTGGTGTGGTGGACCCCAAGACTCTTGTTAAGCCTTGTCGGTTTTTTTCATGGGCCTCTTAGTTTTCTATAAAATAAACAAAATGGTAAACCATGTGAATATGAGATATTTGCCCAGACTAAGGGGCTTTGGTGGGATGAGTAGGTGAGGGTAACATAAGGAACATGGGGGAACATGGGGGAACATGGGGAAATCTCACTTCAAGGCGAAGTAGTATACAAAAAGTGTGAGGAACAAGACCAGCTGTCGTAGGGCCCTGATACTAGGTGTGAGATATGAGCATTGCATATGGAAAATTTATTGTTTTTTATATGAAATCATGGCTCTACCTGAAAGTGACTTTCCGCAATATGATTTCAGTGTCTTTGTAGCAGGATTTGGGATTAAGTAGAATGGATGAATGGATGTGATAAAATCCACGTCCCGTCTTCAAATAATAGGTATTGTAATGATCATTTAATATGTACTGTATATAATTGCTGTTGTATGAGAAATTTTTCGTAGATTTAAAAGAAACTAGATGTATAATGCTTTCCCTTTGCTGTGTGATAATGGTTCCCCATGGCTCCATACTTAGGCTTTAAGACAATCTGGCCTGCAGTCCCAGATGACTGTTTATTCTCATTTTTGCCATTTCTGATCAGTTTATATTAAATTATGATCATTTGGGTAGAGATGTTAGCAATACATGCAGCATACGTTACCCAACAAATTATCATGAAATAATTTCACAGCATAAAGAACGCAGTTTTTAAACGTGATTCAGGGTTTTCAGATACTGTCAGAAAATAATTATACTTGTAATTAAGAAAGCAGTTTTATACCACCTAAATAAAGTACAATTGTTTTCTATTTGCCTTTCTGTAAAAATAAGTTGAGGTTTTAACTGACATGTGTGGACTAGTCCAGGTTGTGATTGAGAACGTTTTGCTTCTTTCTATATTTGTGATACGAGTCATGTGCATGTTTTTCCCGTGAACGTAAAACGTCTGGAGCATCGGACGCCACGTGATACGCATCTCCCCAACATTGATTTCTGACTTACGTGACCCAGCCCCACACGTTAACTTGTCTGCTGATTTTCTCGACGTGTTGCCCTTATTTATGCTGTAGTCTTGACCTCAGCCGCGGTGCTCAGAATAGAGATGCTGCGGTTATTTTTACGCTATCGATCGTGCCCGTAAATACTGCAGTATTCGTGTGGGCGAAGTGTGCGGGTCATTTCGTGTTTACTTAAGACATTCAAGGATGGGTCTTCCCATCGAATGTCTTCAGGACAAATAGCAGTCAGATATGTGGCTTTATTTAACCTGAATGGTAAACTGTGGCCTCGCTTTCTGACTGCTTTGTTTAGCTCTCTAAACTTCTCTTTCAGTGCTAAATGATGTAGCATGCTCTCAGTATGCCTTGTGCCCCCAGTCAATCAGCAGCCTATGCCTACATTAAGAAGGAAATCTTGGTTATCTTGACTGCGTAGGTGGGTCTGTAATGAAGTTTTATTGGTTTGTGGAAGGAGGGTACATGTGCAGGGTAGCTTTCTTCCTGGGTCAGTTCTCAGCAGTGTGCAGGCAGCTGCAGTAGCCTTTTGCTATGTAGTGACAGGGTTGGGAGAGGCGAATCCCGCTGGGTAACCGTCACCACCCGCTGGTGTTCCACAGACGGGTCGGCTCTGACTCAGCGCCTGTGTCCGCAGATGCAGAGCTGGAGCGTGGACGAGCTCAAGTCCCGGCTGGCTTCCCTGGAGCCTCAGATGGAGCAGGAGATCGAGGAGATCCGCCAGCGCTACCAGACCAAGCGCCAGCCTATCCTGGATGCAATTGAAGCTAAGAAACGGCAGCAGCAGAGGTACTGAGGAAGCGGGGTTTTCAGGGCCAATCCCCCGTTTCCACACCGCGGAGGACTCTGGTCAGTGCTGTTATTCCACACGCTGGACTCTCATTCCCAAACAGAGCTTTCATTTCTTCTGTTCTCTTCTGTAATGTTTGACACAAGATCACCTACTGCTCTGAGCGGAAACTGCCATACGGATGTTCTTTTTTCATAACCATGTGTCTCCCATTTGAAGTTTGGAATACCTGTTACTCCACACTTTTTCATTGGTCATTTTGCAGCCATTGTGGTACTTCTTTTTTTTTTTTTTTTATTTGATTTTCCTCCTCAGAGCCAGGTATGAAAAGACTAGACTGTGGTACCGATTTAACCTGTGGCTAGTGTTGCAAACAAAGCAACAGAGATTTTTTTTTTTGCTTTGAATATGAATTTAGTCGATGCATTATAGATTTATGGGTTCGAACGGCCTAAATTCTGGTTGCGTTTTGGTACTAAGGGATTTAATCCGACTAGCTTAATTTAGTAGGTCATCTAGAGTGCAAATTAAAGTATGGCGTGACTTAAGTATCAAGTCAACTGAAGACGATGATGTTGAGAGAACCTAAGTGCTGGCTGACTCCCATGACTCTTCTCCCTGAGTCGATGCCTGGACGAATCATTTGAATTGAGGCGTGAGACGTGGCAATGACAACGTAGCCTTCGTCAAACCATGGTGCATTTGCTTCGTTTCCTGCAGCCAATCGTTTTAATTCAGGGATTTTTTTTTCTACGCATTTCCTACATTCCAGGTTTTAAGGAAACAAGAATATATTTTTAAAAAGTCTTTCCTTAAATTTTACCGGGAAAAGTTGTGGAGCTTTTCCTAATAAAATATTTCCTTGCGTAACCAGGCAACTCAGGTCAGATCTGCTCAGGTTCTGTTTGTATAAATGTAAAAAAAGAAGGAGCCGTGTTACAGATGAACAATCTGACAGAATCTTATTTTGATTCTAAAAAGACTTAAGTTTGACTATATGACCTAACTTTCAGAGAGTTTAGTTTGTGTTAATAGTACAAAAATCAGGAGCAATATGTCCTGCTCTTCATCCTCCTCATCCTCTGAGGAGTAATACATGATTTAATGTATTTATTTGGAGTACTAAGACTATGAATTGCGTATTTGATAGCCTAACTACTGCTGGATAATATTGCGTTGACACTGGATTTCTTTTTCCCTCCCTTTCCTGGATTTACGGTTCTGTTATATAAGAATGCTGTAGTAGTTATCACTGGAGGACATCGTCTTAATCTGAATGAAGAACCAATTTCAAGACTGGTCCACAGCTTTTGAGATTCAGTCCACGATTTTGTACATGCCTTGGACATATCAGCGTTTTGTAAATTTTGTTTTTAGAATGTTTATGTATTAAAGATTCTAGCCACTAATTTGGTTGTCGTCGTCTGATTGGTCGCGGCAGTGCTGTCTTGGTTGCGAGTTACAGTATCTCCGTAATTATCAAAGACCAGATCAGTCGCTCTTTTTCTGAAGGAAATTAAACATTTCTGTAGAGCCAGTTTGCAGGTACATGGCCACTTAATGATAGGTGTTCATTCCTAACAGCAGACAAAATGCACTCAGTCCTATTCAGCAGACCTCACAGATGCTTTTGGGAACTGTGTCATTGGTGTTCTATTGTATTTCTTCGACCTGTCCTCTATTGGCCAAAATAGCCTGTGAATTAATATTTAATGGGGTGACTGAAAATTAGTCTGACTCCACTGGTGTCTGATGGACGTGTGTTTGTTTCATCTCCTGCGTCGAGCATTGAACTGCTTTGTGTTGCTCACGTTTCTGCATCACAACTGTTTGACTAGTTTAGGGGTAGGTTAACATACAGTCAACTAGAAGTACCAGGGTGGGGGAGTACAAACATCACATTCTTAACACGTATTTTTCTAGACATTTTATTTGCTGACACAATACTGAAGTTATTTTCTACTTCATGGCATTGACAGTTTTGTACATATTGACATATGTTGATATTTTACAACAGAAATTCATGCCTAATGGTACAACTGCAGTTCCCTTATCACATACATAACAAGGCCTCACCTTAACAAGTCCAGCTTTCTCTCTGCTTGTCCTGCTGCCTATTTACCTATTTAGTCAGTTTTATTATTAGTCTAAGTTTAATTGGTTTAAAGGTATCATACCCAAGCATATTTATATATGTTATAAATACTACATCAGTTTACAATATACCCCCCTTGCACAATTGTTTCTTTTTTTTCCCCCATCTGCTCCAGTTGTTTTTGGTACCTGGTCGGGGTCTGCCTGTTTTGAAAGCCATGAAACTGTAAACCCTGACGGTCCACAGTGAAATCTAAAACCTTCACTTTACTCCTCGTACCTCTGTATCGTAAACAAAGTGCATCCCTCCCAGAACGGTAATTCCAATCTCGCTTCCGCTGCAGTGATACAGCGAATCTACTCAGTGAAGTCTTTTTTTTTTTCTTTTTTTTTTTCTGTGTTCTATACTAAGGTAACCGACTCCCAAGAAGTACAAAGAAAGACTGCTTTGGGTATGATGTGCCTTCAAGGATAAAGACCTCTGGGAAACCAGATAACATTCTGTCGCTCTAATGTTCCTTCCAGGTCAGGGCCATCAGTCAAACTTTAACAGAGGACCGTGATGCTCCACTGAGCAGACAATATCGTTCTGAAAATGAAATGTAATAATACTAAAATATTAAATAGATATATCCACATACCTGCCATTTCCTTTCTGCTTGACAGCGTCGAGGCCATTGGCGATGGCAGCTCTGGCTTTCCTGTGACGGAGGAAACTGTAGACTCATAAAATGAAGCTGACAGTTTGCACTTGCCGAAGACCACAGCTGCTTCAGCCAAAGCACTATTTTATCACGACAATATTCTCATTAGGTAGCAGCCTGACTTGGCAACTATGGTATCGTTGCACGGACATTTTACCAGTTCTGTAAAACAGTCTTCATTTTGCATCATCTTAGAACAATAATCCATATTCATTCTGGGTGGAAACTACATAAAAAATAAATAAATAAATAACGCTTCACCTTACAACTTAGTGGCGGTGAGGCTTTTGAATGTGCAGTAAATTCCTACAGGGAAGGTTCTGGTTTCGATAAAAGGTATGAATTCCCGCCTCTCCCAGGAACCCAGCTTGTGTTACACTTAATGTGCCTCTGTGCAGGATGATGCTCCCTGCCAAGGGCAACTTTAAAAGCCTGGGGAAGGGTTTCCGCATTACAACACTGGCATATTCACAACAGTGCAGCACTTCACATCTCCGTTCTGAGATTACGAAGAGACCAAAAACTAAGTGGGGAAGACTTTTCTCACTAAGGAGAGAGAATACTAGAGTTCAGGCTTTCTCACACGAGGTCCTCGCAGACATGGTGTTCCCAACTGCCGCTTCTAGGCTGATTCTTGGTGAATCAGCTGGTTAAACCATTGATGGTTAAAACCACACCATAGACTGGAGGATGCATCATCTGAACTCTATAACTTTGCACAATTTGTAGAGATGTTTAAATTACAATAATCACGAGACACAGACTTAATTCTTCTCAACAAGCAAGCACCTAATTGAAATGCAGTGAGTCCAATACATTCAGTTCCACTAATTACCAAATAAGAGGCTCGCATGTCACAAATGCATCAGTGTGTTTAACTGTTTTCCATACCATTACAGGTATTATTTCTATATTAACAGACGGCTCCACACAAAATAGTTTTGGTCATTAATTCAATGCATTCAGGAAATTCAACTGAACGTGATTTGAGTTACAAAATCAGCTCAATCAACTCAGAATTCGAAGAGGTTAGTGCAGCTACAAGGACGAAGTCCTGATATCTGACACCAGTCATTCAAACGAGAAAACATTTTCATATGATTAAGGTCCAATCCACAGGCTGCAGCTGTTTATTTTTCTTGAAATACTTTTATTTGCCATTTGCACAAGTCCAAGAATTTATTTTTTCGAGTATCATATTTTTGCTATTCTATGAGACACACATACACAGGTGAGAGTAAGGCTTTGGGTCAGAGGTCAGGGTCAGCCATTTTCCTGGCTTCCCTGAAGCAGTTAAGGGCCTTGGTCAAGGACTCAGCAGTGATATGATTATTCTGCCAGCCATGGGATTCAAACCCTGTGGCCTCCTCGCAAAGATTCCTAAACCGCAGAGCCACAAACCACCCTTCTAATTAATTAATTATTCCTCTTTACTGTGGCCATGATTGAGTTGTAGAGCCATGACTGTCACCTGAGACCCTTACAGTGAAGCAATAACTCCATTTATACCTATTTCTGTTATTGAACTCTCCTTCACAATACTCTATGTGGGTAAAGTATTTATCAATCCATTTTGCTCCAATGAAATTACGATATAATGTGGTTTTACATTCTTCACAAGAGTTAATACAAGAGCGTGTGCCTTCAGCTTACTTCGATATCTGCTCTAATATGTTAGACATCCTCTCTGGGAGCTTTTAGAACTTTTCATCCTTGTCCTAAGCTGTCCTCAAAGCTCGGGGATAGAGTTGATTCCGACTGTGTTCTCCTGGAGTCCATCCTGATGAAAGACATCAATCCCCCTCAGATGTCTCCCTCAGTCCTGCTGGGGTCATTATGCCACATTTATAAGACAAATCCACGTTATTGGAGACATCAGCCACACGGTATAACAACATCGAGGCTCTTTGACGGCGTGGTAAATGAGGTTTTTTTTCGGAGTGGTGCAGTGGTGCAGCGGCTAAAGTGAAAATCTCATGCCTACAACAGCACTTCGTGTAGCACCAGTGGTGGCCATTTTGAACGAGTTTACAGAACTAACATCTCAGCTGTCAAGCTCTCATTAACAACAGAAGCTACAAAAGACGAGAGCGTTCCTTGTGGAAAAACACGGGGCTTAGTGATTAATAACAGCAGTCTGAATCTCGAAGCGGTTTTTGACCTGTTCAGACAGCCTACGCTGGTTAAATGGTGTCTTATTCTGGAGATGCAGGGGTGAAGATCAGGGCTTTGCAGGTTCCTTCCTTCTTACTACAGGTGATTTCCTTTCCCAAGGAGGCGCATGGTCAACATAGCTATAATTTACCACCCCTCCCTCTTCCTCCTGCCGACCTGCCTCTTCCTCATCCTCCTCCAGCTCCTCCAAACACTGACTGTCTCCGTCAGATCCGGCGTCTACTTCCACGTGCGCTGTGGGCGATGTCTTCTTGCTGCTGTTGCGCACGGAGGCCTCCAGGGCTTTCTGCTTGCGGTAGAAGTGGGAGAACTTGTTAAAGATGATGGTGATGGGCAGGGCAACCACTAGGGTCCCACCCAGGATGCAGCCGGAGGCGGCCAGCTTGCCGGCCACTGTAACAGGAACCACGTCGCCATAGCCCACGGTGGTCATGCTGACCGTCCCCCACCACCAGCAGGCTGGGATGGTATCCAGACCCACGTCTTCCTCATACTCGGCGGTGTAGGCCATGCTTGAGAAGACAGACACGCCCACTCCCAGGTAGAGTAGCAGAATGCCTACCTCCCGGTAGCTGTGCTGTGAAATCCAGAGCAAGCGAAATTCAGACTTACATCATACCGATCCCCATCATTTTCTACACCCTCTACGTCTTCCAGGCAACGCATCATCAAAGCAATAGATCTAGCCGGTAACTAACCAATGAAAATGTGGAAAAAAAGAAATGTATAGTTAAACAGATTGAACTGGAATTCCTGTTGTAAGAGACGGCAGGATATTAACCCATTTGGGCAGACAGTTTCACCCTCGAAAAAAGAGCCAGGTCCTCATTCAGGGTTAGGGTGCAACAGGAGGAAAAGCTAGATAACATGAAGACAGTCCAATGCTGCATTCTGTGTATCAGCTGTCTGTACTGAGTTAAATTCCAGTGCTTTCCTGGGGAATTCTCCTCTTCTACCCCAGAAGAAACTACCTCTAGGCGGGAGGGAAAGTTTTGGAGTCGGGCCTCTAAACATTGATCTGACTAAATTCGTCTTGGATGAATTTTTTGTTCCTTTTATTACAAATGAAATGTAGTGAAGTGTAAGAAAGTGTACGGAAAAAAAAACAATACGGCGATGCGAGTTATCTGCACACCAGGTTCAGTTCCACGTTCTAAAGCTCCATCTTGACAACGTTTTGCCGCTAACCATGCTCTGCTGAGAGGTCAAATCACTGTAGTGGGGCGGCAAATATCTACTGGGTAAAAAGACATTGGTTTTGTCAAGAAGCATTTAATGCCAAGCTAATTGTCTGATCAGTCAGGCTGTACATGTGACCACAGCATAGCGAAATGGTAATTAGTCATTCCACGCCTTAAAGCTGCGAGCAACAAATCCTGAACTTGACGGTCTTGTTACCCTCATTTTAATTTTGCAATTATAAATATCCATACCTTACGTGAGTAACTGCCAGTTAGTGCAATTATTGTTTTTCAGATGCTTACCATTTTTGGGCAGTGTCTCTCACAATAAACCACCGTTATTAGATTGAATTATGGCACCTTTCTTCGACCAACAGTAGAAATCTCTGTTCTCCTAAGTGTGGACCACGAAACTGCCCCCCTTAAGATCTCCCAGCTCTTCGGTGACCAGGACAGGAAAGTGGAGGCAGATTGTCGGTCTTCTTCTAAGCATGCCTTAATGTCCTTCTACTGTAGACCTTATTGGATGTGTTTAAGCTGATAGTGTACAGGTAAAAAAAAAATATTTTAATGAAATGACGAGCTAAATTGAAGGGTTTTGAGTTTTAGAGATTAGCTCACATTTTCTAATGCCTAGAAGTGACTTGAGTTGCAGTGTAAAAATTCGTTATACTTTCCATTGAAATTATGGAAAATGCAGGAAAATATGATAACTTATTTTTTAATTCTGCAGAACACATTGTCTAAGGAGATACAGGGCCAATCAAATCAGTGACTGTGCATTTTGGTAAATATTCTTTGGAGTGGCATAGTGACTCAGAGGGCAGCACAGCCATTTCGTTACTTCCACAGCTGATGGTGTGAGTCCTGCCTCTGCCCTGTCTGCTTGGAGTCTGCATGCTCTCACCGTGTTTTGCAGTGTTCCTTCTGTGGTCTAGCGATGTACAGCTTATTTGGAACCTCTATGTTGCCCATAGTGTGTGTGTGTGTCTGTATGTGAGTGTGTGTGTGTGTGTGTAACCTGTCATGCACTCACACATCCCTATGTTGCCTGGGACAGGTTCCAGGCCCCTCTACATCCCAGTCGAGGACAAATGGTTAGATAATTAATAATTAATCTTCTCATTAATAACACAACAAGACTGCATAGTGGTCCCTACCCTGAGTATTTACAGACTGTGTTTCAAATGCGACAGTACACTTATATTCCAGCACACAGCATATTTTTAGCATTATTTGTCATTGTGAATTCGGGCCTTAAATAGTAGTTGATATTATATTATTTGCTGGGATTCTATAAATTGAACTCTGATGATTTGAGAAGTCTAATTTCTGGATGAATAGATTCTGGTTTATTTCAAAAGTAAGGTAATAATCCCACATCCACATTGTCTATATGAGTTTATGTTTCATTCCTTTAAATTGACCATACCTAAATCCCTTCACTACAGCGGACTCGTGGGAATGGAAACGATGGAAATTGTGATATGTACTGCCAGTACTGTGGCCAAACAGACGCAGAGATGTCAAGGCATCACGGCTGAGCTCACCCGCAGTGTGGCACCGAGGGACCTCAGGCCGGTGGAATGCCTGGCGAGCTTCAGGACCCGGAAGATCCTCATGAGGCGGAAGACCTGCACCACTTTCCCCAAGTTCCCCAGCTCCGAGTCGCTGTCAGCCACCAAGTCGAAGAGGAGCGTGATGTAGATGGGCAGCACGGACACAATGTCGATCATGTTCAGGGGGTGGAGGAAGAACTTCTGCCTGTTGGGAGCCAGGAGCATGCGTGTCACCACCTCAAAGGTGAACCAGCAGATGCAGAGGATCTCTAAGGCCTGCATGGTCGGGTCTTCCACCAACTTGCCGTTCTCATCGAAGTGCTGATATTCTGGGATGCTGTTAATGCACATGGTGGCGATGGAAGTCAGCACCACGGCGATGGACACGAAACTGAAGAGCTTACTAGGAATGGAGTAGCCTGGGTTCTCCAGAGTGAGCCAAAGGCACCTCCTCAAGTTACCATAGCGCATGTCCTGAAAGTGCTGGATGTCCTTGTTCAGGTCGGATATCTCATCCACGGAGGTGTCCACGCTGCTGACGTCGCTCTCCTCGTCCCAGCTCTTGTGCCGGCTCTCCAGCTTGCGGTCGTGGTAGCGGTAGCTGCAGCAGGTGTCGAGGAAGAACTCGCTGATGCCCCAGTACTCGATCTCCTGGCAGAAGGAGAACACGCAGAGCTCCTCCATGATGTGCAGCTTGCCCGTCTGGTAGAAGTGAAGCACGTATGGGAAGAGCGCCGGGCTGCGGTCGAAGTAGAACTCCTTCTGCTGCACATCGTAGTCGTCGCACACCTGCAGGACAGCCTCCTCGCAGTCGCAGGTCAGCAGGCGGCCCAGGCGCGTATCGGGGAACTTGCGCAAGGTGCTGGAGCACAGGCTGTGCTTCAGCCCTCCAACGTTGATTTGGACCATCTGGTCCTCATGGTCCAGGGCCCAGATGGGGAGGCTTGTATTCACCATGCTCTCATTCACTACAAGACAAAGATGGGGTTGACTTCTTAGGAGCCTCCTATGTTTTATTAATATTACAATATTCTATCCATGCATCTTCCATAAAAATCCGGCTTCTTGGAGCTTATGTCAGGCATCAGAATGCACAAAGCTGCGGTCTCCCTGAATGGGATGCCAGTCCATTACAGGAAACAAAGCTGGAGTACACCCTGGACAGGATGCCAGTCTATCACAGGACACAAGGCTGAGGTACACCCTTGACAGGATGCCAGTCCATTGCAGATCACATTTTCACACACATCTGCCCACAGTCTATGGGCAATTCAGAGATACCATTCCCTAACTGCATGTTTTTGGACTGTGGGAGGAGACTGGAATACCTGGGGTGAGGGAAAGGGTTACAGTTAGGTGACATCTCTAAATTGCCTAAAGAAGGGTTTTGCACATGTAAGTGTGCGCATGTACCCTGCGATGGACCTGTGCTACCATGGATAGACTCCAAGTAGCCCCCTCGATCCTGTACTCGGTAAGCAGTTGGTGGATGGATGCATGGCTGGATGTAAAAATGCTAGCACTTAAAATAGTTTAAAATATTAGGTGTGTTTTCTGTAAAAGTATTATTATTGTTGCAGCCCCAGGTGCTTAATTTGGGTCTTCCTATTCCTCCTACAAGGTATCATAATTCCTAAAATAGACTCTTAATGGATTTTGCTTGGTCAGCTTACAACAGACCAGAGAGAATGACACTTCCCTTATGATAAAATCGGCAATAATTTTATTCGCACAAAAAGCTGCACGTCCTTTCTGAGCAGCTTAAAAGACAATTTTAAATCCTTCAAAGACAACTGAACAACAAAGTAACAAAGCCGGTCCAGGAAGGGAAAGACACAGCAAAGGCAGTCATATGATTAAAGTGCACTTTACCAAAACTTATATCTGTCTGTGATTCTGTAGCCGTCTTTAGGCACAGAAGGAAAAATATGAATTTGCATATAATTATGTATACCGCATTTTGTGTTTATGTATTTATTTCATGGGCTGTTGTTTAATATCAACAAAGCAACTATTCATTGAATACCACACAACGTTTCAAAAACACCGGAGATACGGTTAATATTAAATATCAGTGTGAATTATGATGACGTGTGTACGCTGGAGGACAGACAGACAGGCAGACAGACAGATGAGCATAGTTACAGTACTACGTACTGTTTATACTACCGATCTGTTTGAAATGTTATTCGACTTTGTATTTCCAGGAACAGGTGAAACTGTTGTCCCCAGTAAAGATACTCCACATGTAAGTCATAGCAAGTTTCCCAACAATTTAGACGAATGTGACACTTAGCCTGGGATCACTCTCCTGAAGCCTACGTCTTATTTAAAAATCATGCTTCTTCAAACCCATTCGCTGCAGTGTCGGGATCAGCAAAACACAATGAAAACAATGAAAGAGGTGTCTTTATTAACTGGCTATACTGTTAGACCACTTCATCTATGGTTAGGATGCAGACTTCTTTTCAAATGAAGACATGTAGGCTATACGTAGAAGAAACGACTGAGTTAAATTGCCGTCGTGCATTGTTAACTGAACGAAACATGTGGCACCTACCTGGAGACGAAGAACTAAATCGCCTTGGCTCCTCAGCTGAACACATGAAATCAAAGAAATGTTCCCCGTCTATCCCAGCTGAGGCTGTCTGGGCACCGCAAACTCGTCACCAGTTGTCGGAAATTCTGAATTCACTCGTTGCGAATGATTCTTATATTGTTGAGCACGAAGTAAAAGCGTCCAGTGCCAATGAGCTGTGTGCCTCTGAGTTGTTGCGCTTCTCTGCGCTTGTCCTGCTGCAGCATCCTCCAGTTTGATCTGCGTCCTCAGCTCGACCTGCAGAAGTTGAGCGGCCGTTCATATTTTATGCGACTCGCCGCGAGGGACCGCGTGTTAGTGTGTTTTTTTCCATAACGGTTTCCTCCAGCGATTAAAAATATATATTTAAACAGATAAAATACAGTGATGTGAAATAAAGTACTGTGTGTAATCATTTTCACCGGCGCAGAATGGCCTGTTAGAATCGCTGACACTACCCAGTCATAATGCAATCGAAGGGCCAGGTTTGCGGCATAAATAGGCTAATCTTTTATCATCAATTTGTTAGCTTTAAGTTGTGCTCTTTATGTAGCTATTCAGGTATCCCTTTTAAGGCAGTTGAAACAAAATACCTCATCCATCCATCCATCCATCCATCCATCCATGTTCTGTATCTTTATCCTGCTCAGTGTCACTGGGGGGGCCTGGAACCTATCCCAAGCAGCTTAAGACTGTGGTACACCTTAAAAAGCATGTAAAACATTTCAATACAGACAGACACACACGCACATGATTGTGTGAATGTGTGTATGTGCTCCACGATGGATTGGCATCTAGTCCAGGCGTTTCTGCCTTGTGCTCCATGGTGCCTGAGATATGCTCCAAGCCTCCCAAAACCTCACCAGCATAAGCAGCCAGAAGACGATTTGGTGTGTGTGTATGTGTGTATTTATGGATTGACCATAACCTGTAGGTAAATGTCGTTGTTGCAAAAAAATTCTTTCTATTTTTTCAATAAAAACTGTAATTTACCTTCACTGCAGGATTGCTGTGTGCAATCAAAAATCTGCAATTTAAAATATATATATGTAGGTCTGCATTTTTCAGTTTGTAACTAGTGGGAAGTCTTCAAATGTGCTTCAAAATATCACAAGAACTGTTTTTTGTACATTAGAATTAATTAAGAATTAATTTGTTTTACTTGAATGCATTGTAAGAAAATCAGATTTAATAAAATTTAGGATTATTCTAACAGAACAGAGGATGGCAGAACTGCGAAAAAGAAAGAAAAAAAATCTATGCAACCGTTTCCACATGGAAAATCATATCACCTCTCAGAATGCTGGTTGATATATACTGTATATATAGTAATGCTACTTTTTTCCAAGTAAACAACAGTGTATGATATTAAATGGTAAATCAACACAACCTAAGTTTTAAAGGAACAGCTCAGATTTATGTGTTTAATAATCAAGTTCAATATTTTCCACCTGATGGCATTTCCAGTCATCATATTCAGTTTACAAATTTTCATCTTCCTTCATCTTCAACTCCAAACATGCAGAAGAAAAAGAAAAACATATCACAGTTAACCGCGACAGCAACGCTTTGTGTGTGTAAGGTAGTGGCTCCCAATCCTGGTCCTGTTCCCCCCCGTGGGTGCAGGTTTTCATTCCAACCAATTCCTGTTTTAAGTGAACTCTATCTCATTTAATCATGCTCATATTTCCATCATTGTACATTTATTGTATCAATCAGCATATTCTCAGCAGGGTTAAACTTTTAAATGTTCTTTTTTTTTTGAAGGGTAAGACATTGTGATGTTGCTTCTTAAGGTCCGTTACTCTTACTTCTCTTTGATGCTAATTATCACAAAAGTGGTGACATACATGATCTCATCAGGCCCTAATAAACAGCGTTGACAACGTGCGTTTCAATTTCTGTGATAATTACTAATTAGCAACAAATGGAGAGATAAGAACATCACAATGTCTTTCTCACCCTTTAAAAAATATATAACTCTTTAAAAGATAAACAAACAAGACTGAGAATATGCTAATTTACACAGGAAATGTACAATGAGGGAAATATGAGCATAATGAAATGAGACAGGGTTCACTTAAAAGCAGGAATTGGTTGGAACAAAAACCTACACCCGCAGCAGGGTCCCAGGACCAGGATTGGGAACCACTGCTGTATGGTATAAAATGGGATTCTTATCAATTTAGTGAATCAGGAAGTGCAACAGATTAGCAAGGAGGAAGTAAGGATGGCTATGAAGAGGATGAAGAACGGAAAGGCTTTTGGTCCAGATGACATACCTGCGGAAGCATGGAGATGTTTAGGAGAGATGGCAGTAGAGTTTCTAACCAGATTGTTTAATGCAATCTTAGAAAGTGAGA
>JAACJT020000105.1:4061837-4104764 GCA_009936485.2 Gymnarchus niloticus
CTTGCCCTTCCCCCACCCCCAGGCCCCCACACTGTGGCCCCACTCCTTGACTCTGTAAAGAATAAATCTTCTCCACGCCAGTGCTCAATAGGGTCCAGGGAATCAACCACACAAATTCCTGCTATTTATACCTCCAATATCTTGTACTGTTACCTTTTTCCCTGTTCTACAAATACTTTATATATAACTTAGGATGTTTCTGAATATTCTTATATACCCTGTGAAGCAGTATATACGTATTTCCTGCTCTTTTTATGTACGTATGTCGCATCTGCTGTACTGCTGGATGGAATGCTGCTGAAATCATTTAGTATCTTGTACTGGTATATTATAATTTATTATTATTATAAGTGTTAAGCCGCAGTTGTTGTTTTACAGTCCTGTCTGTAGTGAGGAGATACCAGCTCTGTATAATTAAACTTTGGTCATAGCGGGACATCGCTAATTGTAGTTTTAGGCCTTTTTAAAGGCCTGACTGTGTACCCAAACTCTAAGCCTTTCCCTAACCTTACAATCAAACATGCTTGGCCCAGTTCCATCTCATATCCTCCCACTTGTGGGAAGCTGCATTTGAAAGTTAGGCCAGCATAAACTGATAGGTTACGTACCATTCAGTCTTAACTATGTATTGACTGATTATCAGTATTTTTGTTTTTTAGTCATCTAAAAGATCTTCAAAAATGATGCACCAAAAACACGTCTCTTCGCTTTCTATTTTAATTATTTTTATTTAGTTGTTTTTTTTTTCCAAATGCCTTTGTTAGGTTATGGTGATGATGCCTTGTGGGATAATTAGCATCTGTTTACTGTGGCTTAAGGGATCTGCTGACATTTTACCCTCCACAGAGTCTTGCCACGGAAACGGGCCAGTCCCCATCAGTCCTCATTAGAAACCACCGCTAAAGGTTAATCGTGACAGAACCCTTGTTTTGAAAGGGCTTTTTAGTTCACAAGACACTTATTAAGCACTCTAAAGGGATGGTGGATAAAGTTCAGTGAAAAGAAACAAGCCTCAGTTGGAAATCTGTTTGACTGACAATCTCTCCTGAGCTTTGAGTGCCTTCAAAATAAGACCCACAAACGATGCAATAATAGCCAGCAAATTTGAGGAACATGAGCTCTGTTGTTTGGGATTGACCTTGAGGCCTAGACTTTGGTATTTCTGATAGTTATTAACTGAGTGCTTATTTTCTAGGTCTGTTAGTTTAAAAATGGACAAAGTGCCCCCTTTTCACTGCTATTTATTATTTAGACTGTCAGTGTCCAGTATTTCACGAACTGGTCCTTGATCAGACCTCCAGAGAATGAACGCAATTTTTGCGATAGCAAAATTTAATTCAAATCAGAATCAAGCATAAAAGAAGACAAGATAAATACATGGAAAGAGAAAGGAAATGAGTTTATTGCATACTGTGCAAGAATACGATCTTCAAAAGAACATAATTAAAATATGATGATTTAAAAAATATACAAAAATAACAGTAATCAAAAAATGGACACATCTTCAAAAGGCTTCGAATTTAAAAATCTTAGTAAAAGCCTTTTGGTCTATGGTCTGTACACATTATCTTTCACATGAGATGCAATGCAAAAACAAACAAACACGTAACAGCCGATAGTCAAATTTCATTCTGTTTATAGCGCAATTACTTTAGTAGCAGTTCTGTCGATCGTCGTACATCATTATCTGAAAATACAAAACGACCATCAGGGTCAATAAACAATATATAAAGTCTGTGATTTTGGCTTCAGTGAAATTTTTTTTCAATTTTTCAAATGACAAAAAAAAAAAAACTCCGCATCTGGCAAGTCAGTTTGTTCCTATGCTACAGTAGATGTCTTGTGATGTTAAGTGTCTTGCAGGGCTATTTGCGAAACTTAATAGTTTATTGTGTATTGCTGTAAGTTATAAAATGTAAAATTTAACAATCGATTTTTATGGTTTATGTCATATGTGTTTTTAGTTATTAACTTGAAAAATTAACATAAAAAATAATACTGCATGTTTATTAACTAAATTGGTAATATTAAGCATTTCTTCCCATGAGTTAAGCGTGCTTTTGGATATGAGTGAATGGCATGCTACCTAACTGTATAGTAATTACACAAGTAAAATCTAAATAAAGATGGATTGCTGAACTTGTAATGTGTTAGCTTTCGTGTGTGGATTTTGTTTTCAAAAGTGCCAATGAGAACAGAGCAGACAAAACAGACATTTATATTTACTAGTCAGTTAAGTATTTATAAATATAATTTTCTCTAGTTATTGAATTAAATTAAAAATATTGATTATGAAGGCAGCAGGGTGACTCAGACTGCAGCACTGTTGCCTGGTAACCCAAATCCACGCCTGCCCGGTCCGTGTGTCTTTGCGTGTCCTTCCTGTGTCACATGGGTTTCTTCTCACAGTCCTAGACATGCAGGTAGGTGGACTGGCATCTCTAAATTGGCCATAGTTTGTCAGTGTTTGCATGTGTGCCCGGCAGCAAACTGGTATTCTGTCCAGTGTGAACTCCACACACACTGTGCCAGCTCCTACCCAACGGCCCCCACCCTCCTATCCCCCCTCCCCACCACCTACACCTGATAAAGAACAAGAGGATGGATGGACATTTATTATTAGAAAAGATGACTGATAATTGTACCATCTCATAGCGCAGTTAACGAATGCCGAAATGCATAAACCTCCAACTCAGCCATGATTTGTGGGTAGAAATTAATAATAAAAAACAATAATTTAAAAACAGAAAAATCTATAGCAAAAAAACAGGAAGTAACGCCTGGACATGATGAAACCGTATTAAGTCTCCAAAACATTACACAATGTCCATAATGACCATTCAAAACACTGGCAAGCATACAAGATGATACCATTTCACAGTCAATGGAGATGTTGTTTTGTCATTTGTATGGGATAGACTGTAGACAAATAGAATAATAATCTATTTTAACACAACGTGTGGCGCGTCATACACGGAAAACACGAGAAAAGAGAGGAAACCGAAGGACTCGCAGACACCAGCGATGCCTCATTTCCGAGTCAGCAGTTCGTTCTCCAGGTCCTCCAGTCGAGCCGTCATAACAGCCAGTGGAAACAGCTAAGGAACCTCATCAATTTTCACCCACTGCAGTACATCCAGAAATGCAAACACACGAGAAGAGAGGGTAACCAGACGTACTGTTCATTATGTACCATTAATGCCGCAACCTTTGCCTACGAAAGCAGTTTGGCAAATAAATATGTAGAAAAACTAAATAACTTCCAAACACGCTTTAAACGTTTTCATTAACAAATACATTTGAACAGCGAGTTAATAACTTTCAATGTAATGCAGCTTCATTTCTCATACATTCCCTTCCTATCGTGGTTATCTAAAAAAATATTAGCAAGAGGAACATGTCATAGCTGGACGCTGTCAAACTTAAAAACTATTCAACTCCTACATGAGGAAAAGATACAGCGATTAATGAGAGGAAACGTGGTTTATCACCGGTTGTTCTGGGACATTATCCTGTATTAGTTAACAGATGGTTGAAATAATTCTGGGATTAAATAAAATAGTTTCCCTGTTTTTATCATTCAAGGGCCAAAACATGCTTATTTAAAGCAATCGTCAGTGTCTCAGTTATTTGCATTTAACTTGATCTAAATTTCACAAAAACACTATACATTATGTCATATGGTCTTAATATTTAATTGTTTACATGCATTTATATGATTAATAACTAATTTTATATTTCTGATGCTGAGGAGAACATCAGTCTGTATTTAGATATTGAATGTTTTATGTACAGTCTGTTATTCGAAGACACCTGTAAAAATGTAATATTTTTACTGAAGTACTGCTACGGTAATGCTAGCGTCTTGATATGGCTGCACTTTAAACGGGAGATGTATAATATCCATGCTGATGAAATTGTAAAGTTTACATAGTTGTTCAGCCAGACCTTAAGAAACACTGCAACCCAGCAAACTAGGAACGTTCCCGCAACGTCCAATAACATTCTCATTACATTCTTAACGTTCCTGTGACTTGCCTGTAACATTCCTCGTTTGCTGGGAATACAGAAGGCATTGAAAGTTGAGTGCCTTAGAATTTCCATTGTACCTTTCAGCACCTCACGCTAGCAATCGAATCTTTAACACAAGAACAGGCTGCTGGAGTTTGCCCTTCTTGAGTCTGTCAGGATCAACTTACCGGCTTCATTCTGATGAATAGTATGCTGTGAGGTATTTGTTGACAAGATCTCACCAAGCCTGTCAACAAAGACTTATTGAAGCCCTTTGCTTATGGGCATTATAATTCATTATGATGGACCAAATGGATGCAATTTGTCTGCAAAGTGTCAAAGCTGTAACTTCCTCAGACAGATTTAGTACTGCCAGGTGACTTTGAGACATGGCCCAAAACCAGATGTTCCCCATATGCTAAATTTGTATATTTTTTTCTTCCTTAGTTGCTTTGAAATTTAATCTTATACTGTGCATCTTAATTTACCCAAGTATAAAACTGTGCCAAGCAGTAGACACATTCAGAGTAAGAGTACATTATGGTCTTTATCTGCAAGTATTTGTCGTACTTTGCTTTGTCAAGGATATGTTTTTGTGTCAGCTGGTCCAAGGCAGTCAGGGTGGCCTGCTGGAATTCCACCTGGCTCTCGCAGGAACACGGATCCTTCACTTCTCTCGGTCCCTGACTTTCCTCTGGGGAATGGCATGTCAGACAATGGGTGAACACCTCCATTCATCACTCCACCCCCAAAAGAGAATCAAATAACCCTCGTTTCGAAAATATCCATTTCAGTTTTCAAGGACTCCCCTCCTCCCCCTCCAGATGGCACTAGAGAGCCATGCAGAGATGGTAAGCGCCAAAACTGCATCGTATGGTACCTGCACAGACATTGAGCTTCAGGTTCTCCGCAATTTGGCTGATGGCAGAGAAGTCAGAGGCGTAGAAGAAGTGCTTCTCAAGGGGCTCCGAAGCTATCTCACGCAGCTCATCCTCAACTGCCTTCCCGACGCCCACGGCATACATAGTGATACCTGACAGCAGCAAAACGAGACTTCTCACATTTTGGAATGAAGAATCCATCCTGGCTCTTCACGACACGGAAACTTACATTCTATGTTCTGAATCATGTACCTGTTTCCACTAGAAAAATGTTCTCTATATGCTCTAAGGAGTATGGGCTTCCCCTGCTGCCTGAGTTCTGTACCGTTCTAGGGACTGGAAGCAGATTTTAACTCTAACTCAGCAGTCTTATGCATCCATCATGTAATCAATGATTGATCCAGTTCTGAGTAACTGGAATCAGGTATGTTAATTTCAGAAGTTGAACAGAAAAAAGTTGTCACACAACATTTAGTGTTGGTTACACAGAATCACCTTCAGTCTAAGTGGCAATAAACAAGAAATCTTTGCCCCCACCTGCATCCTTTGCCTTTTTTGCCCACTCCGTGATGTCGTCCTGGGAGCGGCCATCGGTGAAGACCAGGCCCACTTTGGGGATGTTTCCGTTGGCCATTCGAGCACCCTCAGCCTCAGAAAAGCTGTTCTCCACCATGTGCTTGAGTGCCAGGCCAGTCATGGTGCCCTTCTCCATGTATTCCACCTTCACCACTGCCTCCTTGATGTCTTGGGCGTTGGTGAATCTGTTGAGGGTGAACTCGGTGCGGACACGGCTGGAGTACTGGACCAAGCCAATCCGAGTGCCATGGGCCGACACATCCAGAGAGTCCACGACTCGGTTCACGAACTGCTTGACAAGCTCAAAATTCTGAGGCCTCACACTCTTGGACCCGTCAATAAGCATTACCAGGTCGATATTGGCAGATCTGCAAGCTGAGGAGGATAAACGGTGAAATTTCTGACTCTAATAGGCTGCACACATGCAAATTTCCATCCATCCATTTTCCAACTACTCATCAAACATACATCCATCAAGCAGCACAGGGTGTAAGCTAGAAGTTCACCCTGGAAAGGATGCCAGTCCATTGTAGATCACGCACACAACCACACTTACTTCCATACTGGTCTTCATTCCCCCCATGGGTTTCCCCTGCCATGTATCTCATGTTTTTTTTGATAGGTTCCAGGTTCACCAAGAACCTGTACTAGATAAGAGCTAATGGAAGACTGATGGATCTACTCAGGCTTTAACGCCTTTCTTTCAGTATTAAAACAGCTACTGAAGTGATGTTTGCTGACACAATTTTTTAAAATCTGACTCTCAGGAGAACCTTATCCATTCCAGTCCAGCAGAGTGACCTCGAGCTGCCCCATCATACGTACTGCCGCATGTCTTGCCATCATCCTGCAGCATTTGGCCTTCAGGACAGATGCAGTAGTAAGAGCCCGGCGTGCTGACGCACTGGTGCTGACAGCCATGCTCGACGGTGTTGCACAGGTTGTCCCCTGAGGAGGAATGCAAAGCCATTAGCAATGTACCAGGGAGTGTGGCACGGGGGTAGGGTTTGGAATGGTGAAGACGTGCACGTACTGAGGTTGAGAAATTGTTAAACGGTCTGTATATGGGGGGGGGCAGTCAAAGATAAAGCAGAACCCCAATATATGGATAAGCTCTAAACGGAAGTATTATCAACTATGGGCATATAGTAATAACATCCACCCCCTTCATAACCAACACGTTGTTTGGGAACTACAGAGACCACCATATTTTTCCAAAATTTTGGAGAATAAGTACAATGTGAGGGAAATATAATTTTTCTGTTCTGCCTTCCATGTATCAAATTATTGGATGTGGATCTCCTATTCATTCTACTGCTCCACAACCAGACAGCAAGAGCCACACAACCGCTAATTAAGAATAGGTGTATACTGTATAAAGAATCTAGAATTGGCTGACTAGCTTCTTCAGAGAGATGGTGAAATGCTTGTGAGAAACGACAGCAGACGTAGGAATCGGGCCCATGAAACATGGTTGAGACAAGCGGAAAATAAATTTTAAAATCTGAACAAGTTGTCTGGTTACTTTCTACATGCAACATGCAATTCCGTTTGGTTAAAGGTGTGTGGGGCCTGACTAGTACTGAAAAAGATGCATTAATATGGGTCTCCTTACAAAATTTTTCTTTTGGCATTAATAAAATTAGCAGTGCACACAAAACAAATGTCGTTTCATTTGCTTGGGTGCCGTCCTTGTTTTTAAGTTCATCTTTCCCACCAAGAAAGACGATTCTTTTTCCCGTGGAATGGTTCTGTGCTCAGCCATGTCAAATACTTACTCTGGCAGTCCTTCCCATTCTCCTGAAGCGTGTATCCTTTATTACAGCGGCAAAAATAGCCATTGAGGACACTGACACACGCGTGCTGACAGCTGTGATTCCCGAAAGAACAGTAGTCGATCACTACAGGGAGAAAGGAGATGTTGGCCGAGCAGCAATGACAAGTCAAGTAGGTACAACGACAGCAGAACTCTGTTAGTAGTGAATGTTTTACTGAGTCCCACAATGCTTAGCTCCTTTCTTCTGCACACCGAATCTATGGATTGAATACAATATAAAAAAAAAACATAACGCGACAGTGGAAAACGTGAACACCTCTTGATGTCTGAGCATGTAACTTTCTGTTCACAAGACCAGGAAGTGATTACCATTAAGAAAATATACTACTTAGCGAAAAACCTACACATATTGCCTCATATCTGAATACATGCTGTATCATGGAGTAAGTGCCAGGAGGATATTGAGATGCCATAACACATAAATATTTAATTTCAGAATGTATGATTATGATTCAACTGGTAAATATTACTGAGCTATTGCCAAAACTGCAGATCAAAGATAACACAAGTATTAATTTACAAAGTCAGCAACTGTATTATTTTATATGTGTGGACTTTTGTGCGATTTCTTGGATAGCATCAAAAAAAAAAATAGCTAATATATGGTAACCACTGGAGGACATGTTTCTGAAAAGCAAGTTTTGCTATTTAAAAATGATAGTTTCATCTGAAGTGTGCTGTCGAGGAGTACACAGATAAAACATCTAACCAGCTTGCCTGCTATACTCATGATTATATGAAAGTTAAAATGATGCCACGATTACAAAACAAAGTAGATTTTGCTTCTTTTTTGCTTTTGCAGATGGAACTCACGTGTATCATCTGTTTTTCTGTTCATCGAACTCAATCCTTATGTAAGTAAGCCCAAGGCCACGATGACAAAGGGGCGGGGCTGGCCGAGAGCCATGATGACAAAGGGGCGGGGCTGGCCCAATCAAGCCCAAGGCCATTATAAGAAAGGGGCGGGGCTGGCCGAGAGCCATGATGACAAAGGGGCGGGGCTGGCCGAGAGCCATGATGGCAAAGGGGCGGGGCTGGCCCAATCAAGCCCAAGGCCATTATAAGAAAGGGGCGGGGCTGGCTCAATTTCATATTCCTCATCTTGCTTACATCCCAAGCTGTCAATATCCCTAGTCTTCCTCTTTTTTAAACATAGATATGGGAGTTCTGATTAATGTTTACACCCAACCTCAGAATAATTATGAAACCTTAATTAATACTTGGCACTGATAATTACACGCTATGGCCCTTACCAGGAGAAGAGCATGCGTTAGACCAAATTACACACATATCTTCTGGAAAAGAATGAAGACCCTTAAAAGTATAATGGTATAAGTGGTCTCTGTTTGACACAGTAACCTTTAATCAGGGAACTGAGAAACAGTGGTTTTGTTTGTCCACTATATCAAGTTTTCAGAAAATAAGTATATGAACACCCCGGTGTTCCCTAGAAAGTTGTGCTCTGCGTGAAACTGTTGAACCGTCATTCAGAGGTTTTTGCTATCCCGACAGAACAAAAGGGTGATTGAATCTCGGCGTCAGGCGTAACAGTGTAAGCACGCCGTCGGTTCTCTCGCGGCCACTGACTTGTGCAGGTCCTCTTGTCTCTGTTGAGGGTATAGCCAGTCCTGCAGCTGCAGATGAACGTGCCGGGGGAGCTGGTGCATATCTGCTCACAGTTATGCTTCCCATCCGCACAGAGGTCCACCACTGCAACAAAGACACGCAGCTTTACAATTACAGAGACCATGTATCTTGTTTTTGGCATCAATCCTGGTTAAGGTCATTTCCAGGCCAGTATCCCATCGCAGACTAGCTCATCACATCTGTCCGGAATGAGTGGGCTGCTGGGTACCTCCCCAAGACAGATCCTGCCAGCCACATTATTATCTTTAAACTCAGTTCAGTTCAATTTATTTTTAAATAGCGCCTTTCCCAACACAGTTGCCCCCAAGGTTATTTTCAGGAGTTTATGGCGGTGCAGTGTTACTTTCACGAGAAAAGGGAAAAAGCTGGAAGACATGGAGGAGAGGAACCAAAATCTCAACAAGGAGAAAAAAAAATACTGGGTGTCAAAGGTCAACTGGCTGCCTAACAGTATAAATATCTTTTTGTGTCATAGGTACTGAAGAGAGGAGTAGAAATGATCTTAATATTGACAACCTGTAACCTGCAGACATTCTACAGGCCACTAGGTGGCATGCTGTTGGAAGATGGCTGTGCCATCATCTGCTTCAGCCATCTTTAGCCACCCTCCCAAGCAGAAAAAACGGGAGGTCAGAAAGAGCGATGTCAGCTCTAGAACTGTTGAGACCAGCAGTTTCTTGTAGGGTTAGTTGTGTGATGGTTTTTTATGAGCACCAGAGCCCAAAAGCATGCTACTGAACTACGTACTATTATGCCAGCTAAATGGATCCGGCATACTCTCCCAATATGGATATTAACTCTTTAAGGAAAGCTGGATGACAAGCCAAAGCCTGGTCTGTGAACCATGAATGCAGACTGTCACTCAACAATTTCAACACTCAATTAATTATCTCAGTGGTACCAGATACTGAAGTAGACACAAAGTCTGAACGAGCAGGAAGGGTTTGTCCAGTTGGCACTGGTTCATATTACTAGAGCTTGAAACTACTTCTACCCATTCAGTGGACCAAGGAGTCACTTCAAAATACTTTCACTCCACTGACAGAATGGAAAAATGACCAAATTCCACTCAGCCTGTTGCCTACGTCTCCTATCGATGTTTTGCTCAAACGACTGGGAATATTCTACAACAAAAATTACGGTAAACTTTCAGTACCATCGACTCTGCTGTCTGAGGCAAAGCTCAGAGGAACGACTTTGTCCCAGGATGGAAAAAAATGCACTTTGTTTTCATTCAACTTTACGTTGTTTTTGATATAAAGTGAGCAGAGTCTAATTGGACTTTATAGCATTCCAGTGGAGCTTTGGCACCAGATTAGACGGGCACCACATCCTTGCCGATGTAACGGCAGTAGAGGGTCTAGCTACCAAATGTGGAAGCACTTTTTCAAAGAAATCTCCCGATCCTACCAAAGTTAGAATCACTCCTTACTTCACTATTATCTTAAAAATGTTAAAGCTGCTGATTACTTATGTTGATCATTTGCTTAAAAAACAAAGTTTTCATGTCAGTTTTTGCTTTATTTTTGTGGCGATGTGTGACTATTCTTCAAAGGTTAACCGAAGCATTTCATGGCTAAAATACTATTGTTTTAAACCTAGACCTGAGGTTCTCAGTATGCAGTCTATCTGGTACCTTCATTTGGCCTGCAAATGTTCCGTAAATCCAAGCACAAAAAACAAATAACAGAACAGTTTTAAGGTTTCCTCAACAAGACGTTCCAAACTGTTTCTCTACTAATCTCCCACTCAATATTGCAATAGGAATATTAATCTTTACCTAATTAACTCAGTAACTATTTTAGAAAGGATCTCAAAAATAGAAATATGTATTTGCACTTCTATCTATATTTGATATTTTATGGTTTAAATTTAAAAAAACATGTAAATATAAAAGCGAAACGTGCATGATTTGGCTGCTCAGATCACCTGATGTCTAAAGATGACGACGCACAAAGCCTAACTCAGCATACAGTATCTCAGCTAAGCAAAAAGATAATCTGACGCTTGTGTACCTGAATAATGTGTGCCCTCCTCTGCAGCATCTGAATTTCTGAGAATATCACACACACATACACACACACACACACACACACACACACGTGTACAGTGAGTCAGCCAGTACAGGAAGCAGCTCACCTGAACAGGTCTTGCCGTCAGAGTTGAGGCGATACCCAGGGAGACACTCGCAGTGGTAGGAACCTCGTGAGCTTTCACACAAGTGCTCACAGCCATGGTCTGGCTCCAGGCAGGGGTCCACCTCTAGAAACAGAACGAGCATCAGCCACTGTTACCAAGGGAACTGGAGTCATTTCCATTCCCTTACGTTTTATTTCCTGATAAAATGTTATTTCGCTCCAGCAAAAGGCTATCTTAGTATTCACGGGGACAATAAGGTTACCTTTATTACACAGCTCTCCCTGTAACTGCTTGCCAAACTGATGAATGAGTTCAAAGGACTCCACCAGAAACACGTGGTTCTCCAGAGGTGTGGAAGCCATGGCGCGTAGCGAGTTCATGTCCGCCCTGGCCACGCCCACAGCGTAAATCTCAATTCCCTTCTGCCGCGCCGCCGCAGCCACCTCGGCTACGCGATCCTGAGGTCTCCCATCCGTCACGATCACTGCCACGTCGGGGACGTCAGGTCTGGCACCCTCCTCTGGTGAGAAAGCCACAGTGGCTGCGTGCTGAATGGCCAGACCTGTCATGGTGCCTTGTGCCAGGGGGATGATCTCGTTGATGCTCTTGACCATGTCTTCAACTCTTGAGAAGCTCTTGAGGGAGAAGACATTCTGAACTTGACTCGAGTACTGCATCACGCCCACCCGTGTGGCATTGGGACCCAAGTCTAGAGTCTGGATGATGTTTATCATGAACTTTCGCATGGTCTCAAACTCATGAGGACGCACGCTCCGTGAGCTGTCGATGATGAACACTAGATCCACGGACTTGCACTTCTGGCTCGTGTCTGTTGAATCACATCAGCATAATAATGATTCATTTTCAGACTACCCCATCCATAAGTATTAGTTTTATTACCAAAGTTTCAATCCATATAGCTACTAGCACGAGTCAAAGTTATGCATTCAAAGACAACGACCAAAGTCAACACAGAAGTAAGGGAGACACTAACCTGTCTGTGGTCTGGCTTTGGATGGAGCAGCCAAGCAGAGGAGAGAAAGACAGATCCATAGCGAAAGCATGTTCGGTGGGCTGATGCTGGAGTCTCGGCTCGCTGGGTGTAAAACGTCTTTGGAATCCAGACAGCACTGCAAGGGAAACAAGCCTTTCACTGAGGCATACCCACTGATACAAGCACTCCTGAAATGCCTCTTCCATAAAAAATGATATCTAACAGATGTCAGAAAGGGCTGCCTATAGCACATCGCTACCAGGAGCTCTCGTCTGCTCTTATAACATTTACATGACAGAAGGCAAATCTTAAGCACAAACTAACAACCATTAACTGAACGGTGCTTAACCAGTTTTTAGCTGTGGAATAGAGCATTGCGTTTACTGAGGAGGTGTTCATCAGTGATAATCGCTACGACAATTCGGAATGGTCCCAGAAGAAGTGGCATGCATCAATAACTCCTTCACAATGAATGCTGGGAAATTAGTTTGGAAAAGAATACACAGACCACCTGCACTTTAACGTCAACAATGAGTTACTAACTACTCATACTAGGTAGTAACAACAACAACACCGATAATCCAACTTCAGCATATAACAGCTCACAATTACAAATGAAGAACTGTGCTTGAATGTTTCAGTGTGCAATCACCTATGGAGGAAGATTCAAGAGATTCGAGAATCAGGAGGCTTTATTGTCATATGTACAGTAAACAGTCTGCAACACAGTACAATGACAATCTTACTCCGCATGTCCTTCCAGCAACCAGCAAACACAAATTAAACACAGAACACGATACAATTAAAGTGCTAGTAGTTCACAGGCAACTAATACGGGTGCAATTATCACAATAAATACGCCGGTGAAGAGCAACGTAAACAGAGAGTCACCTACCTAGAAACTATTGGGCAGTGATTTTGAATCACTAAGTCCTGAGGTGTATAGAGCGCCTTATAAGGAGTGAAATGTCTATTGAGCCTAGTAAGTGTATAACATTATTAATCCATAGCTTCCAGTAATTAATGTTAGAAGCTCTATATAGATGACGTGTGCTCTCATGGAGTTGCCTGGTTCTACAGCAACTGACCGCTTGATGACGTCAGGTGCCAAAAAGAGCCATGCAGGTATTTTTCCAGAGTTCCACTGGAATTCTCAAGGTTTGCTGAGAAACACCACAGATCACGTCCATGGACCCCACTAGTCCTCTGTGGGGGCCCGGTACATAACTTTCCCCAGGTTACCTCACCCCCCCGGGTCCTGGGACTACAGCACTGCCTCTTGTGTCGAGCCACAAAGAGTCAGTGTGTGTTTGCCTCACACGAGCATGCCGCTAAAAGGGCTCCGGTCCCTGGGCGCCCCTCATTGAAGCCTCTACTATAATATACACAAACAACATATTCATCGTACACAGGAATGCATTAAAACATATACATTCACACTTCAGCACTTTCTGCCAACTAACCTCGGAAGAGCAGTAGATAAAATAAATTATTATATGAACGACTATATAGGATCAGTTTCCAGGATCAACTCTGAGCCCCAGTCAAAATATTAGCAAATCAGGATTTCCATGGTATTACGTTTAAATGTTACATTGTACACTCAGTATAAAAAGAATACAAGGTACTATGCTATATAAGGGTGGAAGGTGAGTATGAAGCCGTCAAAAGTAATCATTCAGTCCGATTAACGTACAAAACGTACCTGTCATACTGTCATCTAGCCATCCACACCAACTTCCACTGATTTAACAGCCCCTGAAGACTAACCAGCTGATCCATGTTTAGGTGGTATTATTTAAACCTAGCAGTTCACTTGCCTCATTGCCAGGTACTGAGTGTTTGTGTCACGAGCTCTCATTACCTACGCTGTATGACCGTGTTTTGTCCCTGACTGCTCTCCTTCTAATTTTTGGATCATGTATTTGATGTGTTTGCCCATATTCTGTCTTTTTGGATCCTGACCATTTTTGCCTGCGTTCCTTGTATTTTGTCTGATTGGATTTCGTCTTGGATTCGGTCGCCGTCTTTCTGGATCACCCCGTGTATCAACCTTGTGTCTGTTATTGGATTACCAAGTATTGAGATCGCCCCACAGTTGAGTTCTCACAAAAATTAGCATTACAGCGACTTTCTAACCGGCTTGAGCTGGATGACCTTTTCTCTACATCCATCCATCCATCCATCCATCCATCCATCCATCCATCCATCCAACTTCCAACCTCTTATCCTAGTCAGGGTCACTGGGCCTACAGCCATATTTTGCCTCCTAATTATTTATACATGGAATTTTATGCGGAATACACAAACCACATGTCTGGAGGCGGGGCATTATAGAGAATAGACGACTTTATCCCTTCACTTCATGCACTCTGGGAGCAAATTTTCCAGAGCACAGGTTTCTCACAGGCCACCAATAACAGTCACAATGATCACATTACACTTGCAAGAGCAAGTACTGCTAACAATTTTCATGTTCATGTTCAACATACGGTTTCGTCTGGTGCAAGCAGAAAGCCATGCGCTGTAAAATTTCTTGCTGGTGACCCTGCAGACTTTTCGGTAGGTCTTCAGACATAACAAAGGTCTTTTTTGTGATAGATGGTAACTGAAAAGCTAACCAAAGCATCTGGTACTCGCTAAGCAAAGACAGTCCGATAAAGTCCAAGGCTTGACCAATTGCAGTTAGTTTTCACGTGTGGTTGGACCTTACTTCTCTATCAGATATTATTTGTACAAAAGGAGGGTGGCGTGGGAAAAACACACCTGCAGAGCAGGTGATATTCTGTAGAGCAAACAAAGGGTCTGCCTCTTACAGGATGTATGGTCTCCGAACGTTTAACACGCCAGGTCTAGGGAGTGTGGGTGGGTGTAGGGGTTGCTTGGATAATGTCACACCTTAACATTACCTCCCTCCTCCACAAAGCCTTAAGTCGCAGATGGTATAGGTAAGATTGTTTGAAGACCAGCAGATCAATCAATGCTGCTGCAGCCCAGTAACAGCTGAAGATCTGAAGCAAAAAGACGGTGAGAAGACGCCATGTTGTTAGGGAGCTGAACCCAAAACGAGGAGAAGATTCTGGACCTTTGCGATTTGTAAAGGCGAAAGCTTCTGAGACATGCAGTATCACAGCGAAGGGGTGGCAGAGGGGAGAGATGGCGGTGAGTTAATGGCTTTGTCTTAAATAATCTTAGGAGATTCCACTGAAAGTACAGAAATCATTTTAACGGGACACAGAGAAACAAGACGATGCTTCGGCTGAATCTGGCTCTCAGAGCACAGCGCAACACTGGATGCTTTGCCAAGCTTCCTGTTTAAATTTTGAAGCAAGGTTCAGTCCATTGGGAGCTTTCTGAGTGAATCATCCACAGTGAAGGTATTCTCTGTTGCTTCACAAAGCACAGGGAGGAAGAATAAGTTGTTAGCCTGGCTGTAGGGTGAATGACGACCCCACAGGAGGATCTGATTAAGACCCGGTACTAAGGGATTGAAAGCAGATGTCGGATCTGCTACTGTTTGGAGTTCTCCGTATTCATCCTCAGTCTGTACAGGTACACCTGGTCCAGGGACAGCAGGCAAACAAAGGATATGAGCCTCTTACCGTTTGGGGCATGATTATTCACAATTTAGATTAAAACACTTTGGAAAACGTTTCCACCAGAAAGCACGTGGATCACGAAACCCGATTTTCAGAGACGGTGCAATGAGGCAAAGTGTAAGAGTCTCAAAAGAAAAGAAAAAGCAAAATAAAAAGGCATAACGACGTAGAATCAGGACCGAACATGAACACATCTGCTGATTATTAATAACGCATCGGACAGAAAGACTCGGGAAGATAGCGCTTTGTGACAGGATTCAGAGACCGAGTAAAACTTATGGACCCCGCATTCGTGTTATTAAAAGAAATGTGGAAACATTGCTGTGAATAAATGTATTTAGAAACAACTGAAAAAGGCAGCAGCAGCAGCTCAAGTCATAGCGTCATATTATTGCCGGCACCAGTTTCACTTCTTCAGCTTAGGCTCATGCGAATGATCCGTCCATCCATCTTCCAGACCCGGTTATCAAGTGACAAATAAGGCTATATAAAGACGCCAGTTATTAAAGATAAGTCGCTAATATATTATCTGATATTCTGTACGCTCCACGTCGATATTTTGACAAGCCGATTTAAACTGCGTTAAATCTCCCGATTTCATATTCTCTGTCTTGATCTCCCATATTTGCAGCCGAGTGAACCTTATTTGGGACCGATTATCTTTCTTGTAGCATTTAAATGCTGAGAGTTTGTTTTATTCTGGAATGCCGCTGTTTTGCTATACCGGGACGTTGGTTCCGAAAGCCCAATATTGGATTCAACTGTGCAAGGCGACCAACTGCATGGATTTAGGGAAAAGCACACAGATATTATTAAAATACATAATGCACAACGTTTTCAATGTTACTATATAGAGACTGGATGAATAAATAAAAATAAAACAATCATGCTACCGTTAAACCTGTAAAATTCCATTATTTCATCCAGGGTTTTGTACAGTAATTGAAGTGCTGAGTTTTCTAATGAATGTCTGGTTATTTATTCCACCTCGTCTTTCTGTATTTACCCGCCCCCCAGTGTGCAGGGAGCCCACAGACCTGTACAGCGCTGGAGCTTCGCTTACTCACCTGGGTTCGCTACGGGGGACCGCGGAGTCACAGTCAAGGTGGGACAGGTAAGAGTGAGCTCCACACACAGAAACCCCGCTAATTAGCTGCGCAGTATGTCCGATGAAAGCTCACTGGTGTCCTGCAGCCCTGTGACAGGGAGAGCTCAAAGGAATTTAAAATATAAAAAGACCCTGCAGGTAAACGGATTTTAATTTGTCGCTAGTCGGATTAGGGGATGCCGTCTCCCTTCACTGTGTTATGGAATGGACGGTTAAGTGGAAGTCTGAGCAGGTATAAAACCTATGCAAAACGGGTTAAAAGTCTAGACCCTCCCCTTTGAAACTCGAGTGCAAGGATTCCTATTACTTTCAAGGAGGGGATGAGAACGTTCGGTTGGACTGAGTTTCATCCAATTTTTGTTTTTTTTTTTTTAATAACTTGTGATAACCCATTTTATGTTGGCGCGGAGGTGAGGTTACTGAGGTAACATGAAAAGAGTTTCACTGGGCAATTATCTTTTTACCCTAACGAAATAATGAAAGGTTTTCTAGCGTAATAATAATACTAAGTAAAACAGAAAGTCTCTGAAGACTTGAGGTCTTTCCAAAATCACGCTTTTAACGGTCGCCAGCGAATAACGGATTTCAGTTGCGGGAGAGTTTCTGGCCTTGGAGTCACGTGGTTCAGCGTGAACCGTCAGCCAGTCTTCGCGCGTGACACCGTGACCCCAAGCTTTGCAGGGAGGTGACACCGTGCATACAGTTTTAAAAGTAGCATACCCATAACTCTAAAAAGCACTACTCACGTTTTTACTGTGTATTTGATGACGCACAACTGATTCCGGTTTTCTGACCACGATCTTTTCAATTTACCCGCGACAATTTTAATTCACAAGCATTCCGGCTGAGCTTGTTGCAGTGACAATTAAATGTCTAAAGGAGGACCCACACTGAAATATTTATATTCTTTGTGATCTTATTGGTGGAAATTTTCTGCATTCTACACATTATGAGGCACATTCCTTGGACCAGCCCTGCTGATAAATGAAAAGGGAGTTGTCAGGTGTTATTTTGCCACTGCCTGAATTATTGATATGAATCTATATTGTGGAACCTATTATATACTAATCATTCGGCAAGAAATTTTGGAATCCTAATTTTCCACCAGTCAGCTTTTATTAATAATTATAATAGTAATCCATCCAGAAATCTGGAAGGAAATGTACCATGGGAATGGCATGTCACGAGTCTTGGCGGGCAGATTATAAATCCCTTAAGCGTATGATGACATGCTAATAAGACACAGGTGTCCATTACCGAAGAGCCATTCTCACTGTCACAGGTAGGCCTACGAACCATCGCAGTAGAATGAGGCCACTTCCACAAAGCCACAATACAACCTTTACAGCTGATCCTATAGATGGATCTCAGTGGCCATGATGAAGCCGGAGTGGGGCAGTAGTTTTACAACTGTCACATCTCTAATCCTGTCGATTAGCTAAATATTTTACCGCACTGAGTTGTCCGGTAAAAATTATGTGCATTTGAGAATACAGTAGCTAGCTTGTGAGGGGGAAAGAGTCACACTTACACGGAATTGCAAAATTAGTCGCGATAAATTTGAAAGTGAATATTTTCCCACTGCTCACCATAGTTGCGGTTTCCTGTTCATGTACCTGCATTCCTTTAAAATGAGCAGCAAAGGGCAAGTCAGACGTAGCTAACAAGTAACTACTCCGCAGCAGGAGTAAGGAAATTCCAGCAGGATGAGAAGTTTATTTTACTTCACTTTGGAATAGAGTAGAATTTTTTAATTGTCACCGCCATCCCCCTGCAGGATAGAATGTTACCCTGAAATCAAATATACTGTAAATCAAATCAAGCTCTTAATGCCATGTAATAGGAATTATATAGGAATTGTTCTAATTTTGTTTTTGATTGATGTTTACATAAAGTAGCTTCACTCAAAAAATGTATAGTAACTTTTTTTTCTCTAGCTGAATTTCTGGATAAGATCTTCATTTAGTATAAAATAACATCTGTTTAGCTCTCAGATGCAGCATAATTCTAGCTTCAAAATGAAAATTGATCATATTTATATAATAGTTTCCCTTTGGGGGTTCTGGTGGCTCAATGTGCAGCACTGTTGCCTCCAAGGTTGAGGGTTCAAACCCCACTCAGAGTGTGTGTGTGTGTGTGTGTGTGTGTGTGTGGTGGTTGCATGTCTTGCAGATTCAGGTTTCCTGCCCTAGTGCAAAGACATGCACTTAAACTAATTGGCATCTCTAAATTGCTCATTGACCTGATATGTTTGTGCCCTATGATGGAGCCCCGTTCTGTCCAGGGTGTACCTCAGGCTTTGGTGCTAGGCAGCAGGCCCCCCAGTGAACCTGGAGGATAGACAACTCTCCTTTTCAAAAAGGCATCTGGAGACCTTCCATAGCATCTTGCTGAACTCCTTTGCTGAGCTGTAGTGGTGAGAAAAATGTCAGAGAGGCTCTCCATGCCAGCCTTGTGGTTCACCATCGGCTCTGCAGCGAGGAGCGTGAAGGCTCAAATGTTTTTGGGTCTTTCTTTGAAAGTTTGTAATAATGCTACACTGTTTCATCCTCAGGCTAAAGGGTGGCTGTCTGGTCTAGCCGCACATGTCTTTGTGGTCAGAACTGTAGTCACATTTCTCTCTCCTCAGAGTCTGAAACATGCATTTCAAGCTAGGCAAATATTTGAGATATTTGTCTTTCTGTTTGTTTATTCTGTATGCTTTTTTAACTATACTTATTGCTGAATCCATCTTTTGAAGAAATGGTTTTTGTCAGGAATTGGAGGTGACCTGAAACAACTAATCTTTCTGAGAAATACTAATAACATTGTTTCAGAATTTTTCTCATTGGTTGTCTGAATTCTCTATGATTTAGGGGTAAACAAGACAAAGAAAAAATTAAAGGGAAAATGGAACATTCTAGAAACCACGTAATGTTGTTTTTCGTGGACATTATTATTCTGTTAGAATGGGGAGTTTCGGTTGTTGGGATTTCAAAACATACAAATGATGGATTAAGTTAAGATTAGCCTCTCTCTTTTTCAGTAAACCGGACCAGTGCTCATCCCAGCAGCCTGCAGTCACCCAGGATTCTGTCAGACGGTACCTTCAGTTCCGACTGGACCAGTCGGTTCTTATCTTGCACGCTAAGGTGGCACAGAAATCATACGGCAATGAGAAACGGTGAGCTGACCCCCCCCGGGTTAAAGGTTTACTGGCTGAAATTCCACCATCCTGCTGTCTATTCACCATCTCATTAGTCGAACTAGCTGGCTGATTCTATGTCTCCCAGATTCCTGTGTCCTCCGCCATGCGTGTACCTCAGTGGGCCAGGATGGAAACTTAAACAAGAGCATCTAAACGGTACAGTTCAGACGGCTAAAAAGCTGATGACACAACCTGGTGGTTTGTATTTTTAAGTTAAAATTTAGCTCAGAAACACTGAAAGCACCCAGTTTGTGTTATGCTGCAGAAGGTATTTGTAACTGTTTTATTTTTCCTACTTTGCTAACATAAGGCTAGTGTCATGTTGAAGAAACACCTTTCTTCTGCTCTATTGGACACACTGGTTATTCTGTATGAAAGTGTCCTTTATGTAATAGTTCTATGTAAATGTAAACAATATATTCTGTACTTTAATGATGGACCCTTTCTAATTATTAATTGTTACACTTTTTCATTCTTCCCTAATGAATGGTTTTGCAGACTTTGGCTGTCGGCTCTGTGGCTACATGGGTCTTGACAACACAGGAAATGCCCAGATGGATAGCTTCAAATTGGCTTTTGAGGAACAACCCGATGCTAAGGTTGGAAAGATATGTTCAGTTTCCAGGTCCAGAAATGAGACAATGGCCTAAATGAGTCATTGGGACCTTACTAGATTACCAGATCGTCTGGCCAGATTGTAAAGGAACCGCATGTAGGAATAAGCATAGAAATACCACAAAGGTGTGGTTGAAGGGCTCAAGTTGTTGTTGCTGTGTTCTTTTTCCTGCAGAAATTTGCCTGCGCAAAAGCGCTGTACATTTCTGACGCTGACAAGAGAAAACACTTTCGATTGGTCTTGAAGCTATTCTTCAGCAATGGACAGGAGGTGGGTTCCTTCTACAGCAAGCTGATCAAAGTGATTTCCAAGCCGTCTCAGAAGAAGCAGTCGATGAAGAACGCAGACCGTGAGTCAAGATGGCCGCCAGTCGTCGTACCCTTTGCTCCTTGTTGCCATGGTGATAACCCCACACAGAAGCACATGTAGGAGTGGCGCCCAACTGACCTGCTAGTCCAGGGGTAGACAAGGAATCTGTTTTCCTGACATCTGCTGCCCCATCCCAAGCTGGGAGAGAGTAAAGGGGCAGCTACATGACAGCTGAGATCACAGAGTGCTATGACGTTGAATTTCTCAAGTTGCCGTCAGCGAGGAAATGTGCAACATGTAGCGTGTGAACATCATGCCCCGGTTAAAGAGATATTTTAACCGAAGCAGAAAAAACACATAAATTTG
Organism: Gymnarchus niloticus; assembly: GCA_009936485.2. Classification (NCBI taxonomy): domain Eukaryota; kingdom Metazoa; phylum Chordata; class Actinopteri; order Osteoglossiformes; family Gymnarchidae; genus Gymnarchus; species Gymnarchus niloticus. The sequence goes on from JAACJT020000105.1 coordinate 4,083,108, forward strand.
TCATGCTATGCTACTTGTTTACATAAAGCCTCTGTGTGTGTCGTTGCAGTGTGTATTTTGTCAGGCTCCAAAGTGTCGCTTTTTAACCGCTTGCGATCCCAGACTGTTAGCACACGCTATCTGGCGGTGGAAGGTGGGGCGTTTGTGGCCAGCGCCAGGCAGTGGGCAGCATTCACCATTACGTTAGGTTTGTATCTCTGCTGCTTTCCTGCTGTGGGCCAGTGCAGCTTTTGGCGTTACCTCTACCACTCCTCAGTCCCATCTCATTTATATAGCGCCTTCAACAAGGAGCGTAGTCATTAAGTATTACAATCATTAATACTAATAATGCTGCTACTTCTGTTATTGCTGGTTGTATTGCAGCAACATCTGCTAATCTTACTAGTACTATTACTACACTGGTACTACCAAGCTCTCCTTTTCAACAATAATTATGCTTGGTTTTCTTAAGGTTTGTCTTTCTTTTCATACTTTCCCAGTGAACTGAGTAGAATCCGCAGTCGGTAATGACTGGGTGTTCGACTGAGTGTCGATGCTTTCGTGCCCGCAGTGGACAGACCGCAGTCGGAAAGGGGGGAGTATTCTCTACGGGAAGGATACATCTACTACGGCTGTGCAGTCCAGCTTATCTGCACCATCACCGGGGTAGCACTGCCCCCCATGGTAAAGACCTTATTCCTGAGTAATACAGAACTGGCCTCTCAAGAATTCTGCAGGATATTTAAGAGATCCTGCGGCTTTACTTAAACAGTTGTGATTAAATTAGCTACAATGCTGAAATGAGGCAAGTTTGACATTGAACTTGGAGACGCAGTGGCTCATGGGGTAGTACTGCTGCCTCGCACCTCCGTGGGTTGGGTTTGAATCCCACCTCTGCTCTGTGTGTGTGTGGAGTTTGCCTGTTCTCTCCATGTTGTGTGGGTTTCCTCTGGGCACCTCTGCTTCCTTCTCAAGTCCAAAGAATTTCAGTTAGGCTAAAGGGTGACTCTAAACAGCCCCTATTATATGAGTGTGTGTATGTGTCCAGCGAGGGACTGGTATCCCGTCCAGGGTGAACACCATCCTTATGTTCCGTCCTACCTGGAGTAGGCTCCAGGCCCCCTGTGACTAGGACCAGGATAAGTGGTTAGAAGGTGGATGGATGAATTGAACTTGAATGATGAAGCAGCTGTTTTGCATATTTGTGATCATGTTTGTAAACTTATATATGCAATATGTCTGCAAATATTTTGTCTTACAAAAAAATAAATATAGAAATGCTCCTGCATAGAGTGCAGATTGAGCAGTTTTCAGTAGCAAGTCTACTAAGCATTAACAAACCGTGGGCATGTGAGGGCAAATGCACAAGTTCAGAGTAGGGCGATGTGTGTCTTTTTTTTTTTTTAGTTGATGGACTGCTGACTGGCCGGCTTCTGGATGGACAACCGTGTTCAAGCCCCCAGCTGGACCTGGCTCCAGCTGTGTTCCCTCTGTTTATACACCCTTCAGGAGACTTCGGGGGGGAAGAAGAGCTCTTTGTTACCCCTCTGCCCAGGGCTGTGGTGTGGGGGGTGTCTGTGTTAAGCTATGGTGGGGCTGGCTGACTCGACACTGGTTGATGCTCATAATCCGAGCCGCTGACTCGTCACCATCAGATAAGCGAGCTTGGAGTCCTGTGTTTACTTTCCAGTCTAGGATTTGAAAAGCAGACTCAAATAAACTGCTCTTTTGGTGCCCAGAACTTCTGAAGTAGCGCAGGTTTTGACGGGCCGCTCAATGTCCTGTAGCTGTTTGTCAAACTGGGCCGCCACATTCCACCAATCAGTTTGAGAGTAGCGTAGGTCACATTAACCAAACGATTCCATGGATCAGGCTGCGATTTTCATTGGTGCTGTCATCCACTAGGTGATCCGAAAGGTGAACAAGCAGCATGCAATTCTGGATGTGGAGGAACCAGTCTCCCAACTTCACAAGTGTGCATTCCAGTTCGAGGACAGCAAAATGTATCTGTGCCTCTCCAATGAAAAAATCATACAGTTCCAGGTCAGTATCACAGGAAAATATTTTACATTTTCATAACTTACAATTCTATGTAAAAAACATATAATGATGCTTAAAGTTTTTTTTTAATATGGAAAGCAGAATTAGTGGCTAGGGAAGGTATGCTAAAGTATACTGGTAATATAGTAATACGTAGCGATAAGACAAATGAGGCTTCAAGACCCATGGTGGGTGGGAGTATCTTGAACTAACCAATCACTGCTGGCTATTGGCAGGACTGGGTGATGGCCCGGGATACTCCTAACCGCCACGGGTTATGCAGCCTCATTTGTTGCATCACTAGTAATGCATGTGTTAGAGTGGCTCAGCTGGGGATTCACTTTGTAAGTTTGTTCTGGGCCTTCGAGGCCTCTCCGTGCCCAAAGGAGCTTGGCCAGGAGCTCCTGAACGACGGCTCGTGCTGGACTATCATTGGCACGGAGACCGTGGAGTATACCTTCAGTGACGGCCAAGCTTCCCTCCACAGCCCGGTCACACCCATTCCCGTCATCAGTGCTCTGGAGGTGAGGTTTGGCAGAGTCATCCCAAGTTCCCGGAGAGCTCTTCTCTAATGGGTACCATTCATGCCATAAAATGGTCTGATGCTTGTCAGAGCTTTACCAAATACGACGCTTTGTGCTTTGTGTGCAAAGCTGAATGGAGGCGGACACGTGGCCATGTTAGAGATACATGGGGAGAATTTTGGCCCTCATCTGAAGGTCTGGTTTGGAAACATGGAAGCTGAAACAATGTTCAGGTAGGTACCAAAGGGTTATGAACCCTAGGCCTGTTTCAACGTAGATTTAACGTAATTCGATTTTTTTAATGGACACAAATTTAAGTTATGCAGGTTCAGTAAGGTGCCTTTTAAAGTATGTAAACCTTGGTGCACGAAATTCAGATCATAGCAAACAGAGTAGGTATTAATGTCATTTGAGAATCTCTGCATTGCACATCAAGAATAACTCACACTAAAATGCATGTAAATCAACATCTGCAGTCCCAGCATGGACGCGCCTTTAAATCATAGGTCGACGTCTCTCGTTTTAAACCCAAGCACATGGATGAACAGCAGCCAATCAGCATGCAGCAGATTATAGTGTTAAACCGGGTGTGCGATCTTCTGACAGGTACACAGCACATCCCGGCTGAGATCACTCCAGGAGGATTCGTAATGCAGTGGAGCGCCACGCGACATTTTTATTTGGCTTACTTATACGAGACTCTTATCCAGAATGAGGCATGTTGCCATTGTTCCACAGAGAGTATTGAGACCATGAAATGCTTACCTTAAGGTGAACATTCACATTGGATGCACTAAGGAATTGACATCTGAGTGCATTGTAAAACGTTAATAAATAGGAATGAATTTTGTGTTCTTGTTGGGTAAATGAAATCAGAATCCTCAGCGCCGATGTACTGTACGTGATTGCAGGACTCCCAAGTCGATGCTGTGTGTTGTCCCAGACGTGTCGGTGTTCAGCGGCGAGTGGAGATGGCTAAGGCACCCGATCACCGTCCCCCTGTCCTTAATCCGCTCAGATGGTCTGATCTACAGAAGCAGCTTCACCTTCACCTACACACCAGAGCGCAGCCCCCCCGCTCAGCCTAAGGCAGCTCTGGAGGGCATGCCAGACTGTGACAGTCTCATAGACTCCATTCACCAGGAATTCACCCGCACCAATTTCCACCTCTTCATGCAGAATTAGCTCTAACAGTTCGATAGTCAGCAGTCCAACAGTCCAATAACACAGCTGTCCAACAGTCTGATATTCCAACAGCTGAGCAGTCCACTGACAAAGCAACCCAGTGCTCCCTCAACTCAGAAATTCAAAGGGCCAACAGTCTAATAACCCAACGGTCCAACAGTCCACCAATCCATGGCAGTGACAAAGCTGCCCAACAGCTATTCAGAGACCAACAGTCCAATGGTCCAGCAGTTCAGCACTCAAGCATTCCAGCTGTTTTAATGGTCTCCAGAACATTCCAGGACATCATAACAACAATACTTAACATTATTAATATAATTCTCCTCCCAGTACTTTATAAATCCTGTACGTTTCTTTCTTAAAATGATTTCCCAGGATTTTAGATCGCATGACTTCTCTTAATATAATTTAATGCAGCTGTTATTGGCTTTTCTGTTGAAAAACCTATTGTAAAGCACATTGCAATAACTTTCTTGGGCAAATGCAATGCAATGAAATTGGTTTGATTGATTAATAGCTTACATCGAATATTTAATCATATTTAATCTGCAGTAAAATCTAACATTCCATATAAACAATTGTGATATTTAATACATAGGTAGTTGCAGCAGTCATTTGACTTCTTTTCAGGATGTAATTTTTTATTAATTGTTATTTTTAAAAGAAAAATGCTATATCATTTGTATTACAAATGTATTAACTGACATGTGTTTCAAATATGTATTCTCATAACTACGCACGATTAAGTTCTCTGGGAATGAACATTATGACTGAAATATAGTTTATTTGCAGAGAATGGGATTATGAAAAATATACTGATATGCACATTTGCGTGTGCTGATATGACATTGTTGATCAGTAACGTTGCCGTGCATTCAATACGCTGAAAAGCTCCTTGTTCAGCATGCAGTATTTCCTGTAAGTCTCTTTGTGGGTGTGAAAGCTGTATGGCGTAGGAGGAAGGTAGGCAGATATCGACGTCTTTGAACTCTGGTGCTGGCTGAGACTTCTAATAATACCGTAGACCACAAGGAAAACAAACCAGTGACTCCTCGATGAAAATCATGCCTGAACTTTCACTTGAAGCACAAATACCTGATCTACGATATAATATCAGAAGACCAATTGTGGCCTTTTCCAATGTGCAGTAACAGTCGGAAATGTTGAAGGTTAAAGAGGAAGAGGGCGATCAGCAAACAACATGGATGAACATCACAAAAATGAGCGCGCTATTGTGGAGGACAAAGAGTCAAACAGAAAATAGAAAGTTCTGGAAGAATTCTGTTTATACATGGTCACCGGATGTTCCTCTTGAGGGAGGAATCATAAGCTGACAATGCACATTCCTTTATACTTAGAAGTGTGATCATGTGATCACGCTATTGTACGTCCTAAATTGCAAGCATACTATCATACACTGTGATCACACGTGGCGAGCATTGTTCATTCCTTGCGAATTTAATCAGACACTGTGAGTATGACTGTTCATCGTGAATACACTCGGACCCTATGAATCAGATCGTATGTCGGGAATGTGTTCTTAAATACCAAAGTACTCATATAGAGGCAAAGAAATCTGTGTAATAATTACTGGAAAATACCATGAAATGTGGATTTCACATTTCATTAAATTCATGGTTACGATACATCGGAGGTGAGGAGCGAGCTGTCTTTGGCCCACAGATTGGCCCATGTTTATTCATTTGTACAATTCCTGGGGGGGGGACTGTAAGTAAACACAGCTGAAGAAGAATATTTGAAAATCAGTGTGAATAATTTTAAAGACAGCACGACGGATGACAACATGTTGCTCAAAGAAAGTCAAGTTAGCCTGTGTCATAACACAAATATGGAGTTCAAAAGCCAGGCTGCAATATTCCTGAACTTTTTCCAGTTTTATGATTAACCTGGATCGTCTGGATTGTGTCAAGTTTCTAAGGGAGTCATAGAAAAATAACTCTATTAGCAACATTCATGAGTTTCATATTCCAAATTGTACATTTTGATTACACATCATTTCCGTAATGAGAGGTATGTAAAAATGGCAGAACTGCACCAATGCATTTAAAGTCTCCAAACAGATTTACATACAGAGTTATGTTGCCATTTTGCAAAGTAAGGTAAATTACATTAATTCTTAATATGCACTGTATGTCCTCTCATCACCCCACTTTAAAACAGGGGTTGGTTCGACACATGATCTGAAACGAAATGTCCATCAGATGCCATTATGAAAACTGGACATGGACTTATCATCTATAACTACAACTAATACATCTTTCAAAATAATTTGTTTACATCATAGTATTTGAGGTATAATCTGAAAGTGTACACAATACATTATATCAGTGGAACCATTTCTTTCCTCCCGGAGTGTTTATTGCAGAGGAAAATTTCTCTTTTGCTACAGGCTGTCATTTATGAGTTTAATTAAATATTTCTTCAATACCTAACTGCGCTCTATCATTCCGAAGTTTATTAAAGGAGGCAAAATGGATTTGGAGGAGTCTGAGAGATGCTGTACTGGTGTAGTGCTGCCATTCTGTTACGCTCCAAACATAGGCAGATACTCATCATTTGGCCTCAGCAGATCACCATGCTGGCAAACAATAACAATGGCCCTTTGTGCTATAGGCTCTCTGCGTAATGCGGCCCCGAGATCCAAAGACACAACGCTGACAAGCCTTGTTTTGTAACACGGCTCTTGAAGCTTACCACAGTAGCCGTGGTCTCCCGATTCTTTGGCAGCATCCGGCAATACTGCTTTGTGCTTGTACAGTGCCTTTACTCTGAAGGAAAAGCGATGTCATACGTCTGTGTTCTGAAAGCTGGAGTATACGGGACGTTACATATTTTAAATCAGCGTCAGCAAGGTTGCACGTTTTATGAACATTTTGTCATAAAAAGAAATGTAAAATAATACAGCAACAAATGAATGCTGTGGCTATAAATCTTTAATGACCTAGCTAGCTTGTAAAACGTTTCAATGCCGCTGTTCCTTCTCAATTAAGTTTTAGTATTAAAGAAATAATACATTGCTAGGCATATGAATGTGAAAGTAGAGTCTCCTCACTGGCCAGAATTGTCAGTGTTTTGGTGTTGTGTAGTGTCGTGGTGAACATTTGTCAGACACGGAACCTAAAGAGAGCAACATGTTACATGGTCCAGCAGAATCTGGATAGCGAACTGGGGCCTGGCATCGAGGAAGCATGCCCAAGCTGTTCTCCTGCTTCTTCTGTCCCCCTGGTTTCCTTCAGCGAAAGAAAGAGCACACTGTAATAGAAGGTCACATCTATCAGGATTGGTTTACCCGAACATTTCATCGCCCTCGCATCAAACCAGAAAATTGCCGTCTGGTTGAATGCCGGACAACTGACTGTTGGTATGGACGAGCATTTCCAGAGAGAGATTCTGTACTTAAAAGGAGATGTTTGACAAACATCAGAAAAGAATTCTGGGAAAATATTTGAAATATGCACATTTTTGCTCTTATGAGACATGGTATTTAAGCTGCGTTGCTGGTTGTGCTTGAGATCAGTGTAGAGCAATAACATTTTTTATGAAAGGATCAAGCAATTACGTTTAATCCTCCAAGCTGCCGCGGTAGCAGTCTGTTCATTTCTCCTGAGAATGTTTATATAAAGCAGTTTTTCCACTTTTAGCTTTTTCGTGAAGTGCACAATTATCAAAATTTGAATCGCTTCTGCTTTCAAATTGAGGGGTATGTGAGGAATGAAGTGATGAGGAGCTCTAAATAAACATCCTTTCAGCAGTTTGAAATCTTTACAGTATCGTGAACCAGCTGTCTCCCTGCAGTCATGTCGAGTTTATTCGGCTCGACAGAAATCCGACCTCGGTCCCGTTACTTAAACGTTAAACTGACCACTGATTTCACTACTTGCCTACAATTTATACAAAGTGACACAACAACATAAATGTATAGTTTGGAGGGAACATGACTCATTATTTTCAACAATACAGCAGACTATAAACAATTTTTTTTTTTTATATTTTGTTGTCGTTTTTTTCCCCGTTTCCTATATTTCCGACATGTAAACTGATATTTCATGTGCAAATATATATCCATGCTCTTATTACTTTTTAAAATAGTGTCACAGTAAGGCAGAGGTGCTAGAAATTAGAATTCAATCCAAAAAAAAAATCAATGATCAACAAGCAAACTGCAAACACAAAACACAGTGCCAAGGTAATTGAAAGACAAAGCTTAGGTCAATGACACAGTAAATAGAAACCCTGACCGACACACACTAGGAGCTGAGCTGCCCTTGTTGGCCGGTTTGACCTCTACCAACCTTCCAGCACTTAGTGAAATTCCGGTTTTACTTTCCAAATTCATTTGTGCAGCAATTCAAAGCCAGCATGCCTATAGTATTCTTGCCTGCACACACGTGAAAACGATCTTAGAGCACTGAAATAAATATCTGGAGGTACAATGTAGGTAACAGGTTACAATGAGGATGTTTAGTTAGTTTACTGCAGGTGGAATATGCACTTTGAGGTCTAAAAGCTGATCAATACATTTACACATGGGATAACTGATATTAAAAACTTTCCCAAAGACCCTGACAGGGGAACTCTTTGTCCAATATGTAAGGGTTCTGGACAAAAACATTATTCTGTGATAATGCCAGCCAGTAATCAATCTTTACAGTCAGCGCTACTTAATTTTGTAACTGAAACTAATCACATTATTTATCTGGATAATGTCGAGTGTTATGCTCTCCATCAGTAAGCCTTTATAGCCTTTACTGTTTCATTTTGCCCCACATCTCCAGTCCAGATTCCAAAGGGAAACTCTTCTCCTCACAGGAAGCAGGTCCCCTTTCAATGTCAATACGCCACCTTAATCCCTCACGCAGTCATGCACGTGTGAGCTGTAGTCAGATACAGTGAAGAGTCAGGCTCTCGAGGAGTATGTGTGAGGGTTCGAGATGCTCTGTCTCATCCAGTACAAAACAGGCTCCAGACCCCTGCAGAGGGAGACAGTAGCCAAAGTCCAGCATCAACCTGGCATTTCACAATGTTTCTGTACGGTCATTTGTTAAACACGGTCACTACGTTTGCTGTGCTAAAAATTCCTGAATAACACACTTAAACACGTGCACATGTGTTTCTATCCTGATTGCTAAGACTGTCAAAAAACTCATGTGGTAAATGAAAACGCATTTATATATCTAAGGCATGGTATGTTTGGTGTTGTTTGGCATTCCTATGATGTTAAATCAGTGCCAGCATTCTCCTCAAACACCTTCAGAAATCAGAAGGCAGAAGTTGACCAAAGGAAATGCATTTAAAAACACACACACAACAAACAATATGAATTTTAGAAAACAGGAAAAATACCGGAGCAGCTTAAAGGAGTTTTACTTCATTGGTTTATGTTGTCAGTAATTCTCAGCCAGCTGGGCCTCATTAGCCAAGTGAATTTGCACAGGGCTAGATTAAAGGGCAAACAGTCAGTAAGCTCAAACCCATGCTACGACTCCTTGTCCAGCAAAACGAGCCTCATGCGATTAAAGCCATTGCCATGACACAGATGGGGCCGGTGAAATCAAAGGCACCGAGGAACCTGCACTCGATGAGATCACACGCAACCTCGACACAAATGGGCCTTGTTTTCAGCCCAGTGATGCAAAGATCTGGGAACTTCGCGGCTTCACCAGGGACTTGGCAGGAACCCGGATGAGACATGGCAGAAAGAACAGAGGTGCTGATGAGATCGGCTTTCCGTGATGAGGAGCCAGCCGGACAGAACAGTGCGGGAGAGAATCTGACTGAATCCCAGAGAGAAACAGAACTTTCATTATCAGAATAAGGCCATTTTAAGCAAACTATGAAGCAACTCAAATGCACAGAATCAGCTTGTGTATGGATAAAACACCCAAAATGCAAATTTTGGTGGAAATTATGCAAATTTCATATAATATTTAACTAGCACATAAGTAACACTTGCATTAATAAAAATCTGTATGTAATTACATAGAAAATTCAGACAAATAATCAACCCAGTATAAAATAGTTCATGTGTATTTGTCTTTGCTATACAAATGTGAAATCAATATTTTAAAAACATATATAAGATAAATTAAGCAATAAAAAAGGGCGGCGTGTTTTGACAAGAGTAGAAAAAAAATCTGCATTTACTTAATTCCCTCTCTCGTGCTGAAGAATTGCTCTTGTGTTCTCACAAAAGAGGTGGGTGGGATTGCAGGAAGGAAAAGAAGTGAGATTATGTGTTTCCTGGGAACAGCGATATCAGGGCTTGAGGAAACTTTATTGCGGAGGACTACAAAAAAGCCCAGTGTATGCGTATAATTTTGTACCGGCTAAAGTAAGCGGTCACCTGATCCAAATATCATTTCATATCATCATGACATTTTAACAGGTTTTTGACCAGAAAACTGCTCGATTTAAGTGTTTTTAAACAGTTTTATTAGAATTAGATATTTAATCTTGGAATAATTTAATACATTTTCAGTCACAAGTGTGCTTTTGTGACTAGTAAACATGGCTTGATTTATGGGATAATGTGTTGCTTGGCACGTGGAAGACCGAGGCGCAGTTTAAAATAAAAATATTCACTCTGGAGTCCGCGTAATTTCACGGTCGGGATTTCCCCGAGGGGACGACAGAGTGTACTTCTTCACCGAGGAATTTCCACAGGAGATTCCGTGCTGTCCGCAGTGCCTCCGGGGGTGGAATGACACGGACATCTTATAGTTACTAGTGCGTGTCACTGTCAGCACCTCTGCAGGGACGCACTGTAACTACGCCGCTCTGTGCGTAACCCTGAAAAACATTTGTGTGCTTTACGTTGGGATGATAAAAAAAAAAAAAAAAAAAAAAAAAAGGAGGGCTTATTCTCAGGAAATTTTTGTGAAAAAATAATCTTCACCTCAGGCTTCATTATGAGGGGCCAAGAAAAACAGGGCAAACTCTTGGCTGGGGGAATGAATCTGCGAGAGGCTTTCACCCCGCTCTCGCCAGACATCTGTCTCATGTTTCTGCCTCCAGTCTCCTAGAATCACTTTTACCAAGACATCCGTATGTAAATTGGCTGGCTCCTGTGACACACTATTGACACTGGTAAGCCGATATAATTTCCACCGTTTTCTCTTTCCGTATACGCCTTGGCAAAGTGATTTAAAGAAAAGAAAGTTTGTTTTAAAAGCAGCAGATATTTAATGTGTCAAACAATGATAGAGCCAGGTAAAAGGTCAGCATTAATCTCAGCATTTTATTATCACGTTTATAATAAAAAACTATGCGCCAAAAAAATATAAAAATATCATTATATTTTTAGAAATTATCTACTTATTACAAAACTATAGAATATTATGGATCATGCAAGCAAACAAACGTGTAGTAGATTGGTCAATTTCAAAAATATATTCATGGCACTCTATTGTAAAGCAAAATTTATATGGTTAAAAACATGAATAAAAAAGTTAATTTTTAATATTTTACATGAAATTGACAATAATTAAATGTAGGGATTGATTTGTAGGTTTTCAAGATAAAAATAATACTTTAAAATAAGTTTCTAAAGACATATGAGAACGTTTGAAGAAATCAGATTTAAATGTATGCTAATTTAAATGCTCTCGATAGCTTGTGGAAAACATGATCCCTTTGAAGAATGACCCCTAAAGAATGTCTACAAAGAAAATACCAAGGAAAGGAAAAGAAAATGCCCTTTGAGGAACGAGAACGACTCCTTGGAATGGAGGGGAAAAGACCCTTAGAGGGATATACTTTACACCAAGGTGAAAGGCAGACAAGCACAGGCCAGTATCAGAAAGAGAGAATGATAGTCTGATGGACTTACTGTACAAGCATCATTGCATACAGAGGATCCAGGAAGTAGAAGACAAGCACACAAGAAAGTTTGTTCAAATTTGAACTGTGTAAACCACAAAATACATAGTTATTCCAATATGAATTATTGTGTTTGGGGGACAGAATAGCACTGGTTTTGGATGCTGCCCACAGACGCCACAGTTAATGAAGCCCACCTGGCCCTAATGAGAATGATTACCTGGTTAAGAATAACTAGGGCCAGCTGGGTGGAATCAGAGAGGAAACACTGGGAAGCTTGACACCGCTGTTGGTGGGTTTTTCACTTGTGAGTTAGAGTCCCCTTCTCAGATTATTGTGTCTTTTTTAATCGATGGTAATGTTCATTCATTTTTTGTTAATAAAGTTTATTTTTTTGTGTCCCTTTCGTCCTACATATATCTCATGCCCAGTATATGGCATGTGTCTGCCTGAAAAAAGTGCAACTATTTTTAAGAACTCTCTGTGATGTAATATAATGCATAATAAAAATCAGACAAAATGATCTAAGCAGCAGAACCACAGGCTGATTTGGTGTTAATGTATTTGGTATGTATGGCACAATGGTAAAAAGGGAAAGAATAAAATCATTTCAAGAAAAAAAAAAATTCAAATGCGGGCCAAGGAAGTATAGGAATGAAATGGATCTATTTTGATCTAAATAATCCTGAAAAAATCTCCCAAGATCACAGGTAACCAAGGGAAGTCGATGTTAATCTGCTGTGTTGAGAAAGTCGTCATTGCTACTTAGTGTTCAGCCAGATACACGTCTGGAATGATGATCCAAACTCTTCTCCCTGTCTATCTGAGACAAGCCCTGGATAAGGCGCCTTTCGTTTTTGCATGCCCTAATGAGACGCCTTAATCTCATCAGACCCCTGACTGCATTGGCAGGAAGGAGGCCACAAGGTCACTTAAGATGATGGTCTGTAACGTGCCAAGCCATCTATTCAATTTCATGAGTAATTCCGTCATTGTGTCATGCTCTTTCCAGGGCTACGTTTGGCCAAACGAGTTTATTGAAGCTGCCCTTGATGGCGTAATTAACTACGATGTTGTCTGGTCAAGGCTGAGATCAAACGACAAAGCCATCTCATCTGGAATATCGTAGGTCTGGAACATTCCTTCAAAATAACTACACACCCGTCACCCTGCAACCAACGTATTTTGACTTCAAAATGGCATGCACTGAAGGCACTATTGTTTGTCTGTGGTGCAAAAACACAGCCTTTTTGTGAATCCTTGGGTGTTTTAAGGAGACCTGGAAGGACTAGCACCTCTCTCTTCCAGCCCCAAATGTAGACGCCCATTAATTTGAGAGGCAAATGTTGCTTCCTTGAGGGACGTGATAGGTGCTGGATCTAGCTGGACTGTTTCAGTGGGATGTAGCTGACTGATCTGGGGAAGAAGCTTTGATAAAAAGCATTTGTAGGTCATTCTGATCAAATGATCCAATACCCAGAAGAGTCACTGCGTCAGAAAAGGAGTGCAGCCCACAGTCTTTAAATGAAAACTATCCTGGTTTTTTCTGTCTCTTTTAAATATGACACCCCTCATAATGAACATGCAGAATCTTTGTCCGCTTGGGTTATGCTAGCACTGCAAGACACTGACTTGTGAAGATTAAATAATCAAAAAGCCAAACTGTATTTAATATAACACACTTTATGCCACCGTTTCATAGGGATGAATGTATTTTCGTGCTGGAAAGTGCTGACGGTGGACAGGCTACTTTATCTTTCAATGTGAGCATTTTGCATGATCACAACTGTTAGAATGAACCATTGCAAACTACCAGTTTAAAGACTCTTTAAGCACAGGCTACAGCCTGAACACATGCTAGAGTAACCAGGCATCCAAACTACTAGAGAAAAAGAGTGAAAACTGGTGATGACCTTGTTCTAATACTACTACTCCTTAAAATGCTTTTCACAATATGTGTATATTCTAACGACATCGGACGCAAGAATTAATTTTTAATGGTAATGTATAGAGTTTGCTAAGAAAAAGCTGATGTGCTCATGTGCTGTGGTATTTATATTTGTTACATATATGAAACCTTAATTTTTCATTTCTAATCTACACATTTCAACTGTGGATGTGTAAGGACTTTGTGTATCCATATCTGGTTCACTCATTCAGTGGTTGAAGCTGAAAATAATCATTAGATATCCTACTATATCCATTTAAACAACAGATATTGTAAAGTGAAAGAAATGAAAAATACTCATTCATCATTGCTCCCATTTATGTATCTGAGCAGGAAGCTGAATTATTCATTTAAAAACAAGTTGAACGTGCAGCCTAAACAGTGCATTTAATGGTGACCACACTAAGCTAATGCTTCAGTTAAAGTCTGCTTACAGTTCCGTCCAGCTCCAAAGATTCATGTAGGCTATACCAAAATAAAGTGGCCTCAAAACAGGCTACTTAGGAGAGGTCCATTTGTATTGAAACTTCTTCTAAATCCTTCTGACTGCTAATCACACACAATGCCACTGATGTGTTTTGATATTGACCAAACACAGCTTCTTCTAGTATCCAGAGTTATTATTTAAGATTAAAAAAATCCCATGTAACAACCCAGTGTTTAAACATAGTGTTTGTGCTTGTTTTATAAAGAACTATCACATTTTTATATAAAAGAATAACAACGGGTAATTTGATTTTATTCATTTCAATTATTTTTCTCTATAGCAAATAGAAGTATAGAAAAAAACTTCTAGGGGGTCCAAGGTCCACTGGCTGCCCACCCCCTTGGGCATGCCACCATTATACAGAGTAGGGAAAGATATAAGAACATTATAAAGAGTAAATTATAGTCAGTTCCATCATCTGTGTTCTGTGTTAATTATTCGAAATTTCACAAGATCTTTGTAGATCACACTAATGATGTCGCACTTAGATCCTTGGAGCTAATACCAATTCTAATACCAATATGTGTGTCCCGTCATAGGTTAGAGTCCTTGACTCTATAGCGCCATCTACTGAAAAAAGAGAAAGGTGGTGCTCTGTTTAAATTCACTGTCAAATTGGTGTGTGTCCCGTGGTATGTGATTCTGTGTGTGTGTGTGTGTGTGAGAGAGAGAGAGAGAGAGAGAGAGAGAGAGAGAGCTCTAGAATGGACTTAACTCCTATACAGGGTGTTCCCCAGGATCGTGCCCTATGGTTCATGAGGGAAGTTCTAGTTTCCCTGCAATCCTGTACTGAATAAGCAGTTGGATGGTGGGTGGAGAGACTTGAATAGGTGAGTATAGGAATAAAATCAACACTCACAAATGCAATGGGGATGATAATAATTACTATTACTTTATTCATCTGCATTGGGAAAATAACAGTTTTCACATCTTGCTCTCCAAGCTGAGAGCTAAAGGCCAGTCAGGATCCAGCACTGCTAGACCAATTGTGGTTAAAGGTTCAATGCTGACATATACCTGTGTTTACCAGCTATAGGATTCAAACTGATAACCTTTCAGTCATAGGGACAGACACCTAACCTACCAAACCACCCAAGCCCCATAGCATTTCACTCAACAGAATTAGTGACATTGCTCAATTCTCCCAACTCTAATGCAGACAATTTTGAGCAGAAATATAATAGTTAAAAAAGAATAACCACGCTTTCTTATACAATATATATGATGTACTTTGCAATGTGACACAAATTTATTCAACTGTTTCATTTCCACATTTTAGTTATGAATCCTATTTAATTCCAAGTGAAAAGCAATACTAAGTAAAACTATTTCTTTAATGTAGTAGCATTTTAGCAGACTTCCTATACATATTTTGCTCATACTTCAAATCTGCAGTGCTCTTAATTAATTAAGACCTTAATTAATTTTAAACAACTATTTTATTTTTTCCAGGTATAAGCACATTTTTTCTAAACTCAGACAGGAGAACAGGTGTAGTGTGAATCATGCTCTAACACGTTTATGCGGCTCCTCCTAAAGGAGCTTAACGAAACACGGCACCACGCCGCCGGACCAGCAGTACCGGCACACCCAGTTCGTCCGGAGCCTTCCGATGCCGGCCGCGGGAGTGCACGTGACTTAATTCTCGGAATCACGTGACAGCGCATTACGCCATTCCGTGCGTCCTACGTCACAGTCAAGTGCGTTGTTGCAGAGTCACTGCTAGTAAACAAGAGGTTGACAGACGAAAAGTCTGGAAGTGCTCGAGTCGGTGTCTCCCGTTCCAGTTACGATAAATACAACAGACGGCAGAGCCTGTATGGTAAAGCTGCAGCTACACTCGTGGCTTTTCGACTAAATACGAGGCAAAAAAAAAAAAACAAGGCGACCCGTCGCGGAGAGTGGTCGGAAAGTCCCTGTATGCCCAGGCCTGCTGGGTCCGGACGGCGGCCGGGAGCCCCTGAAGCGTGAGTCCGACACGGCCGTCCCTCATGTGTAGGCCTGAGTCCGGGTCGCCCCCCTTAAGGAGAGCTGGCACACGCTGGCTATGGCGGGGCCGTGTCCATTTCCTTCGTATCAGACGTTTTTGGTTCAATATTAGTTGTACGGTCCTCCGTGGAGCCGCGCTGTCGGCCGCCGAGTCTACAAGGGCTCCATTTTCTTTAGACTCTTTAATAATTAAACGTCGAATTTCGAAAACGTGACGAATCGTTCACATTGGGTTCGGAGGCACAGTTCAAGTTTAGGCGCCAACCTAAAGTCGTGAGACTGACGTCGTTTACTTATTTATTCCAAATGAGTCATTTTAAAGCCTTCCTTTATGTTTGGAGATGGCTCTTTTTTGGAAATTAGACGCAATAACAAAATGAAATTAAGGAATTGTGTTCAGACTGGCGGCTTTTGAGCGCACCGCCGCCGACAATCCTTTATAAAAGTGTAGACATTTTTATTTCTCACGTTTTGCATGTAATATTAACATGATGGTAATTCCATGGGATATAAAATAATATTATAGTGTTTAATTGGCGATCTGCTGAGCTTTAAACTTATGTCTACAATCCAAAGTAAGTACCGTAATGATGACCTCAAAATAATTTTTTTGTGCGTATTATGTAGTGCATATTGGAGTTGATGAAATTATCCAATAGTGTTGATTACCTGACTGTATTTGCATGGTCACTTGTCAAGCAAAGTGTATACGAACATTTAAACTGGTCAGGAAAGGTGCTTTGAAGCCACGTGAAGATGGATGTTCTCATCAGTCACACCGTTGCCTCTT
Organism: Gymnarchus niloticus; assembly: GCA_009936485.2. Classification (NCBI taxonomy): domain Eukaryota; kingdom Metazoa; phylum Chordata; class Actinopteri; order Osteoglossiformes; family Gymnarchidae; genus Gymnarchus; species Gymnarchus niloticus. The sequence continues at coordinate 4,099,889 of JAACJT020000105.1, forward strand.
AATGATTCATATTTACATCATAGGTAATTAAATGACTCAGTTGCATGTCTGCATGGAGCTTGATGCTGAAGATGTGATGTTCTATCTAGTGTTTGTTCACGGTGAGGTTTTTTCCACGATGGAATCCGGAGTAAAGGATCACGAGGAAGAAACACTGCAGACGGCTTTCAAGAAACTGAGGGTCGATGCCGAGAGGTTTGTGTGACTTTTCACCACGTGCCCAGTCAGTGGGTATTCCATCGCCATGTTATTGATATTCCATTTTTATGGCATCCTGTTCTCAAAGTGAATAGTCTTGTAGGCAGAGAATTCTGAGTTACTTCTAATTAAGGAATATCTTATTTACCTTAAGTTGTATTCCATATTAGCTATGGAATTTCCCTCTGGGATTAATAAATATATGCTTGTATTCAAGCTTGCAGTAATGGTTGTGTACCACCTCCAATAATGGAAGAAGCTGTATACGGTTTCATTGCTTGCTTTTGATGGCTAATAGTGGCTTTGCATAGATATGCATACACTAGTTGAAATTGGTTTTTGAAAAAATGTAAATTATTTTTTGGAACAGTCATTCCGACAAGTGTGATTATTGCCCTTGACCACACATCATAAGGATTTTCAAGCATAAATACAAGAAATGATTAATTAGAAATCACCCCTGACGTTCACATATCACAACCTAATTGTGATATGTATTGCCCACACTATGAAAAGGTTGTTATAATTCTTTTGAAAAGTGTCAGCCTCATATAATCCACTCCAGGGATCTACAAACTGGCTGCAAACACTTCATAATAATTCAATAAAGTAAGTCCTGGTTTAGTTTGTTCCATTGTGTTAATATGGAAGTGTGCATAAGGAGGAATAGCTCATATCACTCGAGTGTTTTTGTTCCATCTCCAGATCCCCTCTAAATTGAGGCATAGCACTGGGGCTCAGCATTTACATGTTTTCCTCGTCTGTATTGGGTTAATCTGGCTGCTTCTCTTCGCCTCCACATTGCAAATGTGTCCTGTCTCCAGGGTGTGGTATCTCTAACTTGCCTCCTGAGTGGTTGCATCATCTGTCATGCTGTGCATGTGAGAGTACCGCCCCTTATTGTTCTCTCAAATGCTTGAATTGTCATCTGTCTTTCAGCTCCATGAGTGCAGTTCATGTCTGTGAGGCTGTGACACAGAGGACAGCGGCCCGGACAAACTGTGATGGCGCCAAGGCTAAAGTGTCCAGCCCCAAGGAAAACTGGCATGGGTAACATGTAGACTTCTGCTTGAGCTCTGGTGTAGAACAGTACTGATAGTGGTTAAGGGAATGAGCTTTGTAACTCAAAAGCTGTCCCTACATCAGGCTTCACTGTTGTACCTTTGAACAAGGTAGGTTAGAATGGTCTCCTCTAGTTAGCAGTTTTTTATATTTTAAAACGTCATTTTCTAGCTGTGGAGGCTGGTACAATGGTCTGAATTGTATAGTGCACATACAAAACATTATCAATCCACTTCTTCCAGAAGGTCCAGGTCCTCATGGTTCATTTGTCCTAAACATCACTTAATGGCACTAATGAAATAAAATTTTTCTCCAATCCAATGATAGATGCATGCGAAAACCATCCAGAGGCAGCATTAGAGGCCAGAGGCGGAGGCGTTCCAAATCTCCTATTTTGCACCCACCAAAATTCACCTACTGCAGCACCAAGATGTCTCCACCACCAGGTCACCTGAAGCACAAGAGCCTTTCGGAAAGCGAGGACACCAGAGCCGTCCTTGGCGTCCCGGCCAAGAAGGAGCTGCTCTCAACAGGGCAATCTTCTCCGGTGTTCGGTGCAGCTGGATATGAGCCGTACACCCACAAATCTCAGGGATCAGCCTCCGAGGTCAACCGTAAACTGTCTGATCCTGAGGCCGGAATGAGTCTCCCGAGCGTGGGCCGAAGCCTTGGCGTGGTCCTCCAGTCGGAGGCAGCCACAAGCAGCGTGGCCCCGTCTGACTTCCAGTCTTTGTCCAAGTTGCACGACGCCGGAGTGTGTCCTTGTTCTGAGAAGACGTGTCGATGTCGCGAATGGGGGGGAGTGGAAGTGTACTCCTTCACCGGGCTTCGAGAAGTCATCTCGGAATGCGAGAGGAACCTGTCGGGTGCTGAGGATGCGTATCAGACTGCAGCGAACCAGCGGACTCCATGTGCGTCCGGAAACTCCGGATCTCCACGCTCCTGCTCTGAACAGGCTCGTGCTTATGTGGATGATATCACAATAGAGGACCTATCAGGTTACATGGAGTATTACCTGTATATTCCCAAGAAAATGTCCCACATGGCTGAGATGATGTATACTTAAGGTTAAATACATTGCTCACCTCTCCAGGCCTGTCATGTTTACTGTTTTTGTTTTCTTTTATCCCTTCAGTGTTCAGAAATAGGTGTGAAATGCACTTTGAGATTTTCTAACTCCATGCTTTTTTTCTTCAAAGCCTTTGGTTTACACAATACGGTTTTGCCAAAGCTATCGCAGATACTACAGATGTGATTTACGGTATGTGCTAACTTGTTCTGCCAATTTAAATTATATTTTTCATGGCCAAGGCTGTCTGGAGTTTCCATTTCACTTAATAAACCTTTTTTTGAAACTGCTTTCTGCACAGAGGTGACCAAATTCGTATTCCAGCAATTGCACATACTTTCATTTTATACTGCTGCATATCTGAGTGTGGGAAGTATTACTGTATGCATGACTACTTTTATATTAATTAAAAGAAATGTCTGGCAGTTGGCCAGATGACGCTAAAGTGAAGTAATGCAGCGGTGGTATAAAATGCATGGTGTTGGCTGGAATGGGAGGATGGATTTGTGAGCTTCTAACTGCAACCAATTAGTTAACGTGCTTTGATCAACTGCCGAGAGTGGGTGGTCTCAACTAACAGAATGGGCCTACACCGAAGTTCTGAATCGCCTGCCTTTGCACGATCTTTTTTACCATAACACACGGGATGTCGGGTAAACAATGTCTTTTTCATCTCATGTATACAGCCACCTTAAATGGCTTCAGTTTTGTGGCAAGAATGCAGAACTCTTACTGCATTCAGAGGGGTCAAATATGACACAGTAGCAGACCTACAGTAGAACCACATATTCCGCCCACAGAATGTCCCAGGGCATGCAGTCATATGCTTTCTCCAAGTCTGCAGAGCACATGTTGAGTGTTAGCATATTGCCACAAACCTTTACATAACTGTAAGCGAGAAGAATTGGCTGACTGTTCCACAGCCAAGCTGGAATCAGTATTGTTCCTCATGAATCCTAGGTTCCCCCAATGGACAGAGTCTCATCTCCAGTACCCTGGCATCAACATTCCCAGGGAGGCAGAGATGTGTGATCCCCTATAACTGAATCCTCTGGTCCCCCTTTTTAAAAATAGGGACCACCACACTTGATTGCAAGTATAGAGTAACAACTACGCCCACATTCCATACAGCACTGAAGATGTGCATTGTCACCCCAACAACATCGTGTTTCCAATATCTCTGGATGGATTTCATGTACTCCTGTAGCCTTTCCACTATAATGGTCTCTGACCACTCTAGCAACTTCAGCTATAGTGAAAGACTGTTCCAAGTTTTCAACACTACCTTTGGGTTAAACCAGTTCAAAGTGTTCTTTTCATAGCTCAATATTTCTGGAGAAGTTCACCAATTCCCAGCCTTGCCCGAACTCAACCTGGGTGTGGTTCCACCTCTCCCTTCTGAGGGGTTGAATGGTTTGCGGAAACATCTCTGGAGCTGGTCCCTATCTATGGCAGCTCCAAATTCTGCACATGCACAAGCTTTGGTCTCAGCTGCAGCCTTCCTAGTCTGTCAATACTATTCTGGTTATATCTCAATAGACCCCTGTGCATGCATTGTCCTGAAGGCCTAATCTTTAACTTGATAACTTCCCTCAACCACAAGAATGAACCAGTGGGTCCTAACCCTAGGAGAGACTCCATCTCCAGTCAAGATGCCTAGTTTCACAGCCAACAGTGAGTGAAGGTAAGGCCAACTATATCTTGTCCGAGCCTAGTCCAGAAAAGAAACATTCCACATTTCCAAATCCATTGTCCATGGCCTAGGTCTGATCTCTTTGGTCCTTTGTGCTGAAACTTGCTTCCAAAATGGCATTGCACCTGACCTCCACCTTTCATCTTGCAGGTGGTGACCCTACAACTTGAATATTGGTGTCTCAATCTTAAATCCCAAAAGATTCCACAATTCTGCATAGGCTTTCTTTCAGTCATGTCGTATGAAATACCCTCTTTCACTGTCCTTAGTTCACATGTAGTCAACTGGCAATCTTAAGACATTCTGTTTGAGTTAACTGGTGATTTTCTAGTACCTGTGTTGTGTAATCCTGCATGTGTGAGGGTTCTTAATCACACACACCTCAAAACATTGCCAAAAGCATACCACACCAGACTGTTTGGTTTCCAAGGTTTTAACAGGACCTGTGCTCCTAAAGACACCATACATATAGAAGACAGTCAAGAACGTCAAGTGTAAAAACAGCAGGCATTTAGGATTATGAAAAAACACCTGATGTATTTGCAGAAATACCTCTTAGATCACAGGACAGTCACCTGACAGGGATGTATATTGTTGGTCAGAAACGTGTCCTTTTTCATTTTTGCGGTTCTTGCTTCTTATATCATGTTGCCTACATTTTCATTTCTCATCCCTGGAGAAGGAAATGGCAACCCACTCCAGTATCCTTGCCAAGAAAACTCCATGGACAGTATCAAAGGGCTACAAGATATGACACTGGAAGATGAGGCCCTCAGGTTGGAAGGTGTCCAAAATGCTACTGGGGAAGAGCGGAGGGCAAGTACAAGTAGCGCCAGACAGAGTGAAGCGGCTGG
>JAACJT020000105.1:4105017-4121710 GCA_009936485.2 Gymnarchus niloticus
GGTGGAGGACAGGGCGGTCTGGCGTGCTGTGGTCCATGGAGTCGCGAAGAGTCGGACACGACTGCGTGACTAAACAAGATTTTCATTGGCATAGCTGTGTGTTGCTTGTGCTTTTCCTCCTTTAACATGTTCTAAAGCGTTTGAAACACGTTTTGACGGTTAATTATTCCCATGATTAACTGATATTTTGAGCTACTGATACTTCGTGTCCTTTCGTTAAACACGTAGCTCTACTGGAAAATCCACAAAGGTTTGGGAAATATCCAGCAGATCTGCGGTATTGCGGAACTGCACGTATTAGCGTTGAGAATAACGTCAGCATTATTAACAGACAACATCCTGGACTTTCCAAAGACAATGTGATACACTTCTGTTAGTAAGAGCATACATACAACGTTATACCCTGTGCGTTTTGTTTACTTAATGTAAGCAAATGTCCGATAAGTCTTGTCCTAGTCTGGCTATAAGAAGACTGGAGGCTACCGGGTGCATCAGAAAAGATACTTCATTCCGAACTCCGCCTGTGTTTCCCCTTAGCTTCCTGAGACCCGAGCTTTAAAGCTTCGTGCATTTTTATTTTTCCACGATGTTTGGAAAGTGTGTGGGTCTAATAAGTATAAATAATAATAATTAATACAAAAATAATGTCTCCATATGAGGACGGAAAGGTTAAGGCCAGGACATACTTCTCTGCATGTGGGGAGCGCACACATTCACGCATTAACATGGACTCAGCTGTGTTCATACTTCCCCGTTTGGTTCTCTGAAGCCGCACGATACCCGCATGTGTAACCGATTACGGGGCTCCGTCCGTCCGTCCGTCCGTCCATCCACTGCGGCACGTGGTCACCTCTGCGCTCACGCACACGGGTTGCAGTAACATTAATGTTACGTTACATGGTCCTCCAGGCCGGGACCGTGTATGCTGAAGTATGAAGTGGTCTTAAAGTAGCCTTTATTCTCACGCTTCTCATATGCGTGAGTATATACAAAATCAATCCCTGAAAAGTCTGTTAAATTACTATTGTAATGTTTTTATTAAATGTCTTTTCAGGAAGTTCACCTACAACCGAAAATTACTAATTTGCATGTGATCTGGTAAATAATTAGCAATTAGGTAATTAGTTTAGTTAAAATAGACGCTAACAGGTACTCTTGCATTTTCAGGGCTGTGTGGTGTAACTTGTATGTTTTCTCCATGTGGTACAGGTTTCCTCCTGCAGTCCAAAATGATGCGGTTAGGTGAACTGGTGCCCCTAAATTGCCACACAATGCTGTGTGTGTGTGTGTCCCCTATCCTTCATCGCAACACTACTTGATGGGCAATTAGGAGAGATGGAGGAATGACACACTTCGTCACTAGGGGGCGCAAACACCTTTATTTTAGTCAGTTTGGCATGTGAGTAAAATGTAAAAGTTATTACTGGAAAATCAGCACTTCTAGCAGATAAAAGAACAAACATGGAATATGGGTACATTTTCGTTCTGTTGTGCTTAGATGCTTTTACTTGTTATAAATTCCATCGCAATGTCCTAATACAGTTTGCACAGGATTTTTGATCAAATAAAGGATTCTGCATTTCTCCCCAGCAGTATACATTTATAAAGATATATAGTCTGTTAAAGCACGTACAGTATGTTTCAGTTCTAAAATAGGTCTGATGATTTATACTTTGAGATGCGATTTCTCAAATCAACAGACAGCAGAGTTTCGGAGAGGCTGAAAGGCAGGTGCATCAAGTATAATCTCAACAGGATTGTTACTAAACACTCCTTAGTCCTGATGTTTTGTTTTGTGTATGGTAGTGCGTTTTTATTTTCAAGTGTTAACAGGAACATTTAGAAAAACTAAATTAAGATCAAATTTACACATTTTTCACTGCTACTGCGTGTGTGGTGGGCGATTTAAACTCAAATTTCCACCAATGTTACGTTTTCATCTGTTAAGGTGCAGGAGGCAGAACAACAGAGGCAAGCTTTAACACGTCGTTCACTGTTGTTTCTGTACCTGGCTGAATAAACAGGATAATTTCCTGTCAGTGATGTCATCCCTCTTTTCATGAGTGAGTTGATATTATCGTTGATGCCTCTTTCTGGGCTGTTACATGAATTAATGATGTACTGAGGTAACAGTTTAATTTCCTAAAGCTGATTGCTAAAACAACCTCATTCTTTTTAATCTTAAGACAGGTACCATATATTTGTTCATATTTCATCCTTTAATACACATAGATGTATGTTTTGTACAACAAAATTATTGTTATACTCCTTGTTAAAACCTTTTAAGGTCCTACGTTTGTCCCTGAAAATAAGAATGTTTAGAAAATTACAGAAAACATACAATAACTAGCAAATAATATATCATCCTGAATTTTTTTTACTATTTGCTTACTGGTTATTTACTTTAGAGCAGGTTATTATCCATGACATTTTTGGCTTACCTATTGCCAGTGGTAAAGTCAGATACAGTGTTAATAAACTGAGGTAATGCTGAGTAGACAGGAGGCCTGAGATGTTCAGGGACAGTAATGTGCCACGTATTTACCAGGAGGAGAGTCAACTTCTGGATACTTCTGTAGATGTTTGAATAAAGGAAGACCTTTCTCAAACTACCTCTCCTGAGAAAATCTCTCTCTATTATCATTATAATCATATGACTAACAGCGCGTGTTGGGGGGATCTAGTTGAACCAGTTAAACAAATGTGTGTATATCCAGAGGGACACAGTGACACAGCATGTAACACCACCTTACTTCTCCAGTTTTGGGGATTGAGATCTTGCTTCTGTTTTGTGTGTGGAGTCTCCGTGTCCTCATGTTGTGTAGGCTTTCCCTGGGTGTTCCGGTTATCTCCGGCAGTCTGAAGGCTGGTGGGTAAGCTGATTGATGCCTCTAAATTGCCTATAGTGCAGGTATCCAGACTTCCCGTGCCTGAGAAAAGTGAGAGGGTCCCCCTGATCTGTTTAGAATATATGTTCATACACCAACTCATCTTTTACTTTGTAGTTTTATTGAATAACTTTTATTGAATTACAGTGTAAAGACATTGTGTTTTTCTTGTGGAGAATCGTAAATCTTATTTGCATAGTCAGTGACAGACAAGCAAATGGCTTTATCTTCAGATGTCAACGTTTGCTTTCCTAGACTGAATTTTTGATAAACTTCTGTTAGAACATATGAGGAAAAAACTGGTTGACTACGAAGGGCTGCAAGTATAAACTTGTGTAAACTTAAATAAGCTGACAAACTAAGCCTCTTGTGATCGTAATCATGCTTTGACTATCTTCAGGTGCTCACTTCATTGATATGAACACGAATATTCACTGTATGACTCAATTCTTCTGAAAAAAGTTGCAAGTTCAAGATATATCTGAAGTTTCAGGAAAGGTGAAAATCAGATAACCTCAGTACTATAGGAGGAAATACACAGTACAGAGGGATAGCACGCAAAATCCACACACACATACACAAGATTTGATCCCTTCACACCATGGAGGCATGAAGCAGTCCTACTCCACACTCAGCCATCATGTCGCTTGCTGGTCGAATGTGTAGTGAAAAATAATATTGAAGTATCAATATTTGGAAGACTAAGACCTTATAGTTGACTTTGTCAGAGTTGTTTTTGGTTAATCTCTAAAGGAGCACTACAACTTGTATGTAAAGTTTTTTTTTTAGTTGTTGTTTCCAACAACATATTTCCATCAAGCATATTTATGAACATTAAGAAAAGAAGACCAGATTAGGAAATAAACTGACTATTTATTGAAATCTCTGGAAATGATGGCAAGATCTTTCCAGAATAAAAATACATACCAAATCTGGTACACAGGGAAAAGAAAAAAAAAGAACCTGCATTGGTTTTTTTTTTTTTATTTTCAGTGAAAATGTAATTTGCTGAAATATCTGAAGTCTGCACAGCACATTTTCCTGTCAAAGTACGGAATGAGATTTGAAACCATGGCAACACCTGAAAGAATTTAAAGAATTGTCAGCCTGTGTGTCAGGAATGTTTGGTCGGGGACTCATTTGCATTACAATCAAACGATCGCGAATTCAACAAAAACGGTGCTGGGGATTAATGAAGGACAGATCCTGCCTCGATATCTTGATCTCACTGAAATGGCTGTGTTGCATATTTTAAGTATCTCCCTTCAAAGTGAGGGGTCTCAGAATCTTGGCTCTATCATCATTTTGGCGTCCACCATGAAAAGCAGAGCGACGCTGCTCTCTTTCTTATCCTGGAAAACAGAGCCATGTCTCAGAAACAGTTCTATCGTCATCGTGGCACACTTACAAAACTTTTTAAGTTCCAAAACCCTTTGCGCATTTATCATCTTGCACTCTCGTGAAAATATGGCACGTATAGATGTGTGTGTCTGACAGAACTCTTACTGAAGAACATACCTGTTTCCTGTAATGAGAGGCAGCAGGTCTTGCTCAGACTTGCGATCTGACCTGCGCCAAATCCATGTCGCGTTCTCACCTGGAATGTTGGCCCTTCAGATTAAATTTACTGTTGCATGTACGTTATCTTGATGAAAAGAAAACAGCCCGATTGTTAATCTCCCCTCCCATCCCAAGACCTATCACTTGAGGCAATGTCAGTTACTTTCATGGGGTTATGTCTAATACAATGAATGCTTTTTTCGAAGAATAAATGCTTCTGGAGTCTTCCTTTCTGATTTAGACTTCTTGCATTTACAAAGTATTTGAGGCACATTATTCTCGTATGCCACCAGTGTAGTTTTAGCTCGACCTTGGGAAATTTCCTGTCCTGGGAAATTTCTGAAAGTGTGTCTTCTATTAACAACAAACTGCAAGCCCTCCCAGATCCCATCTGGGGGGCAGTGCCCTGTTCTTTCATATATTATTATTATTGAGATCATTGGCCTTTCCTGTCTTGCTTTGCCTTGTTGACCTCTGACCCCCTCTAGCTGGGATCATGCCCCATTGAAGGTGGCTCTTGTCTGAATGGGTGACAGAACTGTTTTGAGACAAACATCCTAAATGATTCCACATGACAGAATCTTCACTACCCTGAGAACTGGGCTTCAGTTAATCATATGCGAATCAAGAGAGTTTGGCCATAAAAACAGCACAGCTGCTAATGGTTTGGTATTGTGGGAAGAAACCAAAACCTCGTGGCTAGAGATACTGACATTCAGATTGCTGGAATTAAAAAATGCCTTTTTTCAAAAATGAAAGCCGTCTTTTCCTATTTTAAAGTCAAAAACCACAAAACTTAAACGTTAAATATGTCTAACTGAAAGAGTTCATGATGCAGAGTTATAAACTATGCCATTGAATGACACTATTTTTGATTAATTAGCAAATCAAAATTCATAATCTACACATCCTGATTTTCCTTATATACACCAGTACAATGACAATAAAGGAATTTGGGAAAGTTGGGGAAAGTAATTGTACCAAATGTGTGAACAAACACAACAAAATGATACAGGGCATGCAATACACATTGTATTGAAGTAATGAACTGAAATGGATAAAAAATGGGTTTTCTAAAATTCTAGTAACTGATAAAATACTATGATTGAGGCCTAAGGAATAGATAGAAATGCTTTATGTTCATTAAACTTCAATGTAAATTTTCCATCCATCCATCCATCCATCCATCCATCCTCTTTTGACTATTTTTGCCATTTTTAGTAACAATTTTCTAGTCAGGTCCCAAATTTTTATTTTTTGAGGGGCCTAACTTGGGCGATGTGTGAGGTTTTAGAAAAAAATATGAAATTTAGGTATCCACCAGGTTTATGAAAATTCTTCTGAAACTGGGGAAAAAAGACCAAACCTAATCATTGAAAGAGACCGACAAGATAAGCACCTAGCACAAAGTTACTCAAATAGATGATTGCAGTACTTTTCTATCCTCAGCAGTAGAACAGAAGCCAAATTTGGAGTTCCAGCTCATGCTCGAGTCGGCCCTGTGTTGTGTTGAGTAATGCTAATTTCCTATGTGGCAACATGAAGGGCACTGCTGTGTCATTATCTTATTAGTTATAGAAATGACAATACAGAAAATAAACTCTTTCTGTGGCTGAGTTATAGCTTTAGTGTGTAGATTTCTCATTTTCGGAACTTTTGGTCATTTCTAATACGCTGCCATTTTAGTCACTGCGGTAGTTCAACTCATAAAGGATCTGTGAAGGTGAAACACGAAACGAAAAAAATTTCTAGAAACCATTGAACTGCAACCATTTCCTCAATCCTCAAAAGAAAATGAAGTGGAAAATGACGTGTGATGTGCTTTCCATCCACAATTCCTCCTTACTGTGCAGAACGGCTGTGTGTCATTCTCATCCAGGACTTCCTTTATTATCAGACATGTCTCTTTGTATGCATGTTTTTTATCAAGATGATACAGGGAATTGTGACACAGTGATCAATCGGCAAGTTACTGAACTGGAAGTTCCGAAAAACCAGCATGTTGTAATAAATTCCATAATTAATAGGAACTTCTACTCAGAAGTTTAACTGTTGACTAAAGCCGACACAGATTCAAGGTTAAATTCCTCTACAGCCACAGCACGTTTGCTTGTGTATAAATACACACAAGATATGAGCTGCTTTTCTGTTACATTTATTAACTTAGCAATGCTCCTGTTCAAATTGCCATACAAATGCAGAAAGGTTGGGGATCATAGGGCAGGGTCAACCAGCCTCCCAGGAGCAGTTTGGGGGTTAAAGGCCTTACACAGGGGTTCACTAGTGATGGGATTTTTTTATGGCAGCCATGGGATTCAAACCTACACCCATCCAAACAGGGGCCAAGATCCCTAACACGTAAATCTATGCTATGTTCCCTGTCTTCTAGCATCTGAAAAGTCATATAGGGATTTCTGTACTGCACATAGAGGTATACCAAATAGTGTCTTTATGATGATTCCATGGTAACTGCTGCTTTCTGCCTAATCTTTGCTAAGTTAGATCTTGTTGAGATACCTCAGGAATTGCACGTCATGTCAGGATCTCTTTCGTTATGAGTGCTTGGGAGAAGTGGACATTTATCATGTATCATCCAACCAAAATTTATGTTAGAGAAACCTCGCTCACCAGCAGAGGGCAAGCGACAGGCCCTTAGGTTGGAAAGTTGGGCAGCAAGGTTAACATTCTGAGGAGAGTATGGAGGAAGTCAAGCAGGAAAAAGATCAACAAAAAGCCATTGGCCAACAACCAACAAACTACTTCCACCCAGAAGTGTATTTCCTGCTTTTTTTTCTTCAGATCATAAATTACTTTGAGTCTCAGAGAACATCCCCCTCACTTCTCAAGTATGAATTGGTTCATTGTGTAAATGTGCTAATCCATCCAGTTCAATAGAAGCTTCTAAGCATGAATATGTTTACATGCAGTCTAATACTCTTCCCTCAATACCAACACAACTATCTCTCCAGATACCCATAGAGGGAATGGATAATAGACCCATTTATATCACACATGCACTGAGCAATATCTGACCTTTATGATCTCATTAAATTTATACTTATAGGCCGAATTATACAAATTAACGCTTCCTGTGAAGTACTGCTTACTGTGGATATGTAATGAGAAGCTGAGATTGGTTATCAATGAAGAATACGCAATAACGTGCAGATTAGGACCAAGAACGTGTTCTAACATTCAGAACATCGAGAACACTGAAAAGTGCCATCATTAGCTAGCTGTATGACTTAGGGAACTGAAGGAAAATGGCTGAAAAAGGCAGAGTTGGTTCATGTTCTCCCCATGGCTAATCCATCATCTTCTTCCTACATCCCGCAAATCTCACTTTCCCTGCATGGCTTTCCTGCCAAAACTGCAGGAAATTCCATCCATTCCTGAGTAATTCTCCATAATTCCCTTTTCCTCCAGCTGCTGCTAAGGGCTTCCTGTCCTCCAGTCGGAGGCAGGCCTCCCTGGCAGATGCTCCACCCCACCAGTCTCGGCGTGGTTTTGTTAACGCCCACTTAAGGTTGCTATGTTACTCATTGCTGCCCTCTGTTCTATTTGCTGATTCATTAAACTTCTACTATGGCATTAGCATACGCTCCTCCTTAAAAATAATCAGATCATGGAGCTGTGGGTATTGTTGTTATCTCACTTCTTCAGAGCTTGGGATCTGAATTCTGCTTCCAGCCTGTGTGTGGGGACTCCATGCAGGGTTGTAGCTCGTGTGGTGAAAGGTGGTGATGGTTCCCGGGGTCCACAGCTGGAGGGGGCCCCTAGAATTATATGGTGCATAGTATATCTCACACAGATGGGGGTCCAGTGCACTATTCTTTCAGAGGGCTGAGAATTCCAAATTACAGCCTCGACTCCACATCTCCCACCAATCTGGGTGCACCAGATTACTCCTGCAGCTCAAAGACATGCTGTTAATCTAAATGGCATCTCTAAATTGGCAATGGTGCACGTGTGTATTGTGATGGACTGGCATCGACAGTGTTCCCCTGTGTCACTCCCTATCCCTTCTGGAATAGACTCCAGGCTGATCAGGATAAGCAGCTGGGGGAAGCTGACAGACTGGTATATTTATAAGAGAAGTACACAGTGGCGTACTGGCGAGGGTTTCAGGCTGCATAATGACACAAGAGTGATGCTCCCACAGCCGTCGTGCTGAGTGGCAGGCGCTAGACTTTTCACGGTCACATTCGCTGATCTAGCAGCCGTGCGCCGAGACACGTCCGTGTTTGTTGACTGGGCGACGGCGGGACAAATAAGGTGAGTTTTCACGTCCAAAGTTCAGTGAAGAGTCCTTTGTGTCTTTGTGTTGCTTATCACTTTTGGGAGGGAAAGAGAGAGAGTCAGATGGTCTTACTGTGCCAGTACTGTACACCCTAGTTTGTGTACAGAAGTGTCTAGAGTATGAGTTACGACTCACAAAGAAGCAATAAAGACAAATACTAAGTATGTTTCACACAGTCTTCAATCACCTGTGTATTCATATTTCATTTTAATCATTAAACATTCATCAGTTCAGCCCAGTGCAAAACACATTTTACAGGAAGCTAGTGAAATTAATTTCAGTGAAATGCATCGGTACGTGACCAAATAACCCCAGGATAAACCAGTAGGGTATATAAAGTTAACCTCCGGCAATGGTGTGATGACATAGCTGAGAAAGGCATGGTGGATTGGGCCTTGCAAAGGGCACGAGCAGGATTGACACATAATGAACAGTCCCGCCCTTACTTTTCGAGAGATGGAAAATGCCTGTGCCCTGTGACCCAGAACATAGCTGAGCTAATTTGTGACTACGACATTTGGGACACTGAGAGGCAGGATGGGATGTAAAAACTTTAGCCAGACAACATATCACTTAACATCGTCAGCAAACCATCTGGAAATTAGCACTGGCGATATGAGTCAAGACGAAAAACTTCTCGATGCCGATTTATTACGATAAGCCAACTATTTCAGTAAGGCCGGGATGTTTCTCTGATATACGGTATGTTTAAGCTGTTGTTCAGTCACTGGTAGTTTTAAGCCCATTTCCTGACACTGATGGTGGTCATCTTACTCCATGACAGCGCAGATCAGATAATGGAGGCTATTCGGACTGAGTCACCAAGGTGCATCAGCAGGTTCCACAAGGCAACAAGCAGTGCATGAGAATGGAAATACTTTGGGTTTCACTGCCTGAATCAAAGTCTGAAGCAATGAGACATGGAAAATGTTACATAAGGCACACCAGGTGCAAACATGTGCCCACAGTTAACCTTAAATTCTCTATGCTAGACCCGGGGGGTCATGTCGTGCTGATTTGTTCCACCAGTCTCTCATTCTCATTAAATATTTAAATTGATGCGATCTGATTTGCTCGCAACCAGCCAGTAACTATATTCTCGATACCAGTATCCCAGTTCCTGCTCGCAGCTTTTTCGTTCCTGGCTTCTACGCCCACGTTGCCTTTGTTTACTGTCCACCCTTAGTGACTTTCTCACATTTGCTTTTTGTGTCTCCCTCAAGCCGGCCATGCTCCACCCCATAACTCGTGAATAGAAAAGAAAAAAAAAAAAAACCTCATCTATGACTAGCCTGTTACTTCCTGCCAGTCCCAATGCCTCATTGTTCATCATCCTGGCCAGAGGGATTTTTACTTCTTTCTGTTTTCGTAAACAAAACTTCACCGATGGTTCCTGTTCCCTCAATGGGTGCTTATAATAGCTTAGAAAGAATCCAAAAAAGGAACTATCCCTGCTTGATATTTTCTTACTTCTCTGTATGGCCGTACTGTAGTTCATGGTAGAAGGTTTAATTAAAAGCTTCAAAAAGTCATAATCTGCACCAACACATTTGACCTACTATCTGGAGTCAGCTTGACGTGCTTCTGGCAGCATTTTTTATTTAAAGAAACTTTTCTTCACACAAAAAACAACAAAAAGCTACTGGCAACTTGAACTTAATCCTCAGTAATCTGACTTTACCATCCTGTAGATATAAGCTCATGCCACAGGTTATGAAAAATGAGAATGACCTTTGTTAGTACATTCACATGCAAATATGTAATCAAAGACAGATATTCGAGTGGCAGATTAATGGCCACTTGTCTTGTCTTCTGTTTTGTATTCCTGTCGGGCAGTTCACTTAAAAAAGTAACATAAAGACAACTGTCCCCTTTTGGCATAATAAAAGTTAATACCATGGAAAGTTCCCCAAGCGGTAAAACCTACTCTGTGGCATAACAAAGTGTCTTTATAAAAACAGTTATCTTCTTGAGGATGAGGTGGACCCACCCCTCGTGAAGATCCAGTGTCAGTCGAACTGTATCACATTACACCCTGGTCTTGCTCAAAGCTGCCTTTTTTTCTCTACAGCATCTCATGTATTAACTTACTGAACTTGGCACAGGAGATGAGAACACATGCTGAAAAAGTCTACTGACAATATGGGATCTTATTCTCTTTCGATTCCTCTCAGAAAGGTTTCTGACATAGAACAGACCAGCTTTGGTACAGCTCAGCTCTCGATTTTGTTTAAGCCCTAATGCTGGTTATTCCATACGAGTTATCCAACCAAACCGGTTCCATCCTGAAAGCTCGAATGCCCACAATTCTTTGAGGTCCTGCATCACTGTTTGTGGCCTCCTACCTCTGCCCCACCCTCAAAAAAAGACTCTTCAGCTTGAATTTCCTTTCATGGTCAGTCCTTTTTTAAACATTTCATCAAATTTAGATCTGCTGGCTTTTCAAGCTCCCTGCATGAGTAATTCCCCTTTCAGCCACCAGTCAGGAATGGTTTATATTCCCAACACGGAATTAAAACTAGTATTTCAATCGTCACCTCTCAGCAAAACCAGTCTGACTTTACATGTTCAAAAACAAAAACCAGAATTATTTCTCATTTCTCCACAGGTTCAGAACTAAGGACAAATAAAATAAATAAAAACTCAATGAATACAAAGGCTCTCATTGTTGAACAAAGAATGTGTCTCTGACCGTAGAGCGTGCTATGGAATTTAGTTTATGCATGAAACAGGTAGAGAATGGGTCTGCTTACCTCCAACCTCCACAACTGGGGGTTTGAATCCAGGCGCAGTTGTGACTCATGTCTACCCAGCGTATTTTGTACATTCCCCAATGTGAGGGTGTCATCCCTGTCTAAAAAGTATGATTTCGGGGAACTGGTGACTCTAGATAATTGCTTTTGTCTGCTTCCTGCCCTGGCCTAGGCTCTTGTCCATATGCCCTACACTTGATATGAGCTCATGGCGAACGGAGCAGCTTTGACAAACATCAGCTGAATCTTAGAATGAGGATGAGTGCAAATAAGGGAAATGAGCAGAACTTCCAAGCATGGATTAACCAATAAATCAAAAGCCTGCTGTTAGAATGTCAGCAGAAGAGCAGGCAAAGAACGACTAAAGAAACATCAGCAAAACAAATGTGCAGCAGGCAAACTTTCGGGCACGTTACTTACACCTCAACTTTGCTTTAAAGGAAAGCAACAGAATTCGCTCCTGGAAACAAAGTTCATCAAATATCAATGGTTAACAAGAATCCAGTTTGCTTGTTTTCCCCTCAAACGCCTCATTGTTTGCAGAGTTAACAAGTAACTAGTGGAATCCGCTGTAGGCTTACATTTCCGGGCTGCAAAACGGAGGGCGGCGCGTCAGCATATAGTGCAACAAAATGGTTTTGCCATTTGAGGAACCTCTACTTTCCCAGTAGGTGGACAAATAGTACAAGTCATAGATGTAAGAAAATAAAGGCCACTTAAGTCAGAACTCAGGCATTATACTTCATATACGGAAACAATTTCATCATTTGATGGTGCACCATTTTGAGCCACTGTCAATCACATAACTATTTGTACAGAGCCACAAAAATATTTACACAACTAAATGCCTATTTTTAAACAGGCAAATACTATTTAATGTATGCCCAAGTTTAACTAAAGGCTTACAGAGGCTTAAACTTGCCCTTCCTGAACAATGACATCACTGTTTTCACCTGAAAAGAGAACAAGCCTAACACAGGCAGACAACTAAACTTTTAGCCTTTGTTTGCCTACAAGCCTTCCTTATCGGCTGCACGTTTCAGCAACAATACCCCACAGCCACAGAGGCATGCACCAGCCTGCTTAGTAGCTAACAGCCAAACCTCGACACCCGAGTTCTCGTACTCTGTGGGGCCGGGGTGGGGGTGGGTCTTATGCAACTCCAGCTCTCAGCTTAGCTAGGCGGCAGTTTCCAGTTAGCATTCTTTCAGTCACCATAGGAAGGGGGGAAAGAAAAAAAAAAAACTGGCACCAATCATTATGCGTCAGGAATTTGTACTACATGATGAAATTCAGGACACTTTTTTTCGCCCCTCTTATTTAATAAAATCAACAAACTAGAACAAGATTTCAGTATGTACAAGATAGGACAATCAGCACCTCACATTTAACACGTTTCCATCAAACACACGTGACAACGCGACTTCAGACACTGCAAAGCTCGGATATGCCAGTACAAATTGCAAAATATAAAATGGTTTTAATTCAATCATTGAGCAGATGACACCATGACAAGTGTTTTGACAGACCATTTTACAGTACAAAAGGGAGGAGCACATATCTTTAACATATCATATTTGTCACAGAGTTTGCCTTGCAGAAGACATTCAGAGGTTCTGTGAAACCATAGATTTCTGGCAGATGGCAGAGCCTCATTCAGAAAATGGAAAACAAGCCAAACACACTGGAATTGCAGGACAGGTCATACCAGTAATGAGTCTAAAAGAGGCGTGCAATGGGCTGAGCAGCTAACTGGAGGCCCAGGACGCTTGGTGGAACGACACAGACATACATAGGTGCCGTGGCTCACACGGCCATTTACGAAGCAGGAATGTACCCTTCCACACACACACACACACACACACACACGCTTTTGGGGGGGGGAATTATTAGGAGTCCAGGAGTCCACCTTAAATGGAGACCCAAGGATGGCAATAAAAGGGGACATTTTTATTCCCACAATAACTCAACTGATTACTTTTAAATGAATCAGACTTGAAAATAAGAAAACACCAGCCACTAGGCAAGAAAACAAAGTCATAATTTATAATAAAAAAAATGCATAAAATGCTTTACGAAATCAGAATCGGTTATATGAAATCAATGATTCATTGACTTCTCTAGAGAAGCGATTCACATCTTTAAAACAAAAAAAAAGCAGCAAATATATTTACCTCCTTGCGAGTGATGTGGCTTCAGAATGAAGCACCCTGAACCTTTACTTTCCATCTACAAAAATAAACGTACTGCTTGTGACCAAGAAAACAGCAGCAGTTTTGCTTCAGAAATTAAAAAAAAAAAAAAATACTCCCCACATTAACAGCTTAGCGGGAAACTATCCCAACCTGAAGAGGCAATATTTGACAGATAAATTAATACAAAAAAATAGAATCTAATTACCTATTAAAAACACAAAATAAAAGTAGTTAGTATTGGCAGCTAGTACTGGCATTGGGAGTTTAACAAATCTGAGGTTAAAAAGACGTTAGGAAGTACTGGGAAAATGATATTTTGGTATTTAAATATTTGGCAAGTACAAGTCTGAGGGAAAAACAAGCAAGTTTAATTTACAAAAGGCTATACACAGTGAGTTTTAACCCATGTGAAATATTGTAGTGGGAGCCAAAACGTGATTATCTATACAATTTAAGTCACAATTTACATTGTAACAGTATGTAACGGACATGAATACCCGGATATAATAAAATGTTGCCCAGTAACAAGCCTGGCTTAAGAAATGGAAGGGTTCCTCCAGGAATGGTGGATTGCATTAAGTCAATTCAAACCTCTGTACAAAGGGGTCTGAATGGGAAGCTTTACCTACTCCTACTAAGGCGATAAAACCCAGTAGCTGTCCAAACGTCCTCTGTAGCACCATTTTCCACAACAGAATTAAGATAGCCGAGCGTCATATTAGGAGGGCATACCAAAATTTAAAATAAAGATGATGCCAAGCTCTGCATTAAAGCCTTTCATTGCATGTCGTAGTGTCAGCTGAAAAGGGAAGACTGTTACATACATCTCTACACTTTGGGCTAAGGACACAAATTTCCGTACCACATAGCTTGCCAAGGGGACCCTCTGAAGAGGTCTGCCCTGCTGATTTCTATTTAAGGATTTTGAATTCTTGAACTTCAGATTCAGAAACGTCTCTCAAAGTCATCAATCCGAAGTGTTTCCCTCGGACCCGTGGGCTGCCGGTAGCTTAGAGAAAGCAGGTAGTAGAGAGGTTGTGTTTCGAAGGCACTGTCACACAACTGCATGCCACTAAGCATAGATCTCTGTGGTGGGAGCCTTCTTGTAAATGGGCCTCTTCCCGAGATCATAGGTTCCTTCATCCTTCTTCTTCAAGCGGTAGACGAGCAAAAGGATGAGGAGGCCGGCGATGACCAGGCCGACTGCACCTCCAGCAATCAGAGCTGAGGAGGAACAAAAAAGGTGAGGAGGACAGCACGAACCACCAAGAAAGTATTGGCGAACAATTTTACGGTCACACATATGATTTCATGTTGTATGGTATTTAGTGACACAAAAAGCTCACCTGCTATGACCTCCGTCTTCTTAAAGATGTCGTCGCTCGCTTGGGACATCAGCACGTTAGACCCAAGGTCCTCCACAGATGAAGACCTATGCACGCCAACCTCATTCTTCTGAACGAGCTCAATGTCGTCGTTTATGACCTTCGGCTCATTTGTCTGGACTTCATCTGGGATCTCGTTGTTGTTCATGTCAGACTGAGGAACAAAATGTTACTCGCATTATAAAACTCACCTAATGGACCATTTGGCTTAGCCATTTTATACCTAAATACAATGTGGAACTTCAATGAAAGACATGAAAATTTTTGGATAAATAAGGAGTGAAAATACCTTAGCTGTAGGAATGTTCTCATCTTCGTCTGAAGAAAACAAAAACACAGATTAAAATACAGCAACATCTAGACCAAGTAACTCAGCTACACAATGTGGTTCATTAATTCTACTTTGGGGGTTAATAAACCAATTCACCTCCTTCCCCAGAACCAGATGCGCCCTCAAAATAGTCATCAACACCATCTTCATCATCATCTTCATCATCCAATTCTTCAGCCAGGTCGAAGCCATTAGGAAAGTCGCCGGATGAGACTAGGATGTCCATATCTTCATTTCCTCTCTTGGGGATCCAGGTTTCTGTCTCCCTCACCTGCTGAAGACAACCACACACCGCTCAGGCTACAGGAGTACAGCAAAAACCATCGCAAGCAACTCACATAGGTGGACTGAGCAGCACCTACAGGGAGAAGGAGCATAAGAGGTGCTGCTTATGCTACAGAACTTGAAAACTAAGTAGCTATTTCCCCAGCTAGTTGTCTAGTTCAACCTTAAATTCGCAGCAATAGAGCAGAGCTAATCCTGCCGTGACAAATTAAATTTTGGAAATTTCCATTCCTAATTTAGTTACCAACACCACTAAAAGGACTTAATTAGATTCTGGTAATCACTGTCAACAGAATTAGTCAAATAGATCGTGAACTATTCAATTTGGGAGGGAAGAAGCAAGAAAACACAAAGGAGTGTTAAGGATTCCAGGAATACGCTTGAGCAGAACATGTTTGGGTTAAAGTGCTCCATCGTGTCCCACTGATATCATCAGCCGGGTTGATTAACACTGATTGCTAATCTAGGAAAAAGGTGCAGGTCCCTGTTAGCACCTGGTGCTGGCTGTTCAAATATACACTCTCTGTCTGATTAAGGACACGGTCTCGCCTTGTTCATTGTTCCGCTGCAGTGGGGAGGTAAAGTCTTCATCGCTACTGCATGGGCAGCGTTACGCTACAGAGACTCTGTGGCTCTGTTGTTGGAGCATGTGCAAAACATACAGGGCTTTAAAACATCAAGAAATAGCGAGAATGCCGCCACCTCCTCGCAAACTAAGATGACTGCTCACGTTTGCAGTTGAACTGACAAATTGAATTCTTTCAGGGAACCTGTTATCCAAAAATGCAGGTAGGCCAAAAGCTCACACTGAAGCATTAAGGCCACCTGAGTTTATATCACACCAGCAGAAGGTCTTCGGGGGGGGGGGGGGGGGGCCCCCCGCAAAACCCCCCCCCCCCGTGACGTTGGGGCCTTTGGCCCCGGATTAATCCCCGGAAAACCCCCAAACCAGGTCAAAGCCCGCCCGACCCGTAAATATCTGAAACTGACAAGAGA
>JAACJT020000105.1:4126933-4210430 GCA_009936485.2 Gymnarchus niloticus
GCAGAAGAAGGGGGGGGAGGAGGGAGACGAGGGGGGGGAGGGAGGGAGGGGTGGGGGGGGGGGGCGGGGGGAAGAGAACGTGGAGGGGGGGGGGGGGGGGGGTGGGGGGGGGGGGGGGGATAAGTCATGGAAGGCGCTACATTGTTTTGAGGAATGCAACAGATTCAGTTCTCGGATTGTTGAGTCTTAAGAGTTAAATCTTCATAGTGGCCCAGTCCATTGCTGTAAAGATCATTCTATGTTGCCCTATATTTTAAGCTCAAACCTTACCCAAAAGTCAGTGTACACCATTGTTTGGTCAGAAAAGCAAGTGGCCGATAATATTAAGGAACAGGGGGAAGTCTGGATAGTAAAATCAACCTTGACCAAAACTAAGGTCAAGGGCCATACCATAATGCCTTATCACAAATTACAGAGATAATCTTTAGAGTATACAGTGCATCACTGTACCTTTGGGGAAAAGACATTAAATTTGCATATCTGTCCATTGGGAAAGTCACCAGTTACGTACAGCCCACTCCCTCTTCAACAGTATTTACACATGATTAATATCAAAAAGGACCCACCTACACACTGAACAAATTAGTCAAGCGCATTTTATATAGTGCCGTCAAAAAAAGAACAGCAAGCCGAAAATCATTACTTGGACGTTACTTCTGGCACTGAACGTCAAATAAATAACCACACGATATGCTACTGGCACATATACAAAAAAAAAACAAGACAACATGTAAAAGCGGTATATTCGAGCGACTGTCGTCCCACAGGAAGCGAAATGTTGTAGCATGGGTCAGAGCATTTGCAGAGCCAAGCTGCAGTTTACAAGAACATGATTTGTGTTCCTCAGAGACATCCCACCTCCTCGGAAAGGGGGAGAGGGTCGGTGTCGAAATACGAGACATTTTACTTTGAGCAGACTTCCTTCCCATCCCTCCCTCCCTCCATCCATCCGGAGGTTCCGTCACATGCAGCACGCGCCCGCTTGCGCAAGAGGAGACGTCACGACTGGGTCACGAGACGGGCAGAGAGGCCGTTCTGGAGAAGGAGGATGACGACGGTACTCCACCCCCGCAAGAAGACCCAACCCCTTCCCAGGAAAACATCGGAGCCCAACGCAGCCGAGGATATTCTCAAAGGGTAATGGAGAAATAAGCTTTGGCAAGTTTATAGTGATGACACGATTTGACGCCAACTAACGAAATCCATTCTAGACAGGTTACGCGCCCCCCCCAACAGTGAACACCTGTGTACTTATCCATCGATTCTGTTTACTACAAACAAAATATCCCAATGAGAAACAATTTTAGAAAGTGGCTAATAGTATCCGCCAGGTAAATTTACTGTCAAATCACAGGCTCCCACCTGTGAAGGTAAATGGCCCGTTGACAACACAAATCAGGATGGATTGTAGGGAGCGATTCCCTCTAAATAACTGCAATGGCCGAAGTACGAACGCTGGTGAGCTACTTTTAACAAAAAACAAAACAAAAAACGAAACACACTTTCTGATCTTTGGGAGTCGAGAAGACACTAAACTACAGCGCTTTTAGTCAAGAGTGCGCATGCGTCAAAAAAGTTGTCAACTTTCATCAGCTCGCTGCTCTAAAACACGTAAGTTTTAAACCTCCTTCGGCTTCTCCGTAAATCAACATGCTGGTATATGCTACTGCATTTTGAAACGAATCGGAAAGGAACGTCCACGGCTACGAAGGCACTTGAACAAGACACAAATACACCAGTTGATGGGGATCCATGTATACAAGTGAGTTTAACTTACCGACTCAGCACAGACAGATGCGATCAAAAACAGCAGGATGATTTTCATGTCTGCTACTGGAGCGTATTAATCACCGAAATCAAACTTCACAGATTAGGGTAAACAGGAAAAGAAAACAAGAAGTGTCGGTAAGTCGATCCCGATGGGTTTCTTTGAAGCCTAAAGGGTAAATAAAGCGATCAGAAAGCTGAAACACTTTCCACTGGCTACCTCGTAACGCCGTGTGGCCGCGCCGTACTGAGACTCAGTGTATTTGGATCTCTTTTTAAAGGATCCGCCCACAGGAGAGAAACACACACACACACACACACACAGAAAACCCCAACCAGGAAAAAGAAGGGAAGGCTGCGCAGTCAAATTCAGGGGAAATTCCTGCTAGAGCGCAGCGTACCATCGGAGGGACGTACGGAAAACCAGATGTGGCTCCCTGCCCCCCCGTTTGTTAGGCTTGATGACAAATACGATGTTACGCTGCCGTAGTGGCTTACACACCTCCACGGCTGTGGGTTTGTATCTCCAGCCCGATCTCTACGTGTAGAACATGCTCTGTTCCCCAGGCTTTTCCGCGGGTTTCCCGCGGGTTTCCCGCAGCCCCGCTCTCTTAAATCGTGATGTGATCGTGTGTCGGTATGGCATCCCGTCCACGGTGTCCTCGGCCGTATACTTTCTGGCTGGCCGAGCTCTTGTACGGAATAAACGATGGAGCATGTGTGGTATTCCACCAATTAGTTTTGATATAATCGGGCCTAATGGGTTTTGATCAGTACAAGTTTTCTTTTCCATATTTGATAACACAAAAATAATAGACACGTGGAGCCAGGGCCGACGGTGTGACTTAAGAGCTGCTGCCGACTGAAAGAATCGCTGCCATTAGGTGTGTGGAGCTTTGATGGAAGTTTGATGACACACGTCTACGCCTATGCATTTGGAACACGAAGATTTAATCATGTAGCACATTCGGGTTATTTTCCCAATTGAATAGGGAATTTAATTACTTTAATTATGCAAATGTTCCTCCTGAATAGAAGAATTACGTTCCGTATGTTCATTAACTGTAATTGCCGGAAAGCAGTGAGCATTTCCTCGTCTATCCTCCAAACTGATCAAATGGAAATTCCACTGACGTACATCTTCCAGTAAATACATGCTTTCGGTTTCGTCCCCCGTCGTACAGCGAAACAGCAAAACTCATGGACTTGGCGTTATAATTTAAAATATATTTATAACCGGAAACCGAAATTCGCTATCAAAAGTGTCGAATTTTGACGACGAATCGGTGTTTTAGTATTAGCTAATACTACTTATGGAATGACACGGATAAATAAAAGTATGACAGTTATGAAAGTTTAAATAAATGAGCAAATACCACAAAAGAAATGGTGATTTGGCTAAAACCCACCGAAGTCTAAGTTGGTACACGAACATGTTTAAGTGGCAGCGTCGTTACATCTTAGACATCGCTCCTTAAATACTATAATGGGAGATTTCGATTCCCCCAGTAGGTTTTTCCATTGCATTGTACAGATACTATCATAATATTCCTCGACACTGTAAAGATATGTCTATCTTTCCAGTTGTAAATCATGTTGCACGTAAAGCACAAAACCTCAAAATCAGCAAAATGCTAGCTGGCAGTAGTAGAGGCTGCAAAGTCACAGAATTGCTTCTGAGTTGAATATTTTGTAGTGTATTATTAAGACAGCTGGGAATACTGATTGGATTAACCCTGGGTGCATTTCTGAATGACAGTGCACTGCATCTTAAATAATTATATGCGTTTAAGTCTCTATAACTGACATTATATTTATTGCAAAAACAGATAATATATACGTGTAAGGGTACCACTGCATTCTACCATCCATAATAACATGAGAGGACCCAAAACATAAAATGCCGACTTAACTGTTTATCCTAGTGAAATGGGCATCATTTGCTGCACATCCCCACAACAGTAAACACAATGAATAACATGAAAATGTTTTATTTCTGTGGCCGTCCACTTTAAGACAGTATCCTTTTTTACTTCCAAAGTTTGACTCATAACTGTCCCCTAGGCATCCTGTTCACAAAAAAAAAATGAAATATGGCTATATGTGTAAATCTTGCATAGGTATTGCTCAGCAGATTTGTTTTGTGATCACGTGACCCGGCTTGTTTTCTCAGTGCATTCTCTTCAAGTAAATACATAATAGTCATGCGGTCTTTCACCTTGAGGAGAGAGTGGGAGTTTTGCTGAATTTACACCGCGTTTGTCTGTAGCTTTATAAGTGTTTCATTTTCAGAAGCATCCTGGACTATGACTGTAGCTGAATTCTGACACAGTACTATGTAACACAGTGTACGATGGACGTTAAAAATACGGCCATCTGTTATTTCACCGTTAAATAACAGCAGAAAATTTTAAAGAATAAAGGAGCTACAGAACCAGACACTAAACTTAAAATATAAATACAAGTGTTGTCATACACTAACAAGGGAAACTGCTTCATCCATCCATCCATCCATCCATCCATCCATCCATCCATCCATCCATCCATCCATCCATCAGATGGCCCTGATCACGGTTGCAGGTGGGCTTAAGCACAAGGCAGCGGTACACTTTGGATAGGATGCTAAGCCATCACAGGATAACTGCACATACACACACTAATTACACACTATAAGTAATTTAGTGACGCTCATTTCAGGACTGTGGACGGAAACCAGAGCACCCAGAGGAAAATCCACGCAGCATGGGGATTACATGCAAATTCCGCGTAAACAGAGTGGAGGTGGAATCCTGGAGGTGCGAGATAGCAGTGCTAACCACGGAGACTTTGTGCACCCCACTGATTTAATGAACATACCAAACATAATAATATAGTATCTTCAATTAAAATGAGCTTGCAACAAAATAAAATTTAAAAAAGAATTTCTCAAAGATAATAGCCAATAGTATATTTTCACATGGATTTGTATTGCCTTTTAGTTAAAGACATAAATACTTATTTAAAAAAAAGAAACATTTCATATGAACAATGATTCCATTGCATGCTTCCATAGAACAGAAGCTGCCATCTACCTACAGTAATAATTAACTAGTATTATGTGTGTAATAATTAACTAGTATTACATGTGGGTGGTGCTCTATGGGTAGGGCTGTGGCTGTACTCCTCCAGGGTTGTGGGTTCGATTCCAGCCCCGCGGCTCTTTACGTGCTCTCCCTGTGTTTGCAGGGGTTTTCTCCGGGTGCTCTGGTTTGCTGTCACAATCCAAAAACAGGATTTACGCGAACTGGTGTCTCTAAATCATCAACAGAGCAGGGTGTGCCCTGCTTCCTTTAACAGGTTCCAGGATTGCAACAAGCCTGCAATTGGTAAATGGGTAAGTAGTTATGGGAAAAGAATCAATGGTATAGTATTTCCAAAAGGCCTTAAGGTGGTATTTGGATAGTGTGGCATCTTGTCCTGCGTGCCCTATGCTGTGTGCTCTCTGGGACTGGCTTCAGACTTCCCATGATTTTATGCTGGATAAGTGTTCCTGAAAAATAGATGGATGGATGGATGGATGGTCTTGTTAGTCAGTGGCACCACCCAGAGGCTGTATGTAAGGAGAGTGCCATTCTAGCAGTTTATTTCTCTTCTGTCATGAGGACGTATCACTGCCCTTCATTTTCACCTCGTTCTTTTCACGTTTCCCTCGCTATGCTTCCACCTCTTATTTATGGCTGAGAATTCCATACCGTGGGACCATTCCCATTTCACACATCTGACCATTATAGGTTCTCAGTAGGAAGGACATCTGTAACATCCAGATGCTATTTTTGGATCGTCTACATCCAGACAGAAACACCGCTGTTATGGAAACAGCATGTCACAAATCTTTAGGAGTGAAATGATTTCAGTTGCTAAGAATTTGCTGATAAAATAGAGTTCCAAACATGGTAACTGTGCAACTGGATCATCAAAATTGATAGCCGATCAGCACAAGATATCTAACAAAAATAAAGAACCTACCATTATCCAACAACCTGCTCACCATTATCCTGGTCAGGGTCAGGTGGCCTGGAGCCTATTGCAGGCCACGTAGGGTGCAGGACTGGGGTATCAGTCCATCTAAGCATACATAGAGATGCTCACTCAAACTCTACAGGCAATTTAGAGTCACCAGTTAGACTCTCTGCACATCTTTATGGGCTCCAGGAGCAAACCAGACGAAACACATGTAACTCTGGGAGAACCTGCAAATTCCACATATCTGGAGCAGAGGTGGGATTTTAATCCACAACTTTGGAGGTGCCTCCAGCACTTCCATGTGACTTAATGCAGAAAATCATTGCATTCATACTGTTAGCCGTCATAAGAGTACTGCTAACATAATGTATCCAGCTGTGGTTACATTCCATAGACACTTATCCAGTACAGGGCTACAACTCTTGTGAGTCTGGGACCTATACCAGGAAGGACTGGACACAGGGTGGGGGACACTCCAGAAGGGAGGCCAGTCCATCACAGAGAATGTAATACCACACTTCGGGCAATTTGGAAATAACAATGCAACTAAGCTTTGTGTCTTTGGAATCTGGGAGGACACCAGAGTGAGCTAGGGTAGAGTAACCCTAACTAACACACATATAGGGACATTAAAGCCCACAGACTCAGAGCCAGAATCAAACCCGCAGCCCTGGAGGTAAGAGGCCCTAGTGATATCCTCAACACAATGTTATGTTCGGAAAAAAACAAGGTGTATATAGATGAATGCATACAGTCAGTCACATTTTACTGGAGATTATTCTTGTTATTACCTTTTTATGTTTGTCATCTTAATACTAATGAAATCCCTTTGGTCAAACCTTGCTAATGAACATAATAATAATAATGACGAATCCTGCATATAAACTAGCAGAGTTGGAACGCCAGTGAATTGGACAGTTTTATCGGGGGAGATCCACAGTGCCAAGCCTTGGCTGTTTAAAGATTTTTTTTCTTCTTTTTTTCAGATTTCTGCAGCCTCTGTAGTTCTTCTACTGTCCCATTGAGGGCGTCTTTGTGTAATGTTTTGGAGCCAAGCTTTGCAGTAAAAACTGAATGCAAAATTTAAAACCTTTGGAAAGGACGTCAAAATATGATGTCTTTAAAGCAGCAAGTTCCATTGCACGTTTGGCTTTTAAAAAACACCACAGTAGCAGTTTATATATATATACTTTTATTTTTCCCTTTATCTGGCTGGTAATTTCAGATGATCTTGTGCTGCATAGTGAAATGGCTGATCATATTACGCTAAAATACAACGCACTGGAAAAGTTCATAATGTTTGCAGATTTGACAAGAGACCATGAACAGCAACAAGGTGTATGGACTCAATTCACACAACAATGAATTTTCCGTTGGTAAATCTGAAAACCCAGACAAAAGACAGGACATTCTATTTACGACCAGGAACAGCAACGATGACGAGGATGATGGTGATAATAATAATAATAATAATAATATGATTCAACATGGATCATAATAATGTTTGATATGTGTCAATATATATTTTACATACTGTGTGTATACACTGCCTGGCCAAAAAAAAGTCACCGTTTCAATTAAAATAAGCAAATACAAGTACTTAAGAGCCAACGGTCTGGTCTAGGATCAGCAGAGTTATGCAGCAATAAAATGAAATCTGCTGAGTATCTGAATGTACTGAATGACCAGGTTATCCCATCAATGGAAAAGAAAAAAAAAATCCACTTTTTTTTTTTTTTGGACTAAAAATCAGTTCCAGTGGTCTGGAAATGCTGAGTTTAGCGAGGCAAAAAATTCAAGTAGACGAGCTACAGGGGGAAGGCAGTGAGTCGTGTGTCTCCTCCCCTTGGTTTCACATTGGAAAGAATCTTAAGATGCAGATGCCACACGGCCCCGCAGCCCTCCCTGACAAACTAATGTCAAGGAGGACAGCAGGGGAGATTATACTGGAAAATCATGCCTGTGTTTTGCCCTAGCTGCTGCCTACATTCTTTAAGTTGGCTTCCACATCAGGTACTCTGGCTGTTTGGATTCATTCAGCCATTGCTATTACTGGCAAGTGAATATTAATAAGTGTTTTATGAATCACTTGTGACGCACGCCCTCGGGATAATGGGAGAATAATTTAAGACGTGGTGTTCTGCTACGCGGTTTTTGTCCGAGGAAAAAAGTTCCTTGATGCTTTCATTTCACACCTGCGTCGCTGCCTGGCAGTTTAGGTTACGTAGACGTTTGACAGAGTGGAAAAATGACCAACTGTAACCGGAGCCAAAAAGAAAACTGTCTTTAATCCATCTCTCGCTAACTCAGATTTGAGTCGTTTAAAAATCCTTCAACAGGCTTTACTTTAATTTCTGTTCACACTTTTGTATAAGGGGATTTATTTGCCTCGTGTTCTACACGGCTGCTGCGGTGAATTATCAAAGACTGCAATTTGCTATGAAAGATTTGTTTACTGTTCACTATACTATTTGCTCCAAATCATTTAAGTTATCCGCAGTGTTTTTTTGGGATGGTTTGGCTATCGGCCGTGTTGAGCCTCAGCACTTATAAATGCAAGATAATTCTTGCTTTCTACCAGAAGATGGCGTAATATACCTGTGAACTTGGGCCAACTGCAAACACACGGCGTAGACCAGCCGCTGAGTAAATCGTTTCGTGGCTGATAATAGATATTCATTTTTACTCATGAAGATCTGTCAACATCCTACGTATAATACCGGCTTGATATTTGTGGTTTAATTTTACGATGTAATCTGGACATCATGACCACTATAGCGCAAACTTTGTGCGATGGGAAACGGGGACACCCTGTTCTGCGTGTACTGTACGGGCCTAGTAACCTGGAAGTGATTATTAGTGTACCTTCAGCTTACATCATTGTGCTGTTTGACTCGAATTCTTCCTAAACAGTCTTTTCTGTATGAATCCTCAAATCATTGTTTTAATGAAGTGTGTGTTTGTATTTGTGTTTGGATTAAGTCATGTACTGGCTAGGGATGGGACAAATAAGGCTTCAAAACACGTGGTGGGTCGGAGTATCAGTGCTGGCTGGGATGTATTTGTATTTTCAGTCTGTAATTACAATTAATTGCAATCAATTGTCAGGAAATCAACAACTGTAGCCAGAAAATTTGTTCTGATATGAGATAACATGTCAGCATCGAAATCCCACCACAAATGCATGACATGAACTACTGATCAAAAATTTGTAAATTACTTGTCCATAACTGCTTGTCACTCACAAGCACGAAGACAGCGTCGGATGATTAATTCACCTAAACCTGCTCTTGCTCCAGTGCTGACCCACGCTTTGTTGTCAAACCCTCACTGGATGCTCAGCCTAGTTGCACTGATACGTTAGGCAGGCCCTATCTTACGCTGAGATCTCTCCGCCTCGCTGTGCACCGCTTTGGACAAAAGTGTCTGTCGAATAATTAAAATACAAATATGAACTGCGTGTTTTTGGACTGTAAGACGGAAACAAATCTGTAACTTAGGTGCTGTGTAGTCTGTATCGACGCCTGGCCACCATATAGATGGCTTTTGTCCAGAATGTTCTGTCCTCTGTCTGGACTTTGCGTTGGCATGTTCAGTATATGTGTAAGTTTGTCAGATTTATGGTGAAAGTGCTCAGAAATATTTACTGTGTACATCTGAGGCACCCTTTAATAGCAACACGTGCCACGCATTCACTCTGTGCATCACGTTTATTTTCCGCCTCTAGATTCGTGAACGCATCTGCGGGCAAATGCCTGCAACTCCGCGGGCTAGTGAACGGGGGTCGGTAGAACTGTTCTCTAGTTACAGAGGAACAATGTTCCAGTCACCGTCTGACACCAAAGCCAGCGTCTTTCGAATGAAAACTGAAGAAAAAAAATGGTTTCAAATGTTCTTATGAAGCAAAAAAACAAAAAAAGAAAGACAGATGAAGGGAAGCAAAAGGCCGTGAATTAAAGGGTGTGGAAGTAATTATTAGTGATTGAGTTCCATTCATGTGCTTCATTAATGACAGCACAGACAATCAGTACACTGTTCACATGCACCAGTCCCTGGCACATTCAGTTTATTTTATTCTCTTAAATCTAACAGTTAATACCTTGTATATTTCCAGCATAATATTGTGGCTGGCAGGTAATGCCAGTAAGTGTATCCTCACAAAAATAAACCTGCTGGGCTGTGTGCAGCAAGGAGGAGGGGGGGTGTGACGATGAGGAAAAAAGGAGGGCGAGGTCCCAAGGGGGGACAGGTAAGGTCAAGTCCAAGGGCTACTGTTTGTATGGACTCGAGAACAGGGAGCAGCTAGGCTTGGGATCAAAGCTAGCTGAAGGCCAGTTGAGGTCAAAACAAAGGAAATGCCACTTTCCACATAGGCCGTTGTGAGTTTATACTGCGGAGAGCATGTAGACAAGCAAGGTCAGAGTGTAGGGTCAGCCAGCATCCAGTACCCCTACAGTAATTGGAGTTGATGGCCTTGCTCAAAGGCCCAACTGTGAAATGTTTAATCTGCCAGCTGTGGGATTTTAATAAGTGTCCGTCTGGATATAGGCACAGAATCCATCACAGGGCATAAGGCTGGGGTACACCCCGGACAGGATGCCAGTCCATCACAGGGCACAAGGCAGGGGTACACTCTGAACAGAATGTCAGTCCATCGCAGGGCAAACACACAGCCAATTAGCAATTTAAAGACATAAGTTTGCCTAACCGCATGTTTTTTTCTGACTGGGTGAGGAAGCTCACACGAAAAGGGGAGAATCTACAAGAACACTCGAACCCGTGGGTTTTAAATCCAGATTTATCAATAGCTCTGTCACAAGACGGCCAGAAATGATGTTCTCGTGTTACCAACATGAGTGTCCACAAGTGACAGAAGCAGTTAAGTTCTGACGCGCGTATCTGCTTAAGGCAGACAAGGCTAGAGATTTTTAATACTTAATGTTAAAAACGCTTGAGAATTAAAGAAAATAACTATAATGAACACTTGCAAGTCATTAAGTCAGTAAGAAACATAGTGTATAATATATAATACATCAGAGTATATTATATTCTGGACATACTTTAAGGTAATTGAGACATACTGAACTGTGGTTCAGCTGAGTCACAACCCAAACAAACTGTGGCTTCATCTCAAGAGTTCCAGCACTCTGTGACTAAAGGTTAACGTGTTTTCCATTTCCTAACTCACTCTCTCTGTGGCACTCCTTGACGTAACAAGGATGCTTTTAAAACACGCCGCATAAGTAAGAAGAGGGCTTTGGTCACCAAGCATGCCCAGACGACAGCTGTGGAGCTCAAACCGTGAGCCCTGCGAATGTCACTCTCAAAAGGTTCATGGTGGAGATGTTTGACAGGTAGGTCCCAAAAAGGGTGAGGTCATCACCTTTACACCTGTGTGCTAGCTGCAAAGAGTCTTGATATGGGAGGTTTTTTTTTGGGACTTTTTAAGGAAGTGTCCTGATTCCTGCTTTTCCTGTGCATTCTGATTCATCACCGTAAATGCACTCTCTGTTCTGAAATGTAAAAAAAAAAAAAATGTAAGTTTTAAAAGTGAAAAAGGTAAAGGTTAAAAAACTATTCAAAGATGCACAAAACCATAGTCGTGTAATATAAACCCACATTATCAATCAAGTGTTGAAATGCAGTTGATCATAATGGAAGGTCTGACATTACCGGCTGCATCGTAGTATTTTCATTAAATAAAACGTCTGTATACTTTAAGGGTATGTCTGAAAGTTCTGATTTGCACCCAATAAAGCTTTACAGGTGCACAGCAGAATTTCGCTGAGGCACGTTGATAAATTGCACGTCATGCAATACACACAAGGGTACATTATATTCCAGATTGAAATACTGCGCTTATAATAAGATAACTCAAAGCTTAACTGTCAAGGTCAAACGAGACTAGTGGAAACTTAAGGCGGGATGTTGCTAACTCAGACCATTTTTATGGCGGCTGTGCTTTCTGGAATCCCATGCTTCAGCTGGGTTACCGCTGCAACCGCTTTACCGCGTACCTACAGCCTACACAAACTTGTTTCCTGTGAACTTCTGCAAGCGGGCATTATAAAACGGGGGATTTTGTAAATACGCAGTTCATAATGTCTTGGAGGGTATTGTTTCTATTAGCGTTCTTTGCATAATTTTGAAAGTATGCTTTATAATGGTAAACCTTACCTAATATAATTACTGTACAGTGAGTGCCTCGCATCTTGTGTTTACTATAAATCTGATCTAGAGCAGAAGAACAAAAATCTTGAAGTATTAGCGGGTGAAAGCCAATAAAGAGAGTGCGGAAAACACTAGGGGGGCCTCCGCACCACTGCCAGACCTTAACCGGCAGAGAAAAAGAAAACATTTCCATCCCAGATTTGAGCTGAATTGAGCCTGACCACTGGAAGCCACAGGCACGTAAAGCAAACACCTGCAGCTCAGGTGGAAAAGCAGCACTGGGGGATATAGATGCCTCTTTGTGGCGTTGCAAACTCACGGACATGAAACTGACACAGGCACCAAATAAGAACCGCTATCTTTGCCCAGGACACATGGGAATGTGAGACTGGGCTTTGAAATCCATCTAGCCATCTTTCATCAGTATTACCTAATAAAAAAAAGTCTTAAAATTTCAAACTGGTGTCTAATTTTCAAGAGAGGCATATGTTACTATATGTAGCTTTCAAAGCACATTTGTGAAATAACACTTTGACATATATGAGTCTATGGTGATTTACTACACTCCTTGGAAGAGAGAGTATAAAAAATTCTTTAATTTTGTGAATCAGAAGATTTGTGCAGATTTCCCCAATATGATAGCAGGCTCAGAGACTAGCTGTCATAGTAAGGTCAATTACATGCGTGGTGTCTTCTTAACTATGCAGTAGGAATACGCCACAAACCGCCTGAGTTTGCTTGTTAGGTATAAGCTGAGCTAAATCAAATAGCTGCTCGGTAATAGTCCTCCTCAGATTGATCATCCTCTTAATGACTCAAACAACGGTGAAGGAGGAACGGTGCAAATTCAGTGACCTTGGGTGTTAGCTGTAGACATACATTTTGTCTGACCTCGATGTCATTGTTTTAGCACGTGGATGTAAGGCAATAAGCTGGGTTTATTTAGCATGTTTCAGGCTCCCAGGGAATGACCTCTCAACTCATGTTTTCCTAATTATTCCATACCGCAAAAATGACCTCACATTCCATAGTTTGCACCTCTCCTGGGCTTGAGAAAAACCTTCACATGTCTACATTTTCCCCCTCTCTCTACTTCAAAAAAAAAAAAAAAATCTTATTTTGAAGCAGAGATTCTTTGGAGCCCTATAACGATGTCCTGCCAAATTATGTCCATTTTCATCATTGGCAGTGTTGTGAATTTATGTTTCATAGCTCTGTTCAAGAGAGACGTACTGTACAGTCGTAGCCCAATAAACTCTTACCGAGCTGCCATCTGCGACCGGGTGGTTTACATCCTTTTGGCATGGCTGCCTCTTTTATAAACGCAGCCCACTTCGTTACAGGAAGAGAAGAGACAGACGGGCCCGAATGAGGCTGCAGGTGTGTGTTCCTCAGACAGTTATTAATGATGTCATCTCGAAAACGTCTTCGGCCGTTGCTCAATTCGCCCTGTGCTTATGGTAACACATAAAAAGAGAAAATGTTCTGATCTTCCTAAAGTGAATATAAGCTAGATGAAGGAATATTGCCCAGCAGTACTGGCGTGTTACAGCTGCAATACTGTATCGACAGGGTAGCAAATGCCGATTTTTTGAAGACCAAAAAAGCACAGCTGGAGAAGTGATCGGTAGAAAAATGTCTAAAATCTGGAGATAAGGTGTCTATTTTTCTGTCCATCTTCTAACTGCTCATTCGGTTCAGTGTTGTGAGGGAGCCTGGTGCCAATCCCAGGCAAAACAAGGCCCAAACCTGGGGCAGATAGGGTGCCTAGTAACTAATTTAAAAATGTTTTTAATCTACCAATAGACTAACTTAGTAGAACCTGTCTTCCTTAACAGCTTATCCGATGGAAGGCTGTGATGAGTCTGGATCCTATCCCAGGAAGCACAGGGTACAAGGCAGAGTGCACTCTAGATGAGATGCCAGGCCATCACACGCACCCTATGTGCAATTTCGAGCTCATTAGAAAGTGTCTTGGGCCTTTACTAAAGTCCATGGTAAAATAAATTTATTTAGCCACATAATGGAGATTTGGAGGCCATTCTGAGCAGCACAGGACGTGCGGAGGGGTGTTCATCTGATGCAACATCAGTCCAGCACAGTTAACGTAGAACAATAAAATAAGCCAATGGCCTGCAGTCTTGCATTAACGTTTGAGGAGCAGAACAACCCTTCAAAGATGCTTTTCCCCATATAGAGGTCTCAGAGCATCCAGAGGAAATTACAGTCACTGAAAGGTCACAGCCCTTAAAGGGAAGTGACTCCTGAAATATTGTTTGCCACACGCATTTGTGGTTCTGTTTACTTCACCCAGCCATGATAAGCGCCATGGACCTTTGACCAATATCGGACTTGGCATTGGGAGTAACCACAGTTATCCCATTGGGCCGCTTGATAAATGGGCTGGCGCTAAGTAGGCTGCACTATAGGCTACTCTGGAAATGAGACAAAAACATCAAATGATGATCGATTCTGATAGGCTAGTGACACATCTGTCTCTCTAAAAATCCTCACCTGTACACTGCCACCCCCTTTCACATCAACAGTATGAAGTGAATCTTATCACAGGTGTTGGTGGGCCAGTCCAAGTAGAAAGTACAGAGCCATTTTTCATTCCCAGTTCATCTCTGTCATTTGCTGGTAGGTAACAATTTGTGCCCCTTGTCGGTAGTTTTGTTAACTCTTGATCATGCCATGACCATGCTTGTTTCAATGATAAATTTACACCAGGCTCCACCAAATGCTTCCTATGTAGTTAGCCGCAGACAGTTCCAATTTCTATGTGATGGTAAAGCTTTATATAAGTACATACTTACATTTGGACAAAATAAATGTTCTGGGTATTGTACAGCGACAGGGTACGAGGTAAACCACAGGTCAAGGCACATTTCCTCTGGCGGCTCTGTAACATCCTGACAATGTAAATTTTCATCCCTCAATGGATGCCATTGTGTGTGAGAGTCTCTGAGTTTTAACCTTCATCAGTGATTTTCACTGCACTGAACAGATGTCTCTGTCAAAAATATGGATAACCTCCCTTTTTACCTCTTGAAAAATTAACAATTTCATTTTAAATGCATAAAAACAGAGGATTTGCCAAATCTCACTCTTTAGAGAAACTAAATGTGGAAGACAGTAATTACACAATAAGACGTAGACTCAACTTCATTACACTTGACATTTTATGTATGTATTTATTTTTTGCAGTATTGAGATTTCAGATTTTATGGAGGCAAACATATAACTTAAATATTCATCAAATTCCCTGCCAGTCTCATACACTTAAACTTTCACTAATTTGTTAAAATCTTGACATTTATAACTGTCTACATAGCACTGCAGGTTTTAGGAGCCCTTGCCAAATTACAGTACAACTCCTTCACAATCTGGCAACCCTGGAGAAGAAACGTAATAAAAAAATAAGGATCAGCTGTTACCACTCAGTTGATGGAAAAGCCTCTGCAACAGACTGCCTTGATTCGGCTTCCCCTTGGATTCCCAGTTTATTAATTTACTGTCCTATACTGGGTGTGGGAAAAGACAGTATCGTAGCCTCGCCTCTGGTGGGGAGCTTATTCTACATCCGCAAGAGAACGGGCATAGCTGGCAACTGCTGAGACGAGTACGCAGATAACACACCGAGGAAATATTGGAGTGTTCCTGAAATTATAACATGCGATTGTACAATATTTATTAACGTAGAGCTGCGACTGTGATGTTATTGTACGAGTAAATGCGTAGCAGTCTGACACATAAATCAGGTTGAGTTTTTTAGGCAGCGCGAAGCTGGTCTTGAATTCCTGTTAATAAAACATAACCGTGAATGGTTCTTTTCAGCTTTTAAATGATTTAGCTTTCGTTTTTAAAGTACAGTACACATCCGTGCTTTGGATACAATGTAATTGTAATATACGTCACATGCATAAACTGTTAAGAGAGTGTTTGTGGACTTCACATTTCATGTTTGTGCAACTAATTGAACGCAGAGAAGAATCTGCCAGCATCCAGAAGTCGAGGAATCCTCTGGTGCTTTGAGGAAAGACCACGACAAAATATCCACCCCTATCAGAATATGCTACCCTCAAACTCTCCCCAGCAAGATGTATTTCTTTACATCGAATTCAGTAGACTTTTCAAAAGACCAAAAATAAAGCCCGTTTAGGGGAATTTTACTTGGTGTATAAAGGATGACAGCTTCCTCTTAAGCCGTTTCGGTATTTGCTTCAGTTGTCTTTAGCTGTACAATCTGAAAGCGTTCAGCTATTTTAGACCGTCCTTTTCACCTTTTGTTTGAAGGACCCGAAAGCGCTTTAGCAAATGGTTGCTTTAAATGACATAATGCAAAGAAGGGGTCCTGCTGCATATTTTTCATGTAGAGCATGACTCATAGTTGTGGAGAGAGCTAAGATTTTCAAAGAAATATTGCACTTAAATTGCTTCAGACCGCATGACGTCAGAGAGCAATTAAACCTTTTTTTTTTTCTTTTTTTTTTGAATTCCGTTTTCAATTCTTGAATTCAGGTTTGTGAAGATTTCTGAGCACCTGCAGGTTTGTGTATGTGAAATATTTTCACTGGACGACGTTCAAAACTTAGAGGAGAGAAAAAAAAAAAAAAAAAAAAAACTCTTAAGCGGCAGCATTACGCCATTCTTCCCTCTTGGAAAAAGTGGGATTTAAACAAGTGTCGTGCAAGATATCGGGCAGAATTAGCGCAGTATAAGGCAAGTCGGGCTTCTCTCTTCAATGCAAACCGTCTCCTCGGATTGCTGTCTCCACACTGGGAAGCACAGGCAGAATCCAGCCATTCGTATCACTATGGTACTGGATAGCGACGCCGGGGAAAACGGTTTGCGTGGTTTAATTTTCAAAAGAAAACTTAACTCAAATCCCAAGTTTTTCTCGTGCAAAGCCGTGCATGTTTACGTCATTCAAACTGGAAGAAGCTGTGAGCATTTCTTTCACGCTGGGATTCAAATGAAGATCAGAGGATGAAAGTACTGAACCGTCTCCCTCTTTTATTGGGGTGCTGGACTCTCTTACACCTGGAATTCATCCCGGCGGCGCTGAGCCGTACGCCTGAAGCCGCAGCGGACGATTACGCGGGAAGAGCTAAGCCCAGAAGCGGGGGCTCTGGTCAGTTGACGGTGGGGGATTATTCTGCTACGGCCCGGAAACCCACGAATGGGGCCAGGATCACACGCATTCGGACAGGACCCCCACTGATCAAAAGCGAGACCCCAACTTCGGCGCGGGGCAGCGCAGCATCCAGCGGTGCCGGAGGGGAGCGCAGCGTGGGAAGGAAAGATGCGGCGCACTCCTGGGTACCCAGGGATGCTGCCAGAGCCGGCGCTGCAGCCGAACCGTGGCCGTTAACAGCTCTGGGGGGCAAGAGCCCGCTAGGAAGGAGCAATTCAAAGACGGCTGCTAAAGCCTCCGGTGTGCCTGCCAGGCCCCTCACAGCTGCCGGCCCGCTGGCTCAGAGGAGCTCCGCAGTGGCGGACAGAGACTCTCCCAGGCACCCACTAGTGACCCCCCATGACTACATGCTGTCGCTCTACTGGTCGCTGTCTACGGGAGAGGTGAACAGTAGCGCGCTGCACGAAGCTGGCATGGCGAACACCATCACCAGCTTCGTAGACAGAGGACAAGGTAACGTCGCTAAACGCATGCATGTCGTACCGGCAGATGTGGTGGATGCCGGTGACCCGCGGGGCGCCTAATCCGATTGTATCACATTTGTTCAGATCGCTTAAAATGTATCGTTTTTGAGTAACTCAGTGAAACGCTAAAAAGTAACTGAGGCGCTTCCTAACCTGAGATCGTGCGCAGTTTCAGACGATTTCTTTATTTTGCGGGTGCTTTATTATAGGCAGGGCTAACTTCTGGTGTTTAAAGAGACGCGATTCGCCGCCGGTGTCGGTTCGCTGCATGCTCATAAGGATCGTGACTGATGACAGATCTGTAAGTTTGATCAATGTGTATTTAGCCTTTTTACTTAAGATGTTCATTAATAGTTAGTTACTTAATAGGCGAGCCAGCCTAATTCTAAAGGTGTAGTTAATAGGATATTAAAGGCTGTGTATGAATATAAAGCCAGGTTAACACAGACATTAACCACTAATCACTTCGTCACTAACTGGTAGCCTTATAGAAAAGGAAAAAAAAAAAAAAGGTTCATTTCGCATCTCTGTTTACTTGGACCTAAAATTCACATTTTAGTCTTTAGATATTATTCAGTCGCGACTGTTTTAAGCCCTAAGAGAGAAGAAACACAGACGGTCCAGGTCTCTTATGAGGGTACTTATAGAGCCAGGAGGGGGATGGGCAGTCATTCGCCCTACACTGTTGTTATTTCTAAGGGGAAAAAGTTTGTGTCTAGAAGCCATGTTCCTCTTAGATATTAAGGCGATCACGTTAGGAAGGGCGCTATATTACAGAAGTGGAATTGAATCACTGAGTACCGCGATCTTCAATCAAGAAAAAGCAGAGGGATGATGACGGCGATGACGTTGTTGTTGTTTATGATAATGATGAATTATTGAGTGCGTTTTAGAGAAAACTATTAGTATCTGGATCCCAGAAGCAGACGCGTCCGCAGTGATCCAATCACGCGTGAGTCCCACGCAAGAATAAAACAGCCACGTCCGTTCAGGGAATTTCATGCTCCATTATTGAAGTAAAAGCGAGAGCATAGAGCAGTGTTACAGCTCCATTCGGGCCAGTGACGTTTCAGTGCCGTGTGTCTCCGTCCCCAGTTCAACTCTAGGCGAAGTGGCTGAGGTCCTCATTAGTCCCACACCAATATATATAAAAAGCGTAGAGGGACCATCAGGACCCTAAGAGCAGACTGCAGCCCGCTTCAGTGAGCTCACAGCACTGATGTACAGCTTCTGAAATGTAAATAAACACACTCTATGAGACTACAAGTAGGTGGCCTCAATCTATTGTTTTCTTTACCAAGTACAACTATTTAAAAGAATGTTTAAACAATGTTTGTTTAATATTTCTCGTAGTTAAATGTTTACATTTCGACTAGTTAAAGTACTTTTAATTTTTGCTTTATTTATACAACTTGTCTTTTGCACATTTTAGCTCTGACCTCTTCTGTGCACGGTTCAGAGGCTTGTTACTGATCCTTTATAAGATCATTCTTTTCGCTGAACGTCTGAATTTCAAAATACTGTGTGCCAGTCTCTTGTACACTGCGATGACAATTTAAATACCACTATTATCGTTGCAATTATCGCTGCCATTAGTGTTGGTATTGCTTTTACTGGTTTAACTAACTCAGTAAGTAACTAATAAGCTAACAACTTTGAGCCTCTCAGATGGCTTGCAGGCTTTTAAACACTGGAGCATTCAAACTACCTTTGAAGTCATCATTTTATACACAAACATGTCCAAACATAAAACATTTTGTTCATGAATTACCCACTAATGTTCTGAGGTTACAGTGAATCAAATATTGCTCAAAAACCTGTAACAATATATACTAATGATAATGGCTTCTAAGTATTACAATATTCAGGCACATAGAGCTAAGCTAAGAAATCAGTGTGTGTTGGTGGTTTCAAGTTTTTAAACAACTTTCCACTCCATACACATTAAGCTCTGAGTGTAACATCTCAAAATTCAGCCTTCTGAGGATCTAATAAAAAAAATGCGAAGGCATGCACTTATTTCTGGAGAAACGTGCCTTCAAGAGCTTACTTTATCTCAAAGAATGTCATCTTTTAAGAACCCTAACAAGCCCATCCAGAGAGGTCCATTTATGGTAGAGAGAATACCTCCAAATTTTACCACGGTTTATTTCAGTCCAGAGTGAAGCTGGACACGAAAGGAATTGAAGTGGACTTAATCAAAAATGATGAAATGTCATTTCACGCGATTTGTGCACATAATGAAAACATTCCAAGAGGACTGAACACTGCAGTGTGACTGATGTGGTGTTTTAGTCCATGTTTATTGGGAGCTCTGTTGTAGAAAGGGCAGGAGGAGTGTGAGCTATATGTAGCTATATTGCTGTGTTGATACATAGACCAAACAGGGGTCAGATGGACGATGAACACGAGTGGTCCTGATTTCAGACCTTGCTGGCTATTTGGAAAGGTATGGAATAGCAGTAATGCTTGGACCAGAGCACGATGACATACGGCCACCAAATGTAACATGTATATTACATGACCGAATCGATTAAAGCTTATCCTCTCTGTTGTTATCCAGATGAGCACCTTCCTCAGTTGCGAAGACAGAAGTATTACTTCAATATCAGCTCCCTGGAAAAGGACGGCTTGCTGGGGGCCGAGCTCCGGATTCTCCGGAAAAGACCGGCAGATCCCCGCAGAAGCCATCCCGCAGGTGCAGTCGGCCTGAAACTGTTCACCTGTGCCGCGGGTAAGCAGAAACCGAGCCTGCTGCAATCGCGTGTCGCCGAGGACGGCGACACGCCGAAATGGGAGGTGTTTGACATCTGGAAGCTTTTCAAGAGTTTTAAGAACATGGCTCAGCTTTGCTTCGAGTTGGAAGTTACGGAACGGGGGCGCGCGGTGGACCCCAGGACCCTGGGTTTCAGTCGCCTGGGTAGGCAGACAAGAGAAAAGGCGTTTTTCCTAGTTTTCGGTAGGACCAAAAAACGGGACCTCTTCTATAACGAGATCAAAGCCCGCTCTGGCCACGACAACAAGACCGTTTACGAGTATCTGTTCACCCAGAGGCGCATGCGCAGGGCCCCGACTGCCCGAATTAAGAAGCCAGCTAAGAACTCCAAGCCTCGCT
Organism: Gymnarchus niloticus; assembly: GCA_009936485.2. Classification (NCBI taxonomy): domain Eukaryota; kingdom Metazoa; phylum Chordata; class Actinopteri; order Osteoglossiformes; family Gymnarchidae; genus Gymnarchus; species Gymnarchus niloticus. Next base: position 4,147,650 of record JAACJT020000105.1, read on the forward strand.
GCAACAGGAAGCAGCTCCACGTCAACTTCAAGGAGATGGGTTGGGACGACTGGATCATAGCGCCCCTGGAGTACGACGCCTACCACTGCGACGGTGTGTGCGACTTTCCCATTCGCTCGCACCTGGAGCCCACCAACCACGCCATCATACAGACCCTCATGAACTCCATGGATCCCGACTCGACGCCACCCACATGCTGTGTTCCCACCCGGCTTAGCCCGATTAGCATCCTCTACATCGACTCGGCCAACAACGTGGTCTACAAGCAGTACGAGGACATGGTGGTGGAATCCTGTGGGTGTAGGTAGCAAATGAAGGGCCTGGACCCAGTGAGCTTTCACATTTCATGCCGTCCCATGTCAGACCACGTTGAGAAGGAGGTCAGCTGATCAGAGACCTCTGCAAACTGTAACTTTGGGGCACTCTCGCTAAGCCATTAAGTAACATTTACTCAGAATAATTTAACGAACATCTGTGTCTGTTTCACCAGCTGACAACAATTTATCTAAAGGATATTGTATCATTTGCACCTTCAACAGCGAGCCAGCACCTTGTCCTCCAAAGAAATGCGATTGTCTGTTGTGATCCAGAGACAATTTCTGTTCTGATTTCGTTTAGGACGTCCACAGAGGTTAAAACTTTTATGTTAGCAAATCACAAATACTTTTTATGACCTGAATATTAATACCCATTGCATGTGTTCATGAATACCTTCTGCAGATTGTTGTCTTCAGATTTTTAAATCATTTTCTGTATCCTGATATTTACATTAAAGAGAGGGCCCCTCCTATGCCTTTGCAATTTCTAATTGTCAATTTCCCATAGTGCTTCAGTGCTAAATTGTAATTAGTAGTTTCCATGGTGATAAATTGCCAACTACCAGCCGTGATCCACACTTGACGAAAATAAACGACTTATTTTATTTCTTATGGAAACAAAATAGACAAAATTACACCCCTGACGTTGGTAATCTTATGTAATCCCTTTGTGTATGACCCTAACCATTTCATAACGGTCATATAATATTAATGTGCAGTACTTATCCATCCAATAAAAATCACTAAGAACAAAATTTGAAATCGATGAATTTTGGTGGTATTCCTTTCCAAATAAAATTAATGAAGTGACGTCAATTTACTTAACATGATTCTTCCAGTTCAACGTTATTGGATAATATTCAGTTTGAGGATTTTTTTGTCGTATGTTATCTGAATTTTTGAATTTTTAATTTGACTTTAGTGATTTTTAATTGTTTTTTTTGGCATAGTGTGTAAAGTTTCAGTATTCTGCGTTTGTTATTTGAACGTACGAAGTTTATCTTTGGTAAGATTTGTCACCGCCGTGTCGTGAAATATTTGTAGTAAATCCAGCCAAGAGAAGATTTTGGAGGGATTTATCATATTCATCCAATTACAATCAATCACTGTAAAGTTCTGTATTCATGTTTTTATCCCAGTGAGCATTATTTAAGTGAGTCGATATGCTTTCAAACAGGTCTGTTTTACACATGCGTGGACGTCAAAGCTTTTTGCAAAAGCCTTCTTAGATTTTCGAGGAAATCAGTAACATTTGCCATTTTAGATGGCTTTAGGAATGGGTTTTGGTAAACACTTTCCCAGCAAAAAAAACTCAAATCATATTATGCACGCTGCTGTGTAGATGTTTTTTGTTTGCTGAAATAAGCATGGCTTAAGCAGAAGCATGAATTGTTTACAGGATTTTCTTTCATTGTCAGTGTTAGTGGCCTTAGATTGTTGTTATGTGTCAAACTGAATCAAGTAGTACCGGATCAGATGGTATTAAACTCAAGTCTTGTGTTTCTACAAATAACAAGGAACATGTGCAAGATTTCATTCAAAGGGTCTACAAGAGTAACCTAATTTACTAGAACCCTTAATTGCTGCCCCATTACTCCCTATCAGTTTCAAAATCATATTTTGGGGCACCATATAAAATGTGTCCTTATGTGTGCACTGAAAAAAGGACCCAGTGTTACACTGAACAAAGGCCGTCTAAAGCAGTGCCCGATGATCTGGTCACACTTTGTTACAGCCGTAGTTTAGAAATCTTGTTGGGTTTCATTATCAGATCTGGCTTCACTCCCCTGACCAATGTTAAACATTGTGTAAATGTAGTCTTGAATTTCCTACACAGATGTTGGAGGAATTTTTATCTTGTGGAAAGCCAACTTTGAAAAAAACGTGAGATGTGATGTCTGGCAATGAGCATGACACCAGTGTGCCCAGCTGCATTACAATCCCTCTCCGCAGGTTTCACTATGTCACCTAGGACTCGCTTAAAAACAACAAAACACGCACGCACGCTTACGATGCCTGTATCCCAAGAAACGTGCGTGTGTAATTTATATTTATAAAATAGTTCACAGCCCCTGACAGCGCGAGCTCTGTTGTCTTGACATCACTCAAGGAAAATGGAAGCCCGAGTTCTTCAGTGTCCAGTAAGAGCGGACAGCTATTTGTTCATACAGACACGTACATATTTTTTGTTTCTCAGGGTAATAGTAACACTGTTATTTCAGCCATTACTTTCATGAGTTCCTGTGCCAAACCAACCGCCCTACTATGACCGTTGAAAGACGCTAGCGGTGTCTGATGCCTCTCGGATTTATATCCAAAGCCTTTTAAATTTCTCAAGTTCTATCATTTCTCCCACAGCCATTGTCTCTGTTTTAAAGACATTTAAAGAGGAGTTAATAAAATTCCACTGAGCATTCGCTTTTCTCATGAACCGTTGTTCGTTAAATTTCTCAACGATCTGTACACTGCGCGTTGAGTCTGCTGGAGGTTTGAAGCCTCCGGGCTCTTTGACGTTAACGAAGACTGGGAACGGAGCGTTGAGTCTGCTGGAGGTTTGAAGCCTCCGGGCTCTTTGACGTTAACGAAGACTGGGAACGGAGCGTTGCATAGCACAGTAACAGACAGACGCTGTCGTGTGAGACAGAGTGTAATACTGCACCTACAGAACTTGGCCAAAGTTTTGCATTTCACGGCATTTTTTTTTTTTTGGCTGGAAAGATAGTCTGTTTCTTTTATTTACATACTTCACATGACAACAGAATTGTTCAGTGTTTCATCATAGCCAGACGAATTAATGGCGATTTACAGCTTTTGAAATAAATCTGTTCTTCACATCTGTGTGGAACTAAAGGCCAGCGGGGTGGTGGTAGGGGGGTTTGAGTTGTACGGTCGAGGCCACAGCCAAGTACCTGTCTCCTTTCCTCGGCCTTCCTTTCCGGCATTGGAGTGCAATGTGGCGAACACCTGCAACAATTCCTAGATTTATCCGATTGTCATTGAAAATTAACTCCCCTGTAATGTTTGAAAACCATCCCAGGAGCAGATTTCTTTCCTCATTTATGTGTATTTTCTTATTAGTGTATATTGCAACGGCCAGTAGCGGGGCAAATGGATTCCTTGCTTAACTTAAGCATTTTCAGTCCCCGAATTGATGCCAGTTACCCATCGTGAGAACCTACTATTGTATGTCTGCTTATGGAATGGCGACAATCTCGTGACGATCTGTTTTAAATCTGTCACGTTTAGCGCAGTTTATTTTAGACTCCATTTTCCTCATCGCAGAGATGATGAAAGCATTTAATTCATTGGTAATCAATACCAAAATGATTCTTCACTAGTTTTTCAATATTTGTTATCCCTTCATGCAGTGAAACTGGAAACAATATGTAAGATTTGCAAGAAGAGTCTACATATTAGTAATCCTTGTACCCCAGAGTACTAAACAGAGATGTAGACTATAATTTAATTGCCAGCTGAATAAATAAATGTTTTTTATTTGCTTTAATGGGTCACTTTCATTCTTCTTCCCATGATTTGGAAAGTAATATACCTTTTAATTTCTGTTGCTGATGCGCTATGGAAAGACTTGCTCAAGCCTGATTTGGAATCCCCCGACTCATTTAATTGGATCAATTTTACCTCCTGCACTGAATTGTCACAGAGCCTGAGGTCAGCCAAAATATGTACCAGAGGCCTTCGGTAATGGACCAGATTATCTCTGGTTTGACGCATCGTACACTGGCAGTTAGCCGTTAGCCAGTGAAACATGCCTTTGTGGGCCACATTGGGAATGCGCACAAATATTTTTGGGTTTCACGGGTAGCGTCATAAGCAAACATCTATGAAGCGCAACTGTGTGTCCTGAGCTCCTCTTTGGGAAATCAGTAACAGTTGTGTGGAAGTACAGCTACGCATTGTCGCAACCTGCTCTGATGAAAATATTTGTAAATATCCATTTCATAGCAGGTGACATTTCATAGCGATGGTTAGTCTTTGAGGCGTCATTTGATGTTGACCTGCACATTAACGGGCGAGTTTAATCGTACACAGTGGTCTTCGTGTCCCTTTCATTAACATGATTACACATGCTGTGACTCATTTGTCACGTGGATGTTAAGAATTAATGCTAATCATTCAGGAAAGAGGAAGAGAAGCATTACAACTATCATTACAGTTGTGAAAGTAGGGGTGTCGAGACTGCAAGCCCCTGTGTTTCCTGCACTTACCAACAGGCTTCTGTCCAACACAGAAGATGGGTAGCTGGACTCATTGCTGTGCTTCTCACTTCTATGTAAATAGCTGAGGTAACCATACTATTTTTTCAGTCTGAGACATGTAACTCTAGAAATAGGTACCGTGATTCACGGAACTCTGCTGTGCAGTGTCAGGGCATTTGGACTGTGAGGAATCTCCCCTCTTGACTGGATGTTGGCCTCTAATTTGAGGAGGGTGTCTAGAACCTGGATGGTGTACTGTATGTTATGGGGTCTCCCAACGTTCATAAACTTCTCACATAAGCTGAAGAGTCATGATGCCCAGTCTCTGATCCGATAACCTTCTCGGGCAGTAAAGTGAGCGACCGATCTCACCGTATCCAGGGTCTGCGTGGACTGCCACAATCTGCTTCGGCTTTTCCAGCTGCCTTGCCTCGATTGCTACTGTTGCACAAGGATCACTTACGTGGTCCAGGTCCATTCACTTTCAATGCCCACGCTGAGAGCTGGCCACTACTGCCCCTTGTGTCAGTACAGCTTGTGCATTGGCTGCGGTCTCCTCGGAGGTGTTAGGAGGACGGTGGGCAGTTGGAGCGCTCAGCTGGTTTCAGAGCGTCTGGTGCTGTGACTGCAGAGCCACCGCTGGCCAGCGTAAGAGTTGTCATTCCCCAGCGCCAGCAGCTCGCCACTCTCCTCACCCGCTAAGAGGCTTCATCTCTGCCAACGGGCGGTGCCCGTTCACCTCTCATATCCACCGCTGTACCTCTCACCGCTGTCAGCTTTCAGGAGTTCCTGAAGCTTACAATTATGCAACAAGACCTCAATCTCAACTGGCCCGTTCAAGGCCTTAGCCAGTGCGGCTAAGCCAACATCACCTGATGGTGTACTTTGGACTGTTGCCAACCTCGCAGCAAGTTCTTGCGGTCTGGAGGACTGGGCTGTGAACGTCCACAGCTAACAGGCTCCAGTTTTTCTAGCACTGGATGACAACTGTCCAGGAGGGTTCCTTCTCACTGAAGGCACAAGACAGGCGGCAGTGTAAATCAAGCCATTACGCATCACGCAGGCTTAGCAATGACGTGCAACCTAGCATCAATGTTTCAGTGTTCCGTTTGTCTGGCTTATTGATGTATCTCAGCTCTTGATCGAACCCCTTCGGCTTCCCACCAAGGGAAGGATTCAGTTAGGTTGTTTTTTTAAACAAGGACCTATTGCCTTTCTCAGGGTTTGCTGTGGCAAAATGCAGCTTCTGAAAGCTAGCATGCTCCAGTAAACTGAGATCTTTCATGACACTGAACAACTTGGGATTTTTTTTTTCCCAAAAAGCGAAATCCTGGAAGTGACTGGCAGCACATCAACTGTCAAATTGTGCTGCAGCTCTTGTTAGGATTTAAATAGAACACAGGTGCGTTTTGCTCATTTTTATTTAATTTGGCCTGGATATGAACCTTAAGTTGAACTGGTAAATAGAGAGTTAGGCCATTTGAAACAATGCTTACCTGTTAGTAATCCAGTAACCGTCTAAACTCCATATACACAATTATGTCATTTCCCTGCATAACATATGACCTGAAACCCGGTCTGACCTAAAATCAGTTCAACTGTAAGGATTTGATGAGTATTATTTTAACCTGAAGACTTCGTGTTAACAAAACATATTTACTTCAAACTGTAGGACTGATATGTGTGATTGTGTTTATGACCAAATGACCAAAACTTTCAACAAGAATTCAGCTCGGTTGTACAGTGATGTTCAAATGTGGTGCTACTGAAAGAAATCAGGTTATTTTCACAAGCCATCCATCCATCCATCCATCCATCCATCCATTTTATAGCCACTTATCCTGGTGAGGTTCACAGAATAAAGCCATGGCAAAAAATACAGTTTATTGAATTTTATCAAAAATAAAATTGTAAGTGCCACTTAGCCTATAGATAATTACTCAGGTTCACTGCTAATTAATGTGTGTAAAAGGTATTTTGTGGAATTATGTTTCACACGCTAACCGCACCCCCCACCACCACCGCCACCACCATCCTCCTGCACAGCGAGTTCAGTATCGGCCCTTTACATAAACATGTTCTTAGCTTGTCCTGTTATATTTGGCCATCTCTCCCCTGGCCCTTAACACATCCCCCTCACTCGCCACGCCAACAGGCAGCGCAAGAGCCCACGCACACACACACACACACACACACACACGCAGTCCCTTTCTAGACACCTTGATCCATCTTGTGAACTAGTTACATTTAAGGTTGACTTGAAAACATGCCGATGAATGAATGTTTGCTGGGAAGCGTTTCTTGTCAGAAGTCGGTGAATCGAATGCTTAAGAGGGAAATTTAAAATTTACATTTGTGTAGCTTAATGAAGTTAGGGATAAGTAAATTATATCCATTCATGTCTTACGAACCACTGTCTGCAAAATGTAATCCTGTTATTTTACATGAATGCACATTTTATTTGGAAGAGGTAACAGCAAAAACAATAATAATAAAAACAACATTATTATTATTACGCTAACAAAAAGAAGGCAGCATCTATTAAATCATGTTACTGTGTTACAGTGCCTTGTTAAAAATGAAAAAAAAAATGATAAGCAACACTTAAAAGCCTCAACCGCGTGTCACATTATCAGCACTATCAAAATCTACCACCAAGTTCAGAATGGTAAATTTCTCCGTTAGCGTCTATCTGGCATCTGGACCGATATACCCTCTGCCAACACTGAGATTTACTTAACCTCTTTCCCGTGAATCAATCATGTCAATATTGAACTCAATTGTTTATGCATTTCCTCATTTGTGGTTAATGGGTATTTATTAGCCTACAAATTGATTAATTTGTGGGTTGCATTTTTAAAATACAAACTCGGTGGAAAATTGTGTCATTGTTATTGCAGGCTTACATCACTCTGTAATTAATGAACAGGACGGTAGCAAATGCTAACCATTCCCGGAAAGTTTAGAGCTTTTCAAATGGCCCTTTTATAAGCTCACAACCATAAAATGACCAATATATGTAATGCCGTTCATGACATCTTTCACTTAACGCAACTGCAGAAATGTGAACAAGTTAAGGAAAGTCTAAACATGTGCGACGTGATGTGAGACAGACAGCAGACGGCCCCGGAGCGATTTCGCCAGCCACCTTCTAACGACCTTGCAGAAATATATGATGCAGTCCGTGGCCAAGCAGGTTCCCACAGCGGGGGGAACCTGAAGAGTGTTAGACAAACATCGAAATTCAACACCCGCGCAATCAAAATAAAACAGGGGTGGAAACGTTCATGACCTGCCATCGTAGATTTGACACCACAAATCCTGTATGGTATTTGAATATCATTTTGTGAATATTCAGCTTTTCTTTTCTTCAGATAACAGATTTTTAGTCTTGTTTTTTTTGTAATTTTTTTGCACATCTTGCAGTATTTTCGAAGTCAGCTACACTTTATGCTTCAGAAAAGTGTATGTTGCAGGCAACACTGAAATTGATGTGTTTTGTCTCTTCACATTATATTGTTTAGCAAGAAGGTAATAGTGACTTTACAGTTTCTACCAATGAAGTAACTGACAGCTGGCAGGGCAAAGTCACAGGAATATAACAAATGCAGCAGCTGATATTGGCTATAAAAAAATAGGATCCGTAATCCCGCACAGAGAACTGATTCTGTGTGTCGGGTTTCAGGCATACTATTTTCTTTCATTGGATGAGACAATTCTGACACTCTATCCGAAGCAGGCATCACAAAAGCCCATTTAAAAATGCAGATTCTCAGACTCTTACAGCTTGGATTCACGGTTTTCTGTGATATGCTGGCGTTCAGCGTAGGCACGTGGCTCCATTTCACCATTTGGCACATTTCTCGCGGACGCCTGGGTCTGACTATTTCTCGTAGGCGTTACAGCGTACACACCTGTTTGTGGATGGCTCGGTTTCACAGAGACAATGACCAAGATTTACTGGCAACTCGGCTCCACGAAGAGGGTCCTTCAGGGGTCAGAGAAGTGGAAGTCTCCTCCTTAAAAATCTATGCCATCCGCAAATACGGTGAGTGGCAAGCGGAGTAAAACCAAGAGTGTTTCGCAAGTGATCCATGGACGCTGAAGGCGTGAAAACTCACTAAGGAGGGTTTTGGAATTGATGACATGGATCATAAACGTTTTCAAACACAATTATTGGATTGTTTGTTTGTAAATACTTCTAGAGCACATGTAAGAAGGCAATGTGTTATAAAAATGGTAAATTCTGATGAGATATACTAATTTATTTTGGATTCTACTATTGTACTACTCTACAATGGGTGGCATTTATATCAAAATTTGTTGTGCTCTGCAAACAATTACCCATCCACCCATTTTTCAAAGCACTTAATCCCATTTAAGGTCCCTGGGGGGGCTGAAGCTTCAAAAAATTTATCAGTAATATAAATAGAAAAAAGTCAGAGGATGTTTCCTGTTCATTTGTCTACACACAGGTGGCACCAGCGTACGTTTTTTTCTTGTAAACGTTACAGACACATTCATACTGAAGGTAGCCCTTGTTCCAGTAACTAGCAGTTAAACATAAATATACCTCCGCAAGTAATGTTTTGTCATACGTACATTCTAGTCTCTGTTTTTAACCATAAATATGGTGGTAGTTCCTGCAGGTATCTTTGAAACATAGACTAATTTTCTTTACGAGTAAGCGTAAGCATAAATTAATTGAAAATTGATAGTCTCTCTTTAGAGACGAATATGCGTTTTCGTACTCTGCATTTTGATATGAAAGTCATACACTTGCCTTCTTTTAAATACCAAGGATTGTTGCTTATAATCACAATCAATGCATAAAGTATTTGTTTCAAATGTCCACGGTATGTCATTCTGCATTCTTGGATTGACCGCTCATGAAAATTCATGTGAGCGTGAGCTTTCTCTTTTTTTGATTTTCGCTTACACTTTCCTTGGGTGTGGCACGCAGGTGCTGTGTTTCAGACAAGTAGCTCTTGTGTAAACCAGTTCATCCGCATAAGTGGTTCCGTTTTCCTCTTTTTGTTATTATGTTTAAAGTGTGCATTCTTTTATTGAAATACTGTAGGCTTTTAAGTCAAAAATGTTTTGAAGTGAGTTAATCGCTATCATGCCATGTGTTTATCAGAGGGAGCTACAAATGCATAGACCCCTTTACATAAAAGGACTAAAAATTTGTAGTTTAAGTGACCCCAAAGTGTGTGCTTCTATCTGTTAATATGGGGTTAAGTTTGAACTGATGTCCCTTGGGCTTGTAGGCCAAGAAACAGTCTTTCTTTTCACCCGTCTAAATGTGGCCGGGTTAATTCTGGTGCCTCGCTAAAGGCTCTTGCATCTGGCATTTAAAGTAAACTTCGCACATCGAAGGGGCCTTGGGTCACATGATCCTGTTGACATTTGACCCATTATTCGTCATTAAGAAAACACAGTGTTTCTCTCTGCAAGGTGCTGAGCAAACAGCACTGCGAAATAAGAAAATATGTGCTCCCTCTAAGACCATTTCCTTTCACACGACTACGCTCCGAAGGCCTGTTTTCAAGTCTATGATTTAAAAGTTTAGTCTGTAACATTTTAAGAGGCGGACTTAGCGAAAACGCTTTATGCTGTATAAAAACTTCCATTCAGGAAGTTACCTCTATCTTATGGCTCAAACCAATTAAGACAATTGAATAGGAATGAGGTGCTGTTACATTTAAAACAGTTAGCCAAAAATTAATTGATTATGTAGAAAAATACAATATACTACTGGACAGTCTCATTCAGGCACATAAAAATATATTTAATGCTTATCAAATGCTCAGGAAAAATCACCAATTACAGCTGTTATTAAAATTATATTTTTTATGAAAAAAATTCTGGTAAGTATTGGTTTGATTGATTGCAAAAAAATGCTTGAAATTAGAAACGTTGGATCAAATCACATTCGCTCCAGTTCAGCACACTTTTTAATGTCTGGTTCCTACAATGAGAAATGTGTGGAAGGTGCAGGATGCTTTTATTTTTAATAGAATCCACACTTTTACGTCACTAAAATGAGCACGGAAAGTCTGGATCACATTTTAAATTACATCAAATTTTGACTGTGCATCTTGCATATGGCAGAGAGCAACCCTGAACTGGATAAGCGTTTATGGAAGGAGAATGGATGGATCTTGCATATGAGCCAAAAGGACTATTTAACGCCGCCTTTTACAATCCTTTTACCAAGAGGAGAAATTTCGGCAAAACCGCAGAAGCAAATGGATATGTTTTAAACGCATTCAGCAAAACAAAAGGGTCAGAGAATTCCTCTGTTTTGTCCACAAGAGATGCAGCATGTGCAAGCATCTTGGAGCAGACAGTTCACTTACAAAAGAATAATATGCATAATAAATAAATTTAAACGGATGAGTATCTGTTTTTTGAAGGCACACAAGCCCATTTAATACCTGCCTAGTGGTGCACCTAGTTGCAGTGCTTCATGGTAGCTTGAACCAGATGAGCACGATTTGGTGATGGCGAACTCTGCGACTTTGAATGAATGCCATTTGGAATCGGTGGTGCTCCTGTAGCATTTCCCCAATGCTGTCGATATGCTTGGTTAATATCATATACTTATCACTTTCTTTGGAGGAACACGCGCAACATCTGGAGAGTATCTTAAAAAAAATTTTTAATGCACGACTTTAAGTTTCAAAGATCACATTTTAGTATTTTCTGGTTTTGCTCCATTTCAATGGTACATCAGGTGGTTGATGTGATTTTCAGTTCTATCAGCCGTATTTCTTGCTTCAGTGTACGATGCTCGTTTTTGCATTGAATTCACTTTCGCTTGTGTTTATGTTGCACGTTTGAAGAGGTGGAGCAATTTGGTCACTTTTGGTCAGCATCAGTTTTAGATCACTATATGAATTTGCACATGATGAAATCACAAATGACTCGAGAACAACAGGAGAACTTTAACCATGTAAACTGAGCAACCTGGCTGCTGCTGAACGGGGTTAGGCTACTGTAGGGCTTTCCCAGTACAAACTGTCAGCAGGAACTAAACCTTAAAACCTTCCCAACTGCATCCCAGTTGCAGTCCATGCCCCAATACCCTGACAGTGAGTATTATGGTCACGTACAGGCTGTTTTTTTCAGCCTTGGATACAGTGGAGTAAGTTGTACGAATACATCACATAACTATTTCACATAACTACTGTAAATAACTACTTCAAAACCCTAACCCATTAATTGTATGTATGATATTATTAATATTTATTGCTTTTTTTTTCTCTTTGCCCGGTGATAGACAGGCATCCAGGGTGTAACCCAATCTTGTACCCTGTGTTTTCTCATTTTGTATAAAACTGTCTTGTAAGTAGATTGATGGTTCGTCTTCAAACCGAATGATATTCATCATATGAAAAGAACAAACAAAAACCACTCAATGAATATCCTGGGAGATTGAAGAAAGGACATGTTTATGGAAAGCAAGGACATTTTTAATTAGCTAGACATTAGTGCACAGTATACGGAGAACATTGGATCCTACCATTAGCATTAGCATTGTACGCTAAACAAATACATATCAGGATCCCGTGTCTTTTGTTCTTTAATTGTTGGATTAATTTACCTGCCATAGAGAGAAATGCAGCTGTAGGACAGCAGATTAGTCAGGGAAGGACTAGATGGGTGAACCTTCCTGGCCAAATAATATCCAACGTGCGCTCCACCATCTCCAGTCCCTGAGTTCAGGTCTGTTGTTATTCCCACACAGGGTCTTGTTGGACAGTGTCCAAGTACTCCATACTGGGTTTCTCAACACTGTAAATAGAAGACAGATGGGAAACAGCACAATAAAATCATAGCCAAAAAGAGAGGGCAGGAGGGGGAGAGAGAGAAAGTGAGCGAGAAGGTAGGGCCTTTTGCAACACCAGCAGCATAATTGATGCTTTTGTTGTTTTTTTCCGAGGCTGCAGGAACCCTCGCTTTCGGAGGTGTTTAGTGGAAGTGGCAGCTGTGGTGAGGAGCGTGAAAGAGGGTCTTTCTTTCGGTAGAGTCGGCCGTCGAGCGCAAAGCTCCGAGGGAAACGCCTGCCACCACGGGAGTGAGCAACCGGCCGGCTCCTTTTCCTTAAGTTCATCAATTACAGGTTGCCTTGCATGGACACATGATCGACATAATAAAGCCTTCACCATTCTTACTCAACTGAGCATGCCGCAGCCGTGTCATCTTCATATACTGTCGTTCTACACTATTGGTAAACTTTATGGGCAAAGGGAAGGCCTCTGGGTTGTAAGGGCAAAAAAATGGGATGCTTTTATTAAATGCCAGCTGCATAATCAAGGTGCAGGGGCCTAACTAAAACTTTGTTTAATGTCATGGTCATTTGTGCTTTTTATGTACCGGATTCTGCAAAGAATGTTTTCTCAAAATGTCAAGTAAGAGCGTACTTGGGTCTTTCATGCCGTATGTTTCCTGAGTCTTCAAAAAGAGCATCACTTGGGCTACCAGTCAGGTTATTTTGTTGAACACCAATACCATTAGAAACTATATATTATTTTTGGCACTTAAAGTATTTTAAAAGTTTTAAAATATTAATTTTTGTCATATAGTGTCACAGTTTACCAATTTCTAATGCAATACCCTCCTCCACCTCCTCGAGGATTTTCTAAAAGTACTTTAGACATGAGTACTGATTCCCAGAGAGAGAGACAGGGAATTATATTATTATAGTATGTTATGAAAGAGAATTTACTCCCAGTGTGGAGCAGGGATTGTTCATGAGCACTGTCTTTGAGACCCTCGTGCTATAAATGCATAATTTGTAAAAATATGTTATGACTACCATAATATTCCAAGTTAGGCAAGACAAATTACAGGTGTACAAAGATCTCAATTATGAAATAAATTTTGGCAACTGTGTCCAAATAAGTGAAATTGGATTGCAGAAGATATTCTTAATCCTGTGATTTAAGGCTGACGTTTCTGGGTGTTTGTAGTAAATTATTATGTTTGGCTGTGCTTTGAACACATATGGAAATATTTTGGGTGGATCAGTAATTAAGCTCTGGCATAAAGGTAAATGACTGGTTTTGGTTGTGTTTCAAATGATCCAAGTATTGTTCAGAATACCATGAGATACCATGGCTTGAGTAGGGTAAATAAGGCAGCTGCATTGAGCGGACACTTTTTAAGCGAGTGACCACTAATGGAGCAGCTGAATAGGTACCACTGTACTAAAGGCCTACATGACGGGGGGTTGCTTTGTGTATTAGTGTGGGGTTTGCATGTTTCCTCCATGACATGTGGAGTTCCTCACATAGACCTACGACATGGAGCTGGATTAATAAGCCATGCTAAAATGCTCCTTGTGCGAGTGCGCACTGTGTAAAGAGCAGGCATTCCTTCCAAAGTGTGCCCTACACTACCTGGGATAGGGTCCCTTTGACCTTGAACTGGATAAGTGCATGGAACTTGAACAAATGCTAAAGGTACCGTGTTCCCTAATGGTCAAGGATATAATTGCTGTTTTTAATTCAAGTGGGACTCCCGATGTAATATCTTCCAGAATAATATTTAACCTTGACTGCTTTAGTACACAAAAGTCTCATTTCATTTGTATTATCTGCAATGCAGCTACGTAGAGCTCAAACTCAACTGCAAGAGTTCATGGACAGTGCAGGGGTCATTACTACAAAGGTATGTTTAGTCGGGCTGCCAAAGTTCATGTCTTATTACAGAATGGTTCCGTCCTTCTGGGAAAGTCAGTTTTAAGACTGGTTTTCTAAAGATGGGATTGCAACGTTTGAGATAATTAAGTTTAGAACAAAACTTTGTAGACAAACAACATTTTCCATTCACTTGTAAGCTGAGTAAAGGATAGGGCCCTGGATTCCATGATTCAAAGTTGAACAACAGCTGTGGCATTTCATTGGCTCTGCATGTAGCATACATGTAGTAACTTCCGAGTCGTGCCAAATTATTTCATATTCAATTTTAAGTACGGACCTGATCACCTTGTGCTGCCTGGAGTAGGATCCAGGTGCCTCCAGCCTAACATCTTGTGCTGGCTAAATAGATAAACATTTTTAAAATATATTTTTTTCATGTCCACATAAAGACAATGTGTAATCTTAAGTCTATGAATAACGCAACTTCACAAAATGTGAGTCACATTAATTCACCGGTTAACTTGTCAAATGACAAATGCAACAGACACAAAATATTTATCAAGTGTCCCTGTTGTTTAGCCGAAGGCTTAAATGCAATAAACCTTTCGTTCTTTAATTAACACCGTAGAACTGAAAATAAGACCGTGACTAAAAAGAACGGTAAAACAATTGATTCTACAGGGAAATATCTGAAGAAAAATGACATGATTTCACAGTAAACCTAATCTTTACATCATTCTTAAGTAAAAAAAGGAAAATCTACCTCTCAGGATCATTACTGTTGAAAATACATACGTTGTAAAACTTTACGTTTAGTTTTGTTAGTATAAGACTTTTTAACACAAAGATGTATATTTTATAACTCAGTCTGCATGTTGGACTATGGTCCTGAAGGAATGTGATCCTGTTCCACTGTATCCTAGCATAAGCTGACTTGACTTGACTTGAAACTCAAATATGCCATCTCAAAAAATGGACACAGATCAGAGTGCATAGGGCCAGGTTTAAAAAAGGGGATACATTTAGACACCTTCCCTGAATGCTGATGTCATTTTGTGATCTTGGTACAGCTGAGGCCTGTCCTCGCAGTGCTCTTTGAGGTAGCGTTATTCACCATAATTCCAATCTAGGGACTCACCAGTCATCGGTACCACACTCTGTAATTTTTACAAGCCAAATCCAAAGTCAACAAGCTGACTTAGTTTGGAGCCTTTGAAGCCGTTTCTTGAAGAGGTGCTAGGAGATGAAGCCACAGTTTGGAAACTCAGTGGAAGGATTGGAGATTATAGGCTGGCCTGCTGGTAGCCCAACAAACCACTTTAAGATCACTTCCTCATTCTTTTCACCTCCTGTGTCCAAACAACACTGCTTCCCATGTTTCAGAGACTTTTATAAATTGTTTTGCTTCCTTTTGGTCAAGGAATGAACTGATGGAAAACCAACACAGAGGGGCACACTCTTACTTCAGGGGGAGAAAAAAAAAACAAGAAAAATCTTTACTGTGCCATGTTATGATCTCATTGTCCCTTAACTCATTTTAACAAATCAGCTTGAGTCTTTATTGTCCATTGGAGGTTACAAATGCTTGCCTTGGTTCTATAAATCCTGGCAAGCTAAGTATAATAATTTGTATAGCCTGTTCTTCACTTTCATTTTTTTTATTTCTGCCACCTACTGTTAGAAACTCATTAGAACAAGACTCCTGGACCAAGCCAGAAAATGAAATCAGGCAGTAGGAGCTGTAACGACACAGTTCTCTCATGTTTGCTCAGTACAATTGGGCTGTAAAACTGTTTAGTTATTTGGAAGCCGATTTCTTTTCGCATTTGTTTTATGCAAAAGACCCCAGTTTAGGAAGACCTGCCCTTGTTCGGTGTTTGTGAATGATATCCCTTCGTTTATTGATGATGTTTTAATGGGTTTTCCAATTGTATTTTAACCATCCATCTTGAAATGGCTTATCCTGGTCAAGGTCACGGGGGGACTGGATCTATTTTCGTTTATATTTAGAGAAATATAGGAGCTGGATGATGAACTACATGGCTAAATATTACATGAAGAATATTTACCCCCATGATAAAAACAGTCATTTTATTCTTTGGTTTTCAGATGTTTTTAATGAATGACGTCAAAAACTGAATCCAAAAAGCATCAGTACTGTGCTTTTGCCAGAAGAAAATGGTTTGCACTGATAACAAACATTCAGGTTGATTTAAATCAGTTTGAACGATGAGGCCCGTGGTCATACCATGGATGACGCTGAAAGATGTTCACGTGATTTTGACGAGGAACAGAATCCCCCCACCCACCCACCCATCCAACTGCATCACGTCACTCCTCTTCCATTCCCCTTCTTGTGTTCTTTCGCTATTCTGAGATTCCCTTGTAAAATTCCACTATAAACACGAGAAGGAAGGCCGAGCATAGGTTTAAGGCCCAGACCCCAGCGCAGTTTTCTCTCGTCTGAGCAGTCAGAGGCAGATTTTCTCACAGAACTGGTCTCTCAGCCCCAGGAAAAGTGGGGAGGGACAGGAAGTCGTTCCCCCCCAGCAAAAGTCCAGCTTGTTGTTGTGGTTAGTAATTTATGAGTGAGGCGGCCCTGGTACCTTGTGTTGACATCATTCGTCAGGCTGATTTTATTACACCTTGGAACTGTTTACATGAGCTGGACATTTTATTATTGAAAATAGTCTATTGCTTTTTTAACTCTTTTTTTTGTTATGTGGCCCATTATAATATAGGTTTTGCTTTCAGTTTTCATTGTTTGAGAATCGTTATTTATGAAAATGATCAAGCTGTAAAAAGGCGAACTAAAGGAATCCTTGTTTTGAGAAGGTTTTGTGGAGTTCTGGTTCCACTTGGATGACTGAGTTCTGCTGTGCCCTGCAATGGGGCATTACCACTCTGGGTGTAAAGGGTCTGATGGGAAACTCAATGAAAACCAGCCGGTCGCAATTAAATGACTGTAAAACAAGGAGTCACTGAGCTGAACTGCCCCCTCTGAAGAACAGCTCCCCCAAAACACAGTAATAACATAGTCACATACAAGGAAATGAACAATGATTATGTTTCGTGTGTAGTACAAAAAGTGAACGACCACAAGAATAAAATCTGAATAATTCTGGCAGCCACTATTAACTTACGTGATTATTCTTTTGAGGAATACCAACTCGCTGGTAAACTGTTGAGGCAAGTATACATACCTTGTAAAGGCAGCGGTAAACGCACGAGGCAAATCGGGTGCAACAGTACCCCCTGGTGTTTGAATAGAATATAACAAGACCAATTTTTTTATAGTTATACATTTTTTTGGGTGCGAGAGGACGCGCAACGCAGATACGATAAAACGCATCTATAATAGTCGAAATGTGCTGCGTACTGTGCCTGACGGTCATGACACCACGTACGCATGTTCTGCGTGCCTCATTGCTGAGTGAAATTAATAAGTAAGCATTTTTGTTAATTAGAGGTGACTGACTGTAACTGGCTTCTGGGCAGGAAATCTGAATAGCAGGCCTTTTTGAGCCTTTAAAATGGTTCTCGGCATTCAGGGAGTGATTATACATTACCAGAAACTATAAAGATATTAGGTCACCTCTCTATGATGTGTGCTGGTCCCAAGGTGCATGCCAACCCAAACACGACCCATTCACCAGTATGCCGTCCTGGTTGAAGCAAAACACAGGCTCAGCGGGTTCAGAAGTGAGGTGTTTGACACAATCTCAAGTCTTCATTGTTTTTAAAATTCTTTTACCTGGGTGATAAGCTCATCTGAAGAAACCCACAGCTTTGGGTCTAAGGTTGTTAAAGAGCTGTTTATATTACCAGCAAAATATTTCCAATGTGAAAAAAGAAAAATCCTAAGTATGTTATCATCCATCCATCTATCCATCCAACCAACCATCTTCTAATTGCTTATCCTGGTCAGGGCTATGGAGGAGCATGCTGTTATAATCAGTAAAATTTAAATTTCTGTCTACATAGGAATGGACACCAAGTAATAAAACAGGAAGTGAGAGGTATGTCCTGAGATAAGGATGTTTTCAAAGCTGTTGTTTATGTTATTTTGTGGATGATGTCTATGTAGTCCCAGCATGCCCAGTCAGGCCCTGTTCTTTTATTGTCTCTGTCTCTGACCCTCCCATCACACCCCACATGTGCCCAACCCCCCGGCCAGGAAACACTGACCCGACCCTGCACTGCTTGGCGGGATCCTGTCACTTTGTTTTGGGGGGGGTGGACTGGGGCGACGGGCGGAGGGTGGGTGTGGACATTAGCGAATGAGTCATATTTTCTCCTCATGACTCCATCACGCCTGTTTGCCTAAGGAGAGCATGAGGCCGGTGTCTGTATGTCCAACCAGCATTAGTGAGAGAGCCACGCAATACATCCCCATCACGGGTTCTGGGAACCCAGGAAAATCCAGTCAGGCCAAGCAGAACCTGCTCGTATCCTAGTTATTCACTCAGCTCCACCTTCCCAGGGGTGTCCATGACCTCCAGCTCCACTCCTCCCTCTTTTCCTTCTCCATAGGGTGACCCCGTTTATAGAGCCCCCACCCTCACACCACCGTCGTAATCCTCCACCGAGGGCCATTCTGAACGCTCATAAAGACGGGGGGCTGTGCAACACTTGACTGGGCCTCTCTCTCACACTTCGGCCATGCTCAGAGTTTTCATTGTGCTTCCTTTCGTCACTTAGATGCAGGCAGAGAAACATCAGATGACCCCCACCCAACACATACACACACATGAACGAAGCGGGCTTAACAAAAGCCCAACAACATAACAAAAGGAAAACTGAAGAAGCCACAGCTCAGACACGGCCGGTCGTAGAGAGGTCCAGCTTCGGCTGTCCATGTGTTTCAGGGCACCCCACAGCACCCTCTCTCACGATGCCCTGACTTATAAGCAATCTCTGAAAAAAAATCAGCACTTACTATAATTTAAAACCAAGAAACAAGGTGACTCTATTTAACACTCGGTCCCTCCTGCACACGTCTGCACGTTTGCTTAGGTCGAGTCCTCTTAGCGTGTGCATGTTTCATACACGTTGGCGTAGGCCATTATTGGCCCCCTTTTCTGCAACTCTCAATTTCTAGCGAGGCTTCTCAAAGTAAATGTTCACATAGGATCATGTATCCTCTCGCTGGTAAAGGTCACGGCGCCAAGGCGTACAGCAATGCCATTATGTCTCGTCCAGGTTTCGAGCCGGTGAAAATCCATCCATCTTCCCCGGTGCTTTCACTATTATGAGCAAAGAAAACACCTCGCTAAGCTGGCCGCGGCCTGCCCCGTTACGGCCGTGCTAACCAAGCCGTCAGCAGTTTGAGTGAATCCCACAGATTGAGCTGGTGGCTGTGGGGTGGGCGGCTGAAGTGTCAACGGTGGAACCTGTACAAACTTTGAATCCCCTGTCGAAGTATTCGCCCCCCGGGCCTTCGGGACGTGAGCATTTCGATTTGCGGTCAAGCGATGCCAGTTGCCCTTGGCAGGTGTGGCTTATCAGCAAATAGGGACACCATTTAAATGAAAGGTAAACTCTGCATTTTCACATTTCCATAGATGACATCTCCCCAAGCCCGCCTCTCCCCAGGCAGTGTATGAAGAGGTTCTAGCTGAGTGTGTTCTGTAAAATTCTGCTGGGGCCAACTTTCTCCACAAACTGATGCTGGGACAAATGTTTTCACTTTAAACGGAGCAGAATTTCAAGGGGGAGGAGATCCGAGTACAAACTGCATGGTCCCACTGACAGCTAACAAATGTGAAGACATTACTGAGTGCTAAATGTATATATAACTATATATTTAGCAGCAAGGTTTCTTAAACACAGGCGATGGCCAGAGTGACTTCAAATAGACCCGGGCATTAATGCGTACTTGAACAAATTAAAACAATCGGCTCTCATTAATGTGCCGTCCTAATGATTTTACATTCAATTCCTCGTTTCCAGAATAGCTTGGACTATGGAAAATGACAGGAGGGTACCTGTTTCTGAGATGCCAGAACCATCACGTTTAAAATGGCTTCGATCGGGCATCGTAGCTGTTCTGATGCTTAGTCAAACAGTAAGTGATCCTCTTGACCCTGCCTGTGTGCCGTATGTTTTCAGTCGCGTCCACATGATTCGCTCTTTGCAGAAGCAGGTGTACCTTATAAATCCCCATACCTGACTCCAGCCCTCAGCTTCCTGTTGGACTTTCTCACAGGAACAGGCCAGGAATCTGGCGTTTCCTGTATTGTCTCCATCAATCAGTCTTGATAAAAAAAATAAACAAAGCGAAACGCTCCTGTTGTTCAGCTTAGGGGACAGGATGTAGGCGATTTGTTTCCTTGTCTCGTTTGCTTAAGAAGCCTACAGCTACCATACATAACTGGATATTTAACAGTCATTTCCGGTACGTGCCTGTGTAATTTTACAGCAAAAGAAGGCCATGAAACGAAAAGTAGGGTAAAAGAATAAATAAGCAATAGGATGCGATTATTTTCAGAATGGCGTAAACTTCACATTACCAGGAATTCAAAATGAATACACAGCATACAGTATCTATTACAATTTATTTTCAATTCAATGAGGACAATACTCTTAACAAACAAATTAAACTTGTTGATCGGTTCATTTCTGTAAGTAGTTTTTTTCACATCAGAAGGTCCGTTGTGTATCCTGTGTATGACTTCAGGACTAGACACCAAAATATGTCATTTTAAGCAATTCCAGAGTGACATATGATTATTTACGAAACTTGCACCTACGGAGAATAGGACAGGCATTATTTTAACAGGACCAAACTTGCTATTGCTTTATTTTTTATGGGGGTCTCCATAGATTTAATATTTTTTCTCTATATCTTTATGAAGAACGGCTGTGCAGAGCCGTCCGCTCCTCAAAGACACAATGGCATCCAAACACAGTGAGTGAAGTGGTCCCTTTCACACAGTGCGATATCAGGATTTGAACGTGACGCCACTTTGAGAGATTTTTTTTGGCATGGCATGTTTGCGATTTTTCCTCTTGTAATGATTCAGTGATGAGCGATTTCATGATGCAGGGGCTGCAACTGCTGATTTACAATGTGAGGTATTACTCCTACATTTTCTATAGCCTGTTTATAACAAACCATGCGGCGTCACTCGGTAAAATATTCCCAGGTCGCCTCACAGCGTGTTCTCATTTAACATTATCGTGTCATACATGATTAGTAGGAAAGTATAAACGCCTCCTCCTGCTTTTGTGGTGGGCTGTTTCGGGTCACTGTCCTGTGTCAGGCCTCCGACCGGTTCTGGGTGCCGATCGCCAGGGGTTCCTTGGGCGATGATGAAGACTAACGATTACTGCCTGTTGGAGCTCCGGCTGGTCTGTGGTGCCAATGTCAGATGCCCCGGAGGTTTATGACTACGACGCTAGCGATGCAGCTGTCTGGCTCTCTGCCCCACCGCTCCGGGTTTGCTGCTGGCACGGCGGCGAGCAAACAGGCGTGACGCCCTCCATAGGTTTTAGAAGGTGTGCTTCGCTGCGTGTGTGTGTGCGTGTGTGTGTGTGACAAACCTTGGGATCGTCAGCAAAATGCCACTAAACGGGGCAGGCCGGTAAAGACCGATCTTTCACCAGAGTGACACGCTTCTCCCCGAACGCAAACACGAAAATGAGCGAGTTGTGTAATCAAATGAAAATCAACAGCGAGGAGGAAATTTCTCACCTTCTATGAACAGCCCTTTGAGAGTGACCTACAGACAGCTAAAATATTACCTCACCCACTCCCCGCTGAGAAAACATCCCCACTTCAAAGCCCCAAGTGTTTCTGGTCATTTTACACGTGTATAATGTTAAGTTTAGGCATTATTTTTCTCAGTCTGTCATGCTGCAGCACATTACATATTTTGTGATTTTTGGACAGGCTCAGACAGGAAGCCAGCCGATGCCTGGGTACCTTTGAACAATTTGTAGACGCAGTGATGCGTGGCGTTGCTTACTTTATTGCCTGGGAGCTCTGAAATCAGGTTCTTATCCAACATTAATGTCATACCAGGCCACTGCCAGGCACTTGTCAGTTTAGGGGGGGCTTGTTTTTAATTTGCATATTAGCATACATGTTGGCAACGGCCGGTGAGCTCAGAGCTGGCAGCACAGGGGGAAATAACAGAAGAAGGAGGGCCTAATCTGGATGAACGGTGGCCCTGTTTGTTAGAAAGACTCCTGGGGCTAACTGTATAGTCCAGATACTTGCCCTCCCCATTTGATATTTAGTTTTCTCTGATGTGTGAAGGGGACAACACCTGATTTACTTATATTCTCTCAGTTAAGCTGTTCACTGAGACGTCTTATCTAACGCTCCTACTGCACTGCATATCATAATAAGGTAATCTCTCATTAACGGAGTACAAATAACAAGTGGTAACATACAACATGAATGTCATTGAAGTCTACTTATAAAGATGATTGCCATATTATAGCGCTAAGCATTCCATAACTGCTCACGCAGTGAAGGGTCGTGATCAGCCTGGAGTCGATCCTAGAAAACAACGGGCAGAGGACACCGTGAGAGGGATGGGAGAAACGTACAATACAGGCAGTTTGGAGATGCCTTTCAGCCAGCCGCATGGTATCGGACGGCAGGAGGAATCAGGAGAACTCGGAGGAAGCCTACACAGCTATGGGGAGCACATACGTGGGCCTGGGGGGGGGGGATAAAACCCTCAACGCTGGAGGCTTGAGGTTACAGTGCTGCCCACTGAGCCACCACACCGCACACATAAGAGCCAAAGAAAACAAAAAGATGACGGGCACAGCGAAAAGCCAACATCGCTCACCTTAAAGATGCTTGAAAACTGGAGAGGACCCACAAAGGGAACAGACTGTACCACTGACGGATTTGCTCACTGGAGTGGCCAAGCTGGGTGATGACAACAGGGAGCCTCGAGTCAGCATTGTACTCAGCTCTTTGATGAATTCATCAACTAAAATGAGTGTGCAATTCGACGTAGCGGCTGATTCATGATCCTGCAGTATATTTACTAAACTGCGGTTAGGGCATTTGGTTTTGGACAAAAAAGGTCGTTCTTTGATGTGTGTGGAGTGTCCAGGGCCTCAGTGCGTTTCAATGACGATACCGAATATTTTTAGCGAAAGCTGAACCGTGTTCTTTTATGCTGGACCAGTTTGTTTTGGAAGGCAAAGAACTTGATGACTAATGGGGGCAGAAAACTAATTTTGGAGATATAACTCAATACAGTGACTTGAAAGTTAAGTCAAAGAATGAATTGCAACAGAAATGCAGTGTGTTAATAAACAACCATTGATAGGACTGAAAAGTGAAACACTTTTGTGTGTTATTCTAAAAATGTAAACATAAATTTCCATCCACCTTCCATAACCACTTACCCAGTACAGGGTTGCCACATTAAACATGAATATCATTAATATTGCTATTATTATTTCTACCTGGAAGAGGCTCCAAGTCCCCCCCCATGACCCCAACCTGGATTAGTGGTTACAGGATGGGCAGCTTATCATTATTTCAAATAACATGGGTTTAAGAAAATCAGCATCTCTAAATTGCCCACGGTGTGTGAGTATGACAGTGTTTACCCAGCGATGAACTGACACCGGGATACTTCCTTACCTTGTTCCACATAGTACCAGGGCTATACCCTGTACTAGATTAGCGTATGAAAGATGGATGGATGGATGGATGGATGGATGGATGGATTAATTTTGCTTCAGAAATCATTGAGCTCACAATTAATTAAACACGCACTATTTATTCTGTTGTTAAATTCACATTTTTTCACCACTTGGTAATTATAGGTTAATGACAATCACTGAAGAAAGAATAATTTATGGAAATCTAGTTCTAAGCATCCCAGAGTTAGCAAGCATGCAACACCTCAAGATGGCTAAGATGCTTTGGTTTGGTTCTCAGCAGAGCTGCCAAATCAGGATGTAGTGTTATTCCACACTCAGTACTGCTGCTCTCGATTGGCTGGTCTGCCTTTCAACACCACCTGAATTGTCCAATTGTAAAAGACAACACTGCCTGCCAAAGCCTTAGCCTACCGCTCTCCCACGTCAAATAGCACTTTCTTCGTTATTATTCTGCCATTCCTGTGCTTAATCTTGCTTGGTAACCACACTGTACTGCCCAGCTGATTCTCATTACTTTCCCTTTAGAGTGTTTGACGTACCAACTTGCTTTCATCAAAACAGGAGTTGGTTCTACACGGTATAATATGTGAAAAGTGCACATCACTTTGAATAATGAAACCCATTTTTAAGACCATATAATTCAATTCCACAATTTACCAAACAAAACAAGTATAATTTAATGCTGGACTATTTATATCATGAGTGTGTAAACAGCCAAAATAGTTCCACAGTTGACCATCGTTGTGTTTGTCTTTAGGCTTTATAATTTGCTGAATAATTTTATTCCTTGATGAGAGATCAAGACCGGGAATAAAAACTGTGGAATTGCTTTTTTCTATAGTATCCATGTCCCTTATGTATTTGTTATTGTTAAGGAGAGTTACATATAGTGATAGGACAAACAAGGCTTCAAAACTCATGGTGGATGGGACTATCCAGAACTAACTAATCAATGCTTGTGCTAAATGAGGCTTCAAAACCTGTGGTGGGTGGGAGTGTCCTGAACTAACCAATCAATGCTGGTGCTGCATACTCCCACACACCATGGGTTTTGAAGCCTCATTTATCCCATCATTAGTTGCATGTGCATGAAACTTCTTTCTGTTGTGGGGTCACAGGTTCAGCTGCTTGCCACAACATATGGGTCTGTGTCAGTCCCAAAGCTGAGATGCTATAGCTCAGACGTATTAAATAATACACGTACACATTATTTATTATTAAATTATAGCTGGGAGAGACTCATGCATCAGTTAAACCTGTAACTGCTTAGGCTTGAGAAACACATCCGGTGAGTATTGTAACCAGCTCACACTACCAGGTGTTTTCCATTAAAGAAGCCCATTTCATGCAGCTTGTGTTTTATTCCATGACAACCCCAGCAAGTGGGTCAGTATACAGATCCTGCTGCCACGGTATGGGTGAATGGAAAACCCTAGAGGGCAGTCATACACATTGTTTTTTCACTACCTTGGTACAGGCAGAGATTCAGAGCGAACTGTGCAATGAAACCGAAACACTAAACAAATAATTAGAATCAGAATCAGAAAGCTTTATTGGCCAAATATGTTAAATGTACAGTACAATTCAAGACAAGTAACAAAATATGTACGCATGAAATGTTGCACTTTTTATAGACTAGATTTTCCCAATAGTCAGAAGCAGCATGACATGGAATAAAGAGAATGGATGAAATAAATAAATAGCTAATTGAGTCATGGGTAAACAGGGGTGATGGTAGCTATATGAGCCTATAACCCTCCCTGACTGAAGTGCAAAGTGTCTGGTGGTGGTTAGGGTCCAGTTTCTGTGTGCAAGTCTACGGTTCTCTTTGTGTCTGCTGCTTCTGGCTCTGAGTCTTCTGCCAGAGGGCAGAGGCTGGTGGAGATGATGTCCTGGGTGAGAAGGGTGAGGGGAAAGTGCCGTGTGCAAGCCTACAGTTGTCCCTGTGTCAGGGCGTATGTTAGAGTGAGCACTGCGACTACATCAAACAACGAACAGGAGGAACAAAGCAGAGTATGCTGTGGACTGGACCGCAGTCTGTCAAAAATAATGCTCACACTGCGACTTTTAGAACTACAATACGGAGTCACAAATTCACCTTAGCAGTATCAGTTTCTGGACCGTGGGGGGAATGAGAAAATCAATGCTTTCGTCGGGAGAACAAGTAAATTCAATACACAATGTGGGATTACAATGGTACCCATGAGCAAAACAAGAGCAAATGCAGATAAATACCTATGTATTACCTACCATTAATAATTTACCTCAACAACTTTAAATTATATCTCAGACTTGTTTTTGAGCTATATATCTTTAAAAGAACAGATAACTGTAGCTTAAGGTGCATTATTATTGTTTATAATTTTTCCCTTTTACAGAAATGTAACAGAATCATTCAGTTATTAGATTCATTTTTTCTAAACTGGACAGCCGGGGGGATTAGCTGTTGTGTCCCACATCCGCGTCTCTGCTCGTCGGAACGGACACCCAATGTGGAATCAAAGGCGCACAGCCGTGATTGCAGCACGGACGGATATGGAGGTGACACGCGGTGTCTTTGACTTTGCTCGGGGAGGGCGGGGCGGCGTCCGTGTCACAAAACGTGGGGATTAACTGCGTGGAGGGCAGAGGAATTTCGTCCTCCCGTGGTCAAAACATGTATCGGCGAGCTTTGCAGTCCGTATTAAGAAGCCTAGCAATCAGTTCTTCAGCACCGAGGACGGCCCTTGTGAAGGTAATAATGCTGTTTAGGGGGGTTGCTGTCCACCTTCCTCAGGTTTATTAAGCAGTAGCTCTTGTGTGAACCGCAGACCGTCCATCTGTAATGAGGTCAATGACGTTTCCTTGTATCACTATGTGTACATGTATTTTGGTGTTCTGTGCTGTTTTGATACCTTGGGGGGGGGTTCACGTGTAGATAAACGTTCAGACTCCACCTGGCATGAAATAATCTGACCTGTTGCACATAAGGGGTAACAAACAGTACGTTTGATGGAGAAAAGCTGTCAAGCTGTCCAGTCTGTCTGAATTCTCATAAACGTGGCTCAGCCACATAGATTATAATCTAAACAGTAATTCTGATGATAGGTGTTATTCGTTGGCATTTATCTTTCAGGAGAGCAAAGGGTCTGGTGCAGTGTATGTAATTTATTAAATAATATAAGGATTAAAGAAAATTAAACCATTCAGTCAATTGAACTTTAAGTCGCCTGTTCTTGACATTAAAATGTAATTCAGTTATTTGCATACTTTCTGTTTTTGGACAAGATGAGCTGACCATGCTGTGTATAACACAGGTATGCTTAATTGCAGTCCGTCTTTCCTAATAAGTTATGACATTGTCCACAATCCCTGAATAATGAAGCCTCACATCCATGTATCTCTTTATCTGGAGATGAATGGAGAACATCCATCCCCTAACCACTTATCCTGGTCAGGGTCACTGGGGAGCTGGAGCACAAGGTGGGGGACACCCTGGGTAGGATGCCAGCCCATCACTGGGCACAGTCACAGTACCTCTACTAATGTGTTGTACAGATTGCTGAACCAGAAGCAGGTGTCTATAGACCTGCAGCGGCCTGTCTAGGTACAGTGGTTCCCGGTCCATTTTGGGTACACCATCGCAGAGTTCACCTCACCGGACAGGTATGCTGCAAACGTCACCTCGATCCCTTGATTCTACCATGTGGGAGCGCCAGGCAGTTTAGGCAACATTGAGTTTAAAGACTTTTTGCACCTTGCGTTTCATACCAAAATGATGATTCTTACATGGTTAAAGCATATTCATTCTTGACAGAGAACTGACAGATTGCTATGTAGATGAAAACGGCTTTAAAACAAATGTTGGGTTATTTGTGTGAAATTTGTCGTTATGAAAATGACACAACCTCTGTGGTAATGATTGTTTGGTAGAATGTGGGAGGGACAGTTCACTGGGTACCAGGTTTGCCGTATTTCAAAGCACAGCAAGTCTGCCTGTTGACGTTGCCGGGTATCAAGTGTGAGGGGAAAACGGCTGTTGTTGGCCAAGTGTACAGTTATTCTTGTAGGAATAACTTGGATTTTTTTTTCCCTCTTGAAATTGCATTGCAGCAAATTATTTTTAAACAAGGGTTATTATTATATGCTTACTTGAGAAGTCATTGGACATCTTGTAGCCCCAGAAATGTACCTCATGTATGATGCTGATATGTGCTGTATGTATCAGTTCTCTTCGTGTGTCTGTGTTCTCCATCTGCTTTCCTCCTCTTGGTATCTTTTGCATGGCTTTATGTTCTATAATTCGTCTCTGTTTTTGACTCTGTACACGCCCGTGGTGTGTTGGTGTCTCTGAAATGTGCCCTCGTACCATTCAGTTAAAAATAGATTGTGACAAACGTGTGTCATGGCCTTCACAGATGTTGACAGTAAAAGAAACACATCAGGCTCCAGAGGAGGATGTGGGTATGTTCACCAAGCTCATAGAGGCAATGGGATTTACGGGACCTCTGAAATATAACAAGTGGGTAGGTGCCCAGGTTACCCTTCCAAACACATTCTGCTGAAAGACTGTGCAGTTGTTAATCTTAATTAAGTTGTACATTAGTATGTGGTACTATGTAAGGTTTTGATCTGATACATACTGAAAGAACTTTTCTCCCCCCCCCCCCCCAGAAAATTAAGATCGCTGCTTTACGCATGTACACCTGTTGTGTTGAGAGAATCAATTATGATGACTTCTTTGAAAGTAAGTTTCCAGCGGTAGATTTACAGAATTTTAGTATGCCTTTCCAAACCTTCATCATGTTGTTTTGTTTTTGTTTTTTTTTTTTTTTCCTCCTATATAAAGTGAATCTTGCATTTAAAAATCTTGACTAAAGCGTCATATGAGCAGGGTTCTAATTACATTATCAAAACAGGAGTAAAACCACATAATAAATAATGAGGATTAAAGGCTAAAGTCTCAAAAAATGACATCTTGTAATGTGCTTGTGTTATTACTGGTCATGAAAAATACAGCATAAACCTTGCTGCAGCTTTAGCTGGTGTTCTCAAATGTCTCCATTGTTGGTTTGCCTCTTGATCTCCCATCTGTTAGAGTGCTCACTGCCGGACACATTAAACTCCTGGTTTCTGGTGACAGAGCTCCATGTGTGGTAAGTAGCAGTCTTTAAATGTCTTAAATGTTGTTAAATTCTCATTTTGTTCAAATGTGCGTAGTGTTAGTTAAGCAGCAATCTGGAATTCAGCAGATGAGCATTGTGCCCGTGGGCTTGAAGGCGCGCTTGGCGTTGTCCGGGTGTGCATAATTGTGTACATATGAGCATAGAGGTTACAGATCAGCATTGACTGTTACCAAGTAGTTCTTCTTTTCCCCCCTTCCTAAGTTCTTGTGAGATCGTGGAGTATAGCAGGCTCAATACACTCTTAGCTGTCTACGATTTAACAGAAGTGCTTAAAGAGTACTCATGATGGTTTCCAAGTGAGTATTTTGGAAGCATTCTTGATGGTGTGCATGCGAGCTCAGAAGGATGGAAACACCCTTAATGGTTTAAAACTGCATAGTGGTTTGGAAGCACCTGTAATGTTATGGTGAATGTATGGTAGACTGGAAGCTCCTTCGATGGTCTGTGAATCTGCGTAATGGGTTGGAATCGACAATGAAAGTATATGTGTGCTTAGCATGGTAGTTCAGACTCACCCTTGATTGTCTGCAGATGAGGGAATTAGAATGTCCTTTGACAGCCTACATTTGTGTGAAATCTGCATGGGGAAAATAGCGGTTTTGACGAAACCTGCATGGTCTGAATGGTTTGGATGAACATTTGACTGCAGATGTGAGGATGTAGTTGCAGAAGAACCCCTGACATCGCTGGTTGCAGCTATGAAAATCTGTAACTTTGCGACGTTGTCTACACCTGGACGTCGTGCTTCTCAAGTACCCTTACCATTTTCTGCAGAAGCATAGCTGCTTGAAAGTAGCCTTTGATGGTCTGCTACTGTGCATAGTAGGTTAAAGCTCACTTCTTTTCATCGTCCAGGTCAGCGTGATGGTTTTGTTTGAACTCTCCACTAAGCATTCTCATTTTGATGCATCCTTGTCAAACTGCGTGTCAGCATAGTAGTGCTCTTGGTCCACGTTGATCGCTGAGTGAGTGGAGGTGTTTGGTACCCCCATGTCAGATGGCAAGTGAGCATCGTGGCTCGAAAATCCCCTTGATGGTCTGCAAATGAGCATAGTCACATATGCTCATGCACGAGTTACATAGTCGTATGTAAGTGTGCATAGTCAAATGGAAGCTCCCTTGGTAGTCTGCAAGTGAGCGTAGTGTGGGACCACGTGATTGGATACGGTTTAGTGTGGCATGTCCTCTTGGGTGACTTTTATGTTTTCTGCAGGATGTGCCTGGTCCGGATGAGGCAGGAAGGTCGAGCTGGGAAGTACCTCTGTCGGTACCTGGTCCACTCCATGTGGGAAGATGTGGAGCAGCGTTGTAAAATCATGGGGGTGAGATGAAACGGTTTTCTATCATTATTCAGCCTCATCTGTGACCTCCTCGAGATTTTTAATGCTTGTGATGCTTTCTTATGTTCCCAGAGCTAAATGCATGAATTAACCAGGCTCCTATGATGGCCCTTAAGTATTAAACAAGAAATTGTCAGGTTTGTCCCCATGTGTATTAACAGATGTCTTCTGGGCCCTAAAACCCAAGGAGTTATGGCGATTCCCAGTTCTGGAGTTTGATAACTTGGTTCAGCAGTCTCTATTTATCAGAAATAATAAGAAAATAAGGATATGTGAGCTTTAATTGATATTTTTAAAAACAGATGTTTTGTTTTGAGAAATGTTAGCGTTTTGCAATCTCCCTCATGTTCCACAGGATTTCATAGAAGCCTTACTTTGGTTGGGTCTGGTCAAACTAGAGTCAGGGGTCCATTGTGACATTGGGTCTGATCAAACTAGAGTCAGGGGTCCATCGTGACATTATCCCATCTTGTCATCGCCTGATTCTGTCACAGGAGTAGACTCGTAAACTTTGCTTGGTTATTGCTGTACCAGGTCCTAATCCCTGTAATCTTTAAGGTTCATCATGAAACAAGTCCGAACAAAATGCGTGTGTTATTGTTTTTGCTTTTTGCGAAGGAGTGTGTAGCTTTTCACACACTATGTTTTGAAAATCCCATGGCGTTTGAGCATCAAGCGACTGAAAGCCAGGAGTATTCAGGTTCGGATGCGTGTCACATTTCTGTGGCTGTAGCTTCTGGGTGCATGTCACATGCAGTAATGGTGAGGGGTCAGCGTAATCCAATTGCTCGGTCCCCTGCGGTTCAGACCCGTTTCGTAACGGGTACGAGGCACCGGGCAGGAGTGAACAACCCATGTCACCCTGCCCCCTCCAGTGGTTTTTTCCGTGATCTAATCTTCTTCCAAGTCATCACCGTCATTGTTTTTTCAGTATGAAAACCTTAACTGTAAGCGTTCTCGACATCTGTCATTGTAAATTTATTATTGTCATTTTCCTTACTAATCAGCAGCTGGCAGTAGCTTTGCCTGCTTGCACAGCGTGGCTAGCTTCCCTGGGTTTTAGACGCCCTGGTTGCCGTGGTTACCGGCCACTTCCCCTGTGTGTTTTAGGGCACTGTCGGGCCAGTGTGTGAGTTCTGAAGTTACTGTAATAAAGGGACCTTTGTTAGCCCTTGGGTGACGACAAGGCCAGTGAGTCTCATGCACAACTCCAGCGTTGTTTGTTCAGCGGCCCTGCAGGATCCCAGGCCGGCCCCTGGCGCGGTGTCACGGCCCACTGGGCCTGCTCCCTGTTATGACTGTAACCCGAGTGCGGTTCCGATACCAGGAAAACAACATGTGGAAGGGTCTGGGTCCCCCCAACGTGTTAACGGGGTTCAGGGCTCGTCTGAGCTGCCCGAGTACTTTCACCGCCTTTATAATTAGGATGATTAATTGACGAAGATTAAGGGAAAGCAGTAGTTTTGAAAAGCGCTCTGGGAGTCTCTGTGTGAACTTGTACAAAAAACCCATTTTTTGCACTCTGATTTTTACAATTGTAGTAAATCCATCTATCTTCCATAACAGCTTATCCAGCAAGGGGTCACTTGCAGCCCAAAAAACACAGGGAATGCAGGGGCTCCCATGGATGGCATGCCAGTCTATCACAGGGTGCAGGGCAGGGGCTGCCATGGATGGCGTGCTACTCCGCTGTGTGGCGTGCACACATGCGTGCTACGGGCAATGTCAAGAAGCTAATTTGCCCAGCCACATGTTTTTTTTATCTGCGGGAGGAAAGCTGAATGTGTGGAGGAAGTCCATGCAAGCATGGGGAGAAAACCATCCACCATCACGGAGCTGGGGGTGGGAATGAAGCCCCCAACCCTGTAGAGGTGGGGCCACAGTGTTACCAGCTGAGCCGCCATGTCACCCAATTAGTGTCTAAGTGATGCTCTGGCCCCGTG
This sequence comes from Gymnarchus niloticus, assembly GCA_009936485.2. NCBI lineage: Eukaryota > Metazoa > Chordata > Actinopteri > Osteoglossiformes > Gymnarchidae > Gymnarchus > Gymnarchus niloticus. The sequence continues at coordinate 4,179,924 of JAACJT020000105.1, forward strand.
TAATTTTTATTTACACAGTTGGGTGTTTAAGTTCCCTGCTCAGGAGAACAAGAGCAGGTGTTTTTGTAGTGTAGACCTAGTGTTCCATTACCCAGGAACTGCTCAAACCTATTTGAATTTCTGTCACAAAATCACCTGTCATCTGTGCCTGCATGCGTTGTTTCACAAAGGGCAATCAGATATCTGCTGTGGAGTTTCTACTGACGTGTGTGAATTAAACCTGATTGTGAAAACGAACTTTTATTTGAGTCACGATTGTAAACTTTTGCAGTAAAGAATATTTAACAAGGACAGATTGGCCTTTTTCTGTCAAATTAAATTCAGTTTTTCACAATAACTGCTTGTGACAGAATGCATCGTTTCCCGTGTCGCCTGCCATGGGTGCTGCCTCAGGAATCTGCACCGTGTGCCAAGATCACATCTGTACACAATGGATTCCAAATCCTGTCCTTGGGCAGCTTTGGTGAAGTCGGCCCTTTAAGAATGTAAATGCCCCTTTAAGAATACAGATGTACCTTTAAATAATAGTTGGCCTTTTGTTAATTAGATATGCGAATGTTCTACTTTAAAATAGTCCATTGACTGTCTGTGTTTTTGTATTTCTGAATTATTACTGTATTTCAGAATGAACACTGCCATCAAAATCAATGTGGAATGAATAGATCAAAATGGCATAATGTCAGGATTGTTTTCCTGTTTTGGAAATGCATCCCTGACAACAGCTGTAACATTTTTGTGTGGCTTGACTATTAAAGCATTGCATACGCAGGAGATCTGGCTGAACATGAGGACTAGCAGCCTCATCTCTGAAGGCTGTCGGCTGGTATTTTCATAGGTGATTATACCTCATCCAGTATCTTCACAGTTCATTAGACTCCACTCTAGTTGACGGTTTGGTGTTTTTCACCTGTGAGTGTTTTTTTTTTTTTTTCTTCTATTATTCTTGCATTTTAATCTTAACTGTAATTTGATTGTAGAGAAAACCTGGGCAAGTTATTTTTCTGAGTGGGGGGACTTGATGCCCTCTAAATTAGAGAGGTTGTTTCGTCATTTCAGGTGTGTTCTTTTTTGCTTTTTCTCTCTATACAGGCGGTTCAGTTTTAAAAATACTCGTCATGCACTTTAAATGGCAGTTATTCTCAGGCTGTGATTTGTGGTGTTTTTGTTTTTAATTAATTTAATGAAATGGCGGGGGGGTTGCAGTCTGAACGGTCCTGCCAGGTGTTAATGTGTCAGACTGCGTGTGGGATGGAAACCTGCACGCCTTGGGAGGGTGGGGGCACAAAAATCCGATATGCTAATCTGAAGGGAAAACGGTGTTGTGCACTCTTTTCAGGAATCGGCGAAGCGTGTTATATATTCGCTGGACAGGCCCTACCACCGACGTAAAACACTGCCTGCCACATGTTAATAATTAGGCAGCGGTCGTTAATTAGGCACAGGCTCCCCCACAACGTGTCTAGTAAAGTCAAGGCCTCATACTGATTTTTGAATAAACAAACTAATTACCAAAATGTATCAGAACTATGGGGCTTCAGTTCCCTTCTCTACCCTATAGCTGTGCCTGCGATTGGGTCAAGTGGTTTAAGAGTGACTTCTACTCCCCACTGACTATATCGCTTGTCTTCATACAGCTTGGTGTTGATTGTGCCTCCTGATTTCCGTAAACGATAGCAATGCTTAAGGTCCCACTCTGGAATTGTTTTATGGAGGGGTGTAACTGTTGTGGATAATTATTGTACCAACAGTTTGTCTCTAGCAGCTCTGACAGACCGGGCCCTCATGACGCTTTCTCTGTTGTCATTCTCGCCGCCGCGTGCAGATCGACGCCGTGGAGAGGAAGGAGAGCATGAAGGTCATGACGGAGACATTCTACGCAGCCCTGTTCGGATACGACGAGGTAGGTGCTGCATGCCGGTCGGTTGCTTGGGCGGCGCATAGTCGTGGCGGGTTCTTTATATGTGAGTAGCGTGTACCGAGGGGCTCTCTAAGTGACGTTATGGGCTGCAGCTGATTGTTAGATTCCCCCCCCCACTGTTTCTAGGGAATCCTGTCCTGTGACCGGGTCCTGGCTGCAGCCCTCTGGAGGAACTTGTTTGGCAAGCAGTGTGAGGATCCGCAGCAACTGGAACTGATGGTGCAGTACGTCCGTAAACAGGTCAGCGTGTCGCCATCTCGACCCCCTATCCCCCCCCCATCCTGCATTCTCCCTTCCCTCATAGAGGGTGGGTTCTCTCAGTCCTTTGGTCGTCAGATGTTTCCCCCTGGACTCCTGGCTCAAACCGTCCTGGTGTAGGCTGGGTAACCAGAGCGCCTCTTGCCCCTTCTCGCGGAGGCCCCAGATGTTGTCCCGTTTCATGTGTTTTCTTGGTCCGCATGATTGAAAACAGCAGCACTCTCAGGAACACCTGCAGGCGCCGGCAGCCTGCACCGTGTTCCAGAACATTCCACAGAAAGTCCTCTTTGGCGGTGCTTTTAGCCACGCAAACCCCCTGAAACCACACATGCATGATAATCGATTATGGGTTCACTTCTGTTAGTCAGATTGGTAGTGAGTTTTTGTGTTTTTTTTGGGTCCGTTTACGGGAGGATGATTTTGCTGTGGAAAACGGCCGCGTGGGTGGGTGGGTGGGTGGGTGAATCTTATACTGGTTTGCTGCTCCATTTGCCCTGCTAGGGTGGGGTGGAGCGCCCCCATCAAGTTCCTAAGGGCCTGGTTGGGTGACGGATCAGGCCAGCCATGAAACGGTGCTCCCAGGATTTGCAGAGGATGGGTGGAGTTGTGAGCCTGAACATGCTGTCAAACAGGAACACATGAAACAAACAAGATCTCCCGTTTCTGCTACTGCGGAGATTCTGAGCGTTGCCATGTCTTTAATGGCAGGACAGGCTAACTGGCTGGTATAGAGGAAAAAAAAAAAAAAGCATTCAAGGCAAGCAAGCCATTTTGTCACAGGTGCACAGCATAATGTGCCTCGTTGCCTGGTGACAGAATACAGAAGAGGAAATCGAAGCTCGCCCCAAAAATAAAATCCTTACAGTGCTGGTTAAAGCGGCCTTAGACTGTGTCATTACACTAATCACCTTAATCAGATGCCGCTTCGGTGTACTCAGGCCACCTCTGATTAGGACTTCAGGACATGCTCTGCCCTACGTAAATCCCACGTTAGCTCTGATGAGGTCATTGCACGTTGTACCACTGCCCTCTGCAGACTGCTTCAGGAACTGCCAGAAAAATCAAAACCAAATTGCCTGATATGCCAAAAATAGAACAATAATTGAGTATATAGTGTTGAGATGTAAGATTTAGTTTTAACTTAAGTGTAAAAATATAGTGACTTTTATTAAGTGTGTATACAGTGTATAATGGTAAATCAAAGTATTATTTAATTTCAAGTTCTCAGTATATCTTCATGCACAGACCAGTGTTGGAAAAATAGGAGTTCAAATATAATTTCTAATTTGGAGTCTACATTGTTGATGGTGTGGACTCAATGTCTGTCTTCCATATAGATGCAGTTCCTTGACTCACTTGATGGGGAGGACTTGCTGTTGACAGGGGAAATCAAGTGGCGACCCCTAGTGGAGGAGAATGCACAGAGCATCTTGAAAGTCTCCACCCCAACGTACAACGACGCTGGGCTCTGAGATGTTCACGTAGCCCTCTGTCACCTGTTCACCATGTGTTTGGATGCTGTAGTCGGGATAGATGTCAGATTCTGTAACACCTGATCTCCAACAGTCACTCTGGCCCTACAAAAAAACTACCTCCCTTCTCTCCTTCAAACAAATGACTTGCAGTGAAATTTTATATGGTGTTTTCTGTAAGATAGGGCACACGACCTTTGGAGTTTTTTTTATTTTTGAGAAGTGGGAAAGGACTTATCTGTACTCTGTACCTTATCGGCATCCTCGTGTTTGAGCACAGACCTTTCTTTTCAAGTTTTCTCTCAGAGAGCCGTAAGGGGAAAATGTTAAGATATAAAGATGATTGGGTTCTGAATGGAGTTGTTGATTTAAAGAATGGATGTTTGTTTGCCGTGCTTCAGGAACGAAGAAAAACAGCGGGATAATTTATTATTTTTCACCAATGCTATCAGTCATGTGACGTCATGGCCTGAGGCACATTACCGACTCCTTGTCAGGCCGAACGACTGTACTGTAAGGTTTCCCATCAGCCATTGAGCCAATGTCTTCGCGTCCTGAAGAAAGCTGTTTTGTGTCACGTAACAGATGAAAGCACTAGGAACTGCTCTATCGCAGTGCAGGGTGCCAAGTCTTCCTTAAACTGTTTCCATTTAAAGAAATTAAATACTGTTAAACCTTTCTTAGTCTGTTAAAACACACAGCAGCCATAGACTTTCTGAAGCTGTCTTTAATAATAATGAGAAAACTCTGAGGATCACAGGTAAGACTCTTCACTCTGCTGTCGCAATGCTGCTTCCACTTAATATTAGTAAAATTAAATATGCCTACGGCTAGTCAGCCTTTATCTAGCTAGATTTGCAGTATTTACCTGTTAACCAGTATTTATACAGCTGCATACATCTGTAATTCTGGCTAAGAAGTCCCCTCAGGGTGGGTCCTCATGTGACAGGCGTTGATCAGCTTTAAAGTACATTTCCTTAATCATTTTTGTCACTTTACGAAAGGTCCTTGCATCCCAGAGAGCCGCCGCCAACTGCATTACGCATTCCTCACATGGCGAAGCAGGAAACCCGAGTCTCTGAGGCGACGCCTCGCCAGACGGGCTGCCCCTTCCGCGTGGGCTGTTAAGGAAGTCCTGCTCTCCAACATATTACCTCTGATCCCGCCGGCAATCTGAACCCACAACCAGTCGGTGGCGAATCCAGCCTCGTCCGCCGTCCCGGAATGACCGTTTATTACCCGCAGTTTGAGGTTTTATGATACTGTTTATTTATCATTCCTGCAAGTATACTTACTGTAATGCGAGCGAACGGTTCAGGGGTCAGGTGATATTGCTGACGGAGGCGTCACGTGCACATTTACACCCTATTTTCAGCAACCGAGAAATGAAACAACCTACTGGCATGAAACGCGAGCTGAAACAGGAGACTGGTCACGAGGTATAAATCACTTACCTGTGCGAGCCATCTCAGGTGACCGGATTGCCTCTCCTCGTCTTCCTCTTCCTGCACTCCAGATGTCCTGCTCACCTGTATTATTTAAAATCCTCCTACTGCGTGCTGCATGTCAATAATTAACGCACATAAAATGTAACGTAGAATGATGATAAACTGTGACTGGAAGATGACATTGATGTTAATGGTTATCTTGTTTCATTTCTGGTTTTGCACCCTTTTCAATGGTCCAACAGCAGTGTCCCTCATGGAACTAACAAACCTGAGGTTTTCATATCTGTGTATTCCCCCATGACCCTGTACTAAATAAGCAGTTGGAAGATGAATGATTAAGTAAATACAGTCTTGATGGATCACAATTCTTAACTCCTCTTGAACTTAAAACCTTTGGTAGCTGTTCTCATATAATCTCCATTTGACGTTTTCCAAAACCAGCACTTCCACTGATGCCCAAACTGAGCTGAACATAACCTGAAGTACCAGAAAGGTCATCGCTGATCTATGTATAATGTATGTAGGGTGGAAATTACAATTCGGTATGATGATGTGTCTTTCCGGTTAGTAATTTATTACGTGTTCATTACCATTAGCAATGAAAATTAAGCTGAAAAAATCTGGGACATTATTTTTCAAGTTGTTTTAACATCATCCAGAATAACTGGAAATCAAATTTGCCCTGGGTAGGGTGCTTAATCTCTGACTTATACTTACTGAATGTTTGTACACACCCCTTATGAATAATTTAAAACCTGTTAGAGGTTGCACAAAAATAAAAACTTCAGAGGTGGCATGCAGCTCGGGAAAACCAATAATCAAACAAAAAGAAAAAAGAGGTTATATATACAGTTTTAGGCACAAATCACATGACAGTTCACAAACAAGGTGCTGAACGTAAGTCTACAGTCTACAACACGTGATTCCTCACTGCCTCGGGGAAGACACTACAGAGGGGTGGGTGTCTATGGTACCTATGAACGAGTCCTTGGAAAGGAGGGGTGGGGTTCTCCACAGTACTGTAGGAGTTGGAGGAAGATGTTCTGGATAGAGGAGAGAGGCTCTGGTGGTTTTTTCAGCACTATCCACTGCAGGGCCTTGCAGGTCCCATGGAAGATAGTGGTGCAGCAGGACAGGACTCTCCCTACGGTGCCTCTGTGAAACCAGGTGAGGATGGGGGGGAAGGAATGGATTGCCCTTTTCAGTAGGAAGTGAAAAGGCAGCTGCACCCTTTTGGCTATGTGGATGGTGTCTAGGTTCAAGGTGAGGTCATCCACCAGGTGCACAGCAAGGAATCTGGTGTTCCCGTTTCCACCGGACTTCCATCGGTTTGCTGTAGGGAGTGGCCAGCAGGCGGATTCCTGCATGAGGTCAAAAATCATGTCTTTTTTTTCTGCATTAAGGCAGATTGTTGTTCTTGTGCCATTCCGGACGGGGTTCCACCTCTGTTCCACACACGCTCGTCACAGATGCTGATGAGACCCAACGTGACTGTGCCATCGACAAACCTGTTGATGCGGTTTTCCCGATACTTTGGAATATAGTCACGAGTCAGCTGGGTGAAGTGGTACAAAGGTACACTTTCTGAAAACTGGGGACAAACATTATCCGTAATCTCTCTGACATTCTTTTGGCAAAGGACAGATTTCAACAACTGGATAAACAAGAATTCAAAATTTTAATTCCTAGAAAGAAAAAAAAAACAGCCAGCATGTGACACATGAGACAGGACAGGAGAATAAAAAACGTATTTTTGCTGTAATTGTGGTTTTGCATGGAGGCCTCACACCTCCAGGGAGGAGCTGTTGTGCTGGTTTCCTCTGGGTACTCCGGTTTCCTCTCACAGTCCAAAGACATGCAGTTAAGCTAAGTGGCATCTGTTTAATGCCTGTAGTGTGAGCACGTGCTTGCATGTACTCTGTTTTGGACTGCCATTTCATCCAGGGGGTACCCCAGCATTGTGCCTTTTGGTGCCTGGGAAAGGGCTCAGCCACCCCTGAAACCCTGACCAGAAAAAGTGATGAGTAAGAAGGTATGGATCCAATGATTTGATTTGATTCAATTCGATTGGATTCGATGTTCTTCCTCTGTTACATGGGTTCTCCCCCTCAGTCTGCAGTTAGGAATTTCACTGCATCACCTACCAGTCTCCTTTCTTAAAGGTTTTGAAATAAATTGCCTGTAATAGGATCCTCAGAAAGGTCCACGAAAGCATAGACTTTCAAAACATACATTCCCACATATAACACAATTTCAGCCTACAATACCAGATGATGAGATGAATTGGCCATTGTACAAGTATTTAGGAATTCCTTATTTTTCACATGTACTCTCTTGCTCTCCATGAGACAAAGAAGTGTGAATGAAGCCTAGAGTCAACTATGTATCCAGTACTCCTAGAATAGTTTTTTGGGGTTAAGAGCCTTGCTTATGGGCCCAGTAGTCATGTGACAATGGTATCAGTTGTGGGATTTGAACCAGCAATTTCCCAAACAAAGACACCTAACCCACAGAGCTGGTTTTTCTGGAGTCTATGTAAACATGCATTAAATATTATTAATTTCCAGATTAATCCTCTAAATAAGACACTAGGGCCCGGTTTCCCGCTTCGTGTTAAAAGCGCTATATAAATAAAATTGAATTGAATTGAATTGAATTAATTAGTTCTAGACTACAGAGTCTCAGATTAAGGTAATCAAGGACAAGTGAGGTCATCATTTGGAAGCCCAGTTAGATTAACAACATGCACATGGCGCTAAGGTGAGGATGCTACAAAAACCTGTTGTGGAAAACTTGCAATACATAAGGAGCAGGAGCCGGAGCCATACTCAGCCATACTCAACGTAAAACGTTCAAAGCATTTCAGTGGGTTTCAGAAAACCCTCTTCAAACAAGTTGTGTCAAAGTACCCTATAATTGAAAACCAACAGCATGACTCAGGAACAGAAAATTAGAAAAAAGAAGGCATGGACTACTGTTTTGAACTCAAATGAAAAAGTAACCAAACGGACACTCCAACAAGTTCAGGTAAGATTATTTATTGTTGGCCCAATCTTACAAATCACTCAATTGTAAATGTTGTGTGTAATATAACAGGGTGGAGCCAACATGTATGTGCACAGAAATTTAACAAACTTTTATATAGAACTCCTAATTTGAAGTCTATATTATCTTTCAGAGGTTCTGTTGAAAAGCATAAAAATTAACTTGGGGGGGAAAAAAAAAACTGCCATTGTTCATAGGGAGCATTTCAAGACAGGTGAGGGACCCCAGTTACACCAGTGACAGAGGAGTTGGGGGACTTGTTGACTGGGATTACTGAAAGCCAGCAACCCCTGAAAGATATTCCAGATGATGACCATTTGGACAATTCAGGTGAGGGAACATTCTAAGACTCATTTGGTAGGACATCCCGCATTCAGCATAGGCTGTCCCACCCGATGTACTTTAATGTGAGTCAAGTCTTGCTCTCATAATAAACATGATGTAATGACCTCAACTCTTGAACTCAAATGTAATACTAGAGCTTTTACAATACAAAGATGACCCCATCTTGACCCAGATTTTGGGGTGCGGGGCAGAGTCAGGAAGATCAGACAACAGCAAATCCAGCAGCATCGAGCAGTCTCTAATCTAGGCAGCAGGCCAAGAGGAAAAAGGCTGACCATTCATGAGAAACTTGCCATAGAATTCCATGAGTGTAAATAACAATATTTAAAAGAACATGAAGTCAAAATGAAAATCCTTTATCTTGAGTTGTCTACAAAAGAGATGGAGAGAGACATGAAGTGGCAGCAGTGCCAGTTTTCTTTGGAACCAGACTTCAGTTAAATAATTTCTGAAATACATGCTTTTGTTACCACTCCATGCCAGTCGTTTATGTATCACTCCTGAGACGTGTTATAAGTGCTGCAAAGCAAAAGCATCTCTGTAAGCGAGTCCATTTCCGTCATTTGCTAGCTCAGCCATGGGAACATGTGGGTTGTCATCATGCTCAATATCAGAGTCTGGACAGCACCGCCGTTGCAATAATAACAATGCAGCATCTCCTGGGTTCAAACAGCGATGTGTTTCAGAGACACTGGAAATAATTCTTCCGTATACGTACCAAAAATGCGCTCTATTAGTCCTCTGGTGACGATATGAGCTTGGTTATAGCGCTGTTGCTCTAGTTTGACTGAATAGAGATAGGGGCTGAACAAGAAGTTTGTCTGTGCATACCCACTGTCACCAAGTAGGACTCCAGCGTGTTGTCCCGCTTCAAACTGAGCTTACAAAGAGCAGTTGTGGAAGTCTTGAGTCATGAGTTGAACCTTTCCAACATGCAACAATGTTGCATAGTGGGAGTGCACACTCCTTGTACATTTATTGAAAACCTGTTTTTACGATTTCTGAAGTCCTCAGCATCTGCTATAGAGGGGCACTTTATGGGAATGTGGCATCCATCAATACAGCCAATTACACCAGAGAAGGTCCCATATTCCTCGAAATCTACCTTGTGGATGGCCTGTTTGGCAGCACTGGGGAACTTGATGAAATCCTCTTTCAGTTCACATATAGCATTGCAGACTTTGTGTACTCTTTTGCACACTGGATTCACTTACACCACACAAATCTCCTGTTTCACGATTGAAGGTTCCACATACCAAAAACCTCAAGGTAATTAATACTTGTAAGGAAGGAGGAATGGGTGTATCCCTTACTACGTCACCTGAAAGCTTGAGCTGAAACAAACCAATTATTTCTCTTGCATTTTTTTTCAACATACAGAAATGGTCAAGAAAATGTCTCATCAAAATCATTCAGTGGGTTTCTCCTGTCTATAAGCAACCTTCATTCTGGTCTTGGTGGTTGTCTCTGATCATCATTGAAATTGCCAATGTAATCCATTTTCTTCTGTTGTAAAAGTGAGCCTTGAGGCAAGCAGTCTTTAATCTGAAGTTAAACCTGACTCTAACCAGGTTTAATTTAAGACTTCTGTCATGCCCTGCTTCCCTGCTCCTTCTGTTTCCCCAGTGTGCCCTAATGGGACACACCTGTTCTGCATTTTCCCCTCATTATTTGTCTTTAAAAGAGCTTCCCAATCCTGTTGGCCCCAGTCCGGTCGTTGACGTTACCATTGTGTGTTTCCTGCCTTGGTCCTGCCCCTTAGATCGACCCCTGATGATCCCTTGTTTTTACATTTTAGACTTTATTTTACCTTTGGATAATAAACCATCGTGTCACCTCTCAACCTGCCTCAGAGTATTTCTATGCACACACCTGACAACTTCATTTAGATCTAGATTAGCTCTAACCTTACCTCTGGAAATCAGATTGTATAATTCAAGACTAGTGCAAGTCTGAGACTTTTAATTCATGTGTAAGAAACCCACTTCAATAAATGCAGGTTTAAAATGAGATTTAGTCTATGACTAGGCTTAATCTCTGTATGGGAAACCAACCCTAGCTGTTTTATTTAATATTAAGGATTACACAATTAACCTGTTGACACACTAATTGTCACACAATAGACTGAGCTTAGCTTCGAGTGATAAAAAATGACAGATCATATTGCTTCAAATTAAAGACTGTAAACTGTCCCTTCCTTCGCCCTTCATTCCCTCCACCTATATTTGATATTTTGGCAGTGTATTGTACCCCAAATTCTGTCTGGAATTCACTTAACCACGGCTTTTAAAACCAGCTCAGCCAAAGGCGGACAGATGTCTTGAAAAGGATCTGAAAAAGCACTTTGCAATATACAATCCACCTGCAGGAAAGGACATGTCTGCTGAAGCTTCCATTCATTTTCAATAACTCCTGATTGAGTCAGTTCTGCAATCATCCGAAGCCTATCTCAGGATGCATGGAAGGATGTTTGCATGCAAAAGACAATTAACCCTTGCCATTTCACCTGAAAGTAAGTGAATGAATGAATGAATGAATGAATGAATGAATAGCTGTTTGATCCCTATAATTAATTTGGCCATAAGGGCCAAATAAACAGATGCCAGAAAGCCCAGGGTGGTCAGGACCACCTAAGCTTACCCTTTCATCTGTTACCTTGAGAGAGCAACACCTTTCCTCTGGGTTTCAGATTTTATATGCAAGTATATAAGAAACAAATTCCTTTCACAAAGCAAATCTTGTGTTTTTCAGCCAGCAGTCCTTGTCACTACTGGTGTTTGCTTTTCTCGAACTTTCCTGAGAACACTTTCCTATGTAACTACGCATGCCTGGGCAAGTTAATGCAGTTCATGCAGTTGGATAGTTTATCCTTTTGTTTCAAGCTGCATCTGCCCTTCCTGGAGGGCTTGGCTGTCACATATCAACAGCAGTGAGACAATTTAAGCACAGCATTGATTAACTTCTGACATGCCTTCACTTAACACGCAGATACCCAAAGCAGTTTTATTTCTCTAAATCTTTTACATGATTAGTTAGGTTCTTGGTGCATGACGTGTAAATGTGAAAACCTTTATTTAAAACAAATGAAATTTTAAAAAAGTTTTGCAGTTTCCAGCATGTAATGTATATACAGTTCTAAGTGAGTTATCAGGCAAACATTTAATGTGAATACGAGAGTCAATTACGATTCTTAAACCAGCTTTGTGTATCTAGTGAAAACATAATTTTGGGTGATTTTCCTTCTGCCAGGTGAAGTCAAAAAATGTTACTCTTGCTCAAATAGACTTTTGCAGGTAACACCTTCCGTCTCCTTATTTTCACTAGCATTTACTGTAAGCTCGGCTGATATATTTCAGTGTTCCTGTCAAACGTTGTCACCAAACATGAATTGTTGTTCTGAAATGGCGCAAATAGTCCAGTTAAACCTGACTGGCCAGTCGGAACAGAGAACCCGGGGTGCATTTCAGAGGCGATAACGTTTATACTCTCAAACATCCAACAAGAGAGAAGACATGTGCGTGTGTTTGTGAGACAGACAGACAGGCAGACAGACAGACTTCTTGTAAATCAGACTGGATATTACAAATGTTTAGTCAATACTTGAAAAGGTTTAAAAGACAAATTGTGGGTATCCGTTGCTAGTTTTAAGAGAATTGCTTTTATTATAAGTGTTACAGGTCGCAATTTCAGAATTCTTGCTGAGTTAGTTTACTGTTTTTTTGTGAAATGACGCTTAATTTTAAAAACGAACTGAATGCATATTGACACCTTAGACCTGCATTTATGCAGCGCTACACCACATCCCTTCATAAGCTAAATCCTGACTCCGGGGGGTCTCTGCATCATTGGGTTACAAATCGGTCGATTCGTTTTCAAAAGCTTCTCATCGTGGCCTTTGCGGGCATTTCGACGTTTCTGCGCGCAGCGCCTGAATCCGGATTTTGCCGCTTCATTTGCTATTCGAATAACACGTGTTCAGAAGGCAGACGTTTCAGTGTTGTGAAATCGTCCCGTGTAACACAGTAAAGAACCCTATTATTATTTTATTACAAGGCGAAGGAGTCGCCTTGTGACGCTTCATCATGTATAGCTCAGCCTAGCTGCATACCTGGACGGTTTTCGTTTCTACTTCTTTTATCATTCGTGATGCTGTGCAGTCAAATACTTCAGAATACGCTTTTAAAAGATTACAGAACTGACGGCGCTTTTTCATTTCCCTGTCAATGAGAAATCTTGATTTTTCTCATCATGATAAGTGCATCAGGAAATACCAGAGATAAGTCAACCGTGTAAAGGAATACACGAGTTATTACTTCTAAAAAAAAAAAAAGATTACATACGATTTGAATCCGATTTATGTTACATTGTGAACAGAATTAATAAGCACAATATTACATTGTACACTGGGGTGTCAGCTAGTTTAGTCAAAGCAGCATAAGAAAAGCTTTCTTTCGGGATGTTAAATTGTGCACTGGAAACGAAGACTTAAACACACCACAGTGTGCATGCAGCTTTCTGTGCATCGGATCAGTGGCTCCGTGGTTTTGGATTCGGATCGCGCTTCGCTCAGGCGTTCCCACCAGCTAATCCGGATTGACCCCATGGTCCGAAGACACGGCCATTGGCATGGTGCTCGTTAAGACGACGTGCTAAATCGTAGTGGTACTAGCCGGTAAAGGAAAGGGAACCCTTCCAGCTACACGTGTCTTTAGAAAGCATTGCTCTGAAACTCAATGCGCACTCAGCCAACTTCCATACCGCATATGCTGAAGCGAAGTGAGTCACACGGCTAGATCTTAATCCGATTTCGGAGGAGGAGGAGGACTACACGCAGTCCCCCCGAGAGACAAGTCAAAAGCCCGGGACAGCACTTCAGGGAAGGGCGGTCCTGCGGTTCGCCAAGGCGAAGGGGGACAGGGATAGGGACATTGTCATTGTCACCGGCGTGGGTGGAGTTAGAGCACGGAAGGGGGCCACAGGTGAAGGAGCCGGAGCTCCAGAATGACAGGGAACAGCTGTTAGCCGGAGAACCCGCATCGGTGCATTTAATACAGCGCCTCTCGGTCGTGAAAAAGCGTGCAGAAGTGACTTCCCCGGGGACATGATCAACTCGGAGTCGCTGCGGCCGATGAGCACCGGGCGTAAAGCGCTCGGTAAGCTCGCCAGCCGCCTGGAAGAAGTGAGGAATCCATGGAGACAGGGCTTGACCCTGGAGCTGAGCCACAACGAGGCGGCCAGACTGGCCATGGACGCCTTGCTGGAACACGGCGAGAAAGAGTACCGGCGCGTCCTGGCCGAGGAGAGGGAGCTGAACTTCCTCTCGTCTCTGGAAATTAAATTCGTTACCGACAACGAGGCCAAGAACGCCGGCGTCTCCGGCGCTGCCTGCGGAAACGGCTGTGACTTCGGGGAGGGGGACTCGGTGTCGGAGCTCACGTCTGGGACCTATTTCCCCATGATGTCGGACGAAGAACCGCCTGTTCTCGAACTGGGCTGGCCAGAAGTGCCGAGCCGCTACGGCCCGTCGGAGACACAGATCTACTTCCAACGGGACAGGTCTCACAACGTGAAAGACCTCATTCGTTCTCTTATAAGCAAAGCCAAGAAGGTATGCGACCTTTCACGATGTAGGTCTACAACAGCAGGTTACACATGTTTTAAAATAGCAGCAACATGTGTGAAAAGTGTGGAAACTTAATGTGTATCCAGTTTCTGCTAAGCCTGGTGTGGTGTATAAGGACTTTGGTCCAGTCCCAGCAAACAGGGACGTTACAGGAACGTTAAGAACGTAACGAGAACGTTATTGGACGTTGTGGGAACGTTACCTGTTTGCTTTGCGTTTGTGTGTGTGCTGATAACCACTACCGTTTCTTCTGCATGGGTAGGTCATTGCACTGGTGATGGACCTTTTCACGGACGTTGAGCTGTTCTGCGATCTGATGGAGGCCTCTCAGAAGCGCAGAGTGCCCGTGTATATACTTTTGGATGAGAAGAACCTGCCGTACTTCATTGACATGTGTAAAGCCCTGGATGTTGACAATTCACATCTAAATGTACGTACGGTCACGCTTGAAGAACACGAGTTTAGTCACATTACTGACGCGTGAAGGGAATGAAAGTAATTAACTAAACTTGCTAATGATTTCTCAAAGTGTTGCCAAGTTCCACATGTGCTCGTAGCAATGTGTGTGAATTGGACAGGGACTGATTATGCGTGGGCTAAATCAAACTCTGCCTAAACTTGTCTTAACTGGTATCCTTTGAATTGTAAGTATTTATGAAACCTCCCTCTGAAAACATGGCCTTTAGAATGGTGGGTCTTGTTCTAAAGACGTTCATTCTCAAATGTACCCACTGCATTGGAGTAAACATGTATACAGCCAGGCTGTGTCAGTAACGCTAATTACCTTTCAGAACATGCGAATTCGAAGTGTGCATGGGGACACTTACTGCACCAAATTTGGGAAGAAGTTTATTGGGCAGGTCCAAGAGAAGTTTCTCATCGTTGACTGTGAAGATGTCATTGCTGGATCGTACAGGTATGGAGCTGATTACCGTACATTGCGTGTAATATAACTGGGCTGGCGATAGTTCGGCTCGTCTTGTAACAGATGCCACGCTTTGATGCAGTTTTGAGAAGGAACGTTTTATTACTGCTGTCACCGCACCTCTTAGTGTCATTCATCGTTCTGTTATGCTGAAATGACCCGTTTATAAACTTGAGACTCGGTCCACCGAAATCAGAGAAAGGTGACATGTAATCTTTACTGGTGTCCTGCTGGCTTTAACCTCCTGAGACCCCCCCCCCCCCATGTCCTCATATGGGGGCATTATTTTAATATAAATTTTTTATTATTGGTATTTAAATTTATTAGGCTCATACTCTTTCCAAATATCATGGAAAAATAAAAATACACAAAACTTTAAAGCTCGGGTCTCAGGAGGTTAAGATGTTCAGAACAAAGTCGGTAGGACTGCGAATATTGACACTTATGCCAAAGTGAGGTTCTTGCCAACTTAAGTTATAAATATGACACAAATAAGCATGTAATATAAACCCAAATGAGACGTAGCACAAACGTGCCTTTATTAACATGGTCGTTTTTGTTGTATTAACAGTTGCTTTCTGTTCTTTGCTTTTCTAAGTAATGTAACTAATGTTGTTGATTCGTCTAAAAATAAACGTATCCTAGACAGCTTGGAGTTTCTCCTCAGTGCTAAAATGGTACGGCCTACATATAGGAAGTTTCCTTAGGTCGACGTTCAATGCGCGGTATTGTCAGTGGCGGGGCCCCCCGGCACCAAGTTCATCCAGGGCAACGGAAGCCACCTGTGTCCGCTGTTTGTTCAGGGAACGGTGTTTTATTTTAGGGTAGGGAGCAGCGAGCGGTGGCTTAACGTGTGGGTGAGGATGCACGTTGTTGTCTGTGAAGTCAGCTCAAATGTCCAGCCAAGAAATGACCTTAAGCCACTGTAATTCCTTCAAAGTATATTAACAAGGCCACACCATGGTTGTTCTGCATAAATTTGAAACTGTAATAGACAAAAATAGAATTTCAGAATATGCAGGAGGTGATGGCTTATAGTTGAGAGAAAAAGCTCTTTCAGGTACTTGCTGGGTGTTACATGAGGTTATGGAAACGCGTACGTAAGGAGAATAACGACAAAGAGATGGCAAGCAGATAGCTTCAGCGGGTCGAGTGTGGGTATTGGAGAAAAGACCGGTGAAGTACGAATGATGGATCAGTGAACGATTTGTACTGAGTCACTCGAAGAGTTTCAGAGTGTGGCTTGTTCCTGTGAAAGTGCATCCTATTCCAGAGCAGACAATCTGGTTCTGTACTCAAGTATCATCCAGAGTGGTCCTGTTTGTGTTTTTCATTTGGATTAGTGTTTCCAGTGTGAAGTAGCATCTTACTGTCATCTGTCAACCCTTCAGACTTTGAGTTGAAGCAAATTAGATAGCTGACCATGTGACAGCTATTTGGCATGGTCTTACTGTCATCTGTAACGAGCTGCATCTATTCAGCACCAGTAGCTTTTAGAGAAGGTACATCTTCCAGATGTTTGACCTGTACTGATCCCGGCCTGACCTCCCTGACTGTCTGTCATATCTCCTCCAGCTTCACCTGGCTGTCAGCGCTGGTCCATAGCAACATGGTGCTGCACTTTTCCGGTAGGGTCGCCGAGAGCTTCGACCGGGAGTTCCGCTGCCTCTATGCCGACTCGCAGATCATCGATTTCTTTCACAACCCGGATGAGGATGGACTTCCCCATTACCCGATGTCCAAGAAGCAGCCCGGCGCGGGACTGGATGTGCTGCGGGAGATGACCCAGGAAAGGGTACATTCCGACAACTCCAGTAGTCAGTCCAATAGCAGTGTCTGTAGCATAAAGCAGGCCCCCACCCACATCTACAAGCTTGACCACAAAAAGAAGGAGCCAGCCTCAGAACAGAGAGGTGGCCAAACCCAGGCCCTTCACACCCAGGGCAACCAGGGATCGAGGGTCTCACACACTAGTCCTGGTCAGAGCCTGGCAGCAGATCACCTCGTCTCTGGAGCGGGTCAGTCAGAATGGTGCAAAGCCGGGGCTGCTGACTCCTACAGAGCAAACCTCGGAGGGACCACATCGAAGATGCAAGATTTGGGTATCCATGATAACAAACAAAACTATCACGGGACTCCCAAGTCTTCACCTAGAGGGGAGTCTAGAATCTCTAGCAGGAACAGCAGGAATCCCTTCAATAAGATCTCAGACCTCTTCACTGGCCCTGGTAAGGAAAAGGACAGCTACACTTTCAAGCAGTCCCCTCCACAGAGCACGGCCTTCGGAGGTCCGGATCTTTCCGAGGCAGAGCCGGAGGGCAAGCAACCACTGCCCGCGCCAGTGCCACTGCCCACAGACGGGCTGCCCACGGGTCAACGGATAAAACGATCTGACAACAATAGGATGACCCTGGGGCACAGTAAGCTTGACTTGGTCAACCATTACAATAAGATGAAGGCCAAGAACATCTACAGTAGATTTGAGCTGAAAAATAACAACTGAACCCTCGGCAGGTGGTCAAGTTGTAGAGAAATGTCTTTGCTGTTTTTGTCAGCATTAAGTACTGAAGATTAATTACTTGGATTAAAACGGCACCTAACAGACTTTCTCTATATCTTCTCGTGATTGCCAGAGGAAAAACTACACACCTACAAGCTGTTTTGTCCTTTGAAGACGCATGCATTTACATGTTGTCCATTTAGGGTAACATTGAACATCCAAAAAAATGGACTGTTCATGTATCTCGGAGCTCACGAATTTTACATGGAAGTGCAGATTGCTTTAATAGGTGTGTAATTAAGAACAAAAAAAAAAAAAACATGCAAGTTGTCCTATGACGTACCTCTCAGGTTTAGATGCTCTGCGGTTTTGATGTCTGAGTGCGTCGTTTCTCAAAGCAGTATCGCTCAGTGGAGTGTGCACTCTCAATTTCACGGTCGAAAGCCTTCCAATAGCATGTCGTCTGGCACTCTTAGATGTACTAAAGCACAGGAATTGTATGGGTGTACGTGGTAGATCCACCCGTAGTTAATGTCCTGTAAAAATGAGTTGTTCTACGAGTTTGAACATGTTGACATTTGACACAAGTTTTTTTGTATACATTACACTATATGGCAGATATTTAAAATGTGAATTTTATAGTACCATATGAACATAAATGAAACTATTATATGGCAATATTCAAATGTCCATTTGTCAGCTGCAGGCATTGCTGTTTTATGGGTGGGGCAAACAAGGTTTTCTTTACATTAAAAAGTAGAATTAGTTCCTCCTGAGCTGTTTACGGAAAATTTTCAGATGAGGAAACAACCTATTTTTTATTTAACTTTTTTTTTTCCTGCTCTAATTCATGTACTGAAACGTTACCCAGCTGATTCTGCTGCAAAAATTTGCGGAGGTACTTGAAAACGAAAATCAGAAACACGTGACACCCGTGTAGTCTGGTGATAAGCTGTAAATAATAACTGTGAACTGTGGAGAGAAGCCCTGTTTGTTTATTAGGTAAGTTTTTTTTTTTTTTTTTTTCCAACCTAAAATTTCCTTTGACTATTTTGCTTACATCATCCTAGTGATTTCTTTCCTACATACCAGTGGTTTAATTTGAATGTTCGATGAAAGTCATTATACACCCATGAATACCCATTTTTATGTTTGTATATACATGGCGCTGAGATTTTTTAAGCAATTTTTCATAATTGAATTTAGAGGAAAGTATTTGAAAAGTGTTTCCTAAAATGGTAAAGTATAAAATTGTATTGCAGGGATGGTAATTGTTCATTTTAAGTATCTGATATAAGAATGTGCTCAGCATAAATTAAATGTTGACTGGTTAATTAAACTCTATTGGATATACTTTGTGCTGTTTTATGGGGTGCGTTCTTGTTTGTCAAACAAGCCCTGTCAGTTTGTTTAATATTCTCTAGTCAGAAAAATGTTGAGCACTGCAAACAGTCGGAAAAATTCTGAATAACTCTTGAGAAAGATGAACGGCAACATCCGGTAACTCCGGTAAAAGACGGTAACTCTTTTGGGATGAGAACAGCTGACTCTCTCATACAGCATGACCTCTGTTCGTTCATATTTATACAGCAGACAGGCAAATCTTGGGCAATTCATGGCCGCATGTAAGTCACTTATGAAGTCAGATATTTACAGGAGCAAAGAATGAAAACGTCCACCCTGCGTACTGGTATTAAAGCAGTCTCCTTCCCTTGATGTAAACATTATCCCCCTTGACAAATTTACTGTAGTTTGCTCAACTTCATTCATTCTCTATTAGACATACTATACAGTTAAGCTGCTTGAAAGTAATAGAGTACTATAAAATCTAGTAACAGAACCCGTAATAGAGTATTATGACGGTTCCAGGGGAAGTATTGTAACAAAGCAACACATGATATGACAAGGCATACAGACACCATAGATCCTCTACACTGTTTGAATCCAGTATAGGGAAGTACACCTGGTCTTTGATGTCTGTTACCTGATCAGAAGATTCAGCTGATATCTTGCTGCCAATATGAATATTAATTATGCAATAGACTGTATTTATATGCATGTAGCGAATCCCACGCAGGTTCTACCCCAGTATTGTGCACTTTGCTGCCTGGGATCTAGGCACCATCCTACACCCCCACAATTACCCCGAAGCGGCTTGGGCTTGGATAATGGATAATGGTGGATAGAAGTGTGTAGTCCACTTTTCATACACTGGAAATGACAGCTACATCTTATGGAACCATCTGTGCCTCACCATTACATTAGCAGCCTATTTTAGTCATTTAGCCAACCATCTCCGGGCCAGATATATACAGGCTAAATATCTGAGACTTGCATTAAAGGATTAGTGTTTTGAAAATTAAACTTCAATGCCAATTACCACCGTGTTTCCAAAATGAACAATAAGCCCCTTTTTATCCCACGTATTTTATGGCGTAATATTGGTTAAGTAATAAAGAAAAACAACCGGTTTGAACAGCCAGATGCGTGATTAATATTTTAGGAGTGAAATAAGCGCAAGTTTGTAAAGATGCGCGGAGGACGAGGACTGTGCTGGAAGTGGGTCGCGTCTCCCATGAGCTCGTCATGTGTTTTAAATGATAAAGCACACGGCCGCCCTAACCTCTGACAGCAGGCCGACGCTGTGCTGCCAGTTTAGTGGGAAGCCCGACTCGCTGTGACTATCATTCTGCCTCTGTGACGGCTGTCACCATCCCCTGTCCCCTGTCCCCCGTCACCTGTCCCGTCACCTGTCCTGTCCCCTGTCCCGTCACCTGTCCCATCACCTGTCCCCTGTCACCTGTCCCGTCACCTGTCCCCTGTCACCGTCCCCGTCCCCTGTCCTGTCACCTGTCCCGTCACCTGTCCCGTCCCCTGTCCCCTGTCCCCTGTCCTGTCACCTGTCCCGTCCCCTGTCCCCTGTCCCCTGTCCTGTCCCCTGTCACCTGTCAGACGTCCACGTCGCGGGTTTTCCGAAGAGCAGCCGAACCTGACTCACCGTCTCTAAGTCTACACCCTGCCTTTCGTTTCCTTATTGCATGTCAATATTATGTTTGACACACCAGGAACTCGGTGTGTCACATGTAAAAAATGTTCTCGTTCATAAGCGTTAAGCTTACTTAACTTATGACCTGTCGATAAATAATGTCGTTTTAATACAAAGCATTCATGAAAACAAGAGACGCCGGTAGTGTATTTTACACCCGTGTGATATAATGCTGATATATATACGTGTATTTTTCACTCCGTTTTTGTATCTGTACAAATTCCCATTCCAAATACATGAAACAGGATCGTGAGAATTATGCTGGAAAACCGGATCACTGTGAACTCCCCAGAGCTGACAAGCTTAAATATTCCGGTCTTTGATGACTGAGATTCCCAGGTACTTCTGTTTGACCAACAGAGCAGGGAAGGGCATCTGGAACAAAATAATTCGGAGTGACTATTGAAACTTCCGAAAATTTGACCCATGGTATCATTGAACAATTAATTATGCTTATGTTCACAAAAGCTTGGTAACAACACACATTATCGGCCAGGAAAAGCTGATACCTACTCCGTAAACCTTCATGATTTGAGCAGATATGTAAAACGCTTGATATTTAGTTATTCACTTATTTGGTGCTTATAAATCTATGAAAAATGTTATGGGGGACTGCGGATCAATTGCTCGCTGATCAGATATCTCCATTATCGTGGTATTGCCATTACATCGTTATACCAGCACTTCGGTGGTTTCACCTAAACACGTTCCCGTATGTTGACTGCAAACGTGGGCATCATCTACATCTGCTATACTACTGGTTTCTGAGTTTTGTGGTGTTATACTGACCTGCTCAGTGGCGTCAATACTATAAAGTCTTCTGTAAACTAAAGATTAAGACATGCCAGTGGCAACTGTTGATCTGTACACATTGTCATACACACTAACCCGTCTTGAATACCTGTTTGACTGGGGCCTGTGGCTTCCCATGTCTTGTATTTACAATGCAAACTACTGCACAATGCGCTTGTTTGATATCGCGGACGCTATCTTTATTTCGCAGTTTATGTCCAGGTTTTAAACGAAGCTCATATAACGAGGAGTAACAAATTAGATCAAAACACGCTGCCAACAGCTCCCCCTTGTGGCCGGGTTAGACTCTAACCGATCACTCTTTACGTTAAAACAATGACAGGAAAACGTGTGGGTGATTTAATGTTGGAATAGTCGCCAATTAATGGAGAGGTTCATAGGGTAAGTCGCAGCCAGACGTTGCACATCAAATTTTTTTTTTCCTCTCTTAGATTTATTCGGCCATTGTATTGATGTGAAGGCAGAGTGTTGCAAATTAATACAGTGTTACAAATACCATGCTTACAGCTGTTTCAAGCGTCTCGCGTTACCTGTTTGACCTATGACGTTTGAATCGAAGATCAAAAGAAAGGGGTTTCTAGAATAGAAAGGTGTGGCTGGATCTTATCGGAATGCCTTTAAATGACAAGATACAGTATGTTGCTGCAGCATGTAGGAGATCACAGTAGTGATACAGGAGTATCATAGTGCAGACGACTGTACTAGATTTGTCTAACGAAAGTAGTGGTTAGTGCGATAGGTGTCATCTCACCTGGAAGAGAAACCATTGCTGATCTGAAAAGTTAGTTTTCATATAGTTTAGTATGAAGTCACGTGAAATATGTTCAAGGAAAAAGTGATTAGGAAAACAGGAGGATTGTAAAAAAATATGATTATATTAATAGCAGAGCTCAGCTGATCGGCATGGTCGAGAAAACAAGAGTGACCTGGGCCTAACTGCGGAGAGCGTATTCACTTTGTAATTAGCTCCAGTAAGATACTGCGACAGCCCCCCTTATTATTTCACAGTCCTTAGGTTCACGGAATCGCCTTCCAATAACAGTGTCTTTGCGAATAGTGACATCTTGTGGTTATATGTGTTAAGGCAAAGTGGCCGATTTTTCAACGTTTTCTCTGATTGCATAACCAGTCCTTTAAGATCGTTTCATTGTTTGCTCAAGCATAGCTTTCCTTTCTAAATAGAAAATGCGGTAAATTTGCTATCATTACGTACTTTTAGTACAATGTTATCAATGTATTTTATGGTTTACTTTGGCAACTTTTAGAAACATGGCATGCAAAAGAGGGGTCAGTATGGTCAGGGAGATTAATATTCACCTTAAATCTAGATGTGATTTTGTTGACCATCGTGTAGTAAAGAAGAGAATGGCCCTGAACACCTACACTTCATTACTAAACAATGACAAAAAGTCCATCATGCAATGGGCAGTGTGCCAGCCCTGAGCATTTCTCTGATGTCACCTCAGCGAGTGACAGTTGGGAATAGGCTTCAGAAGGCTTCAGAGCACTGCTTAGTCATTGTCAGCACCGCTGGGATGCTGAAACAAAAACCCACAACTACCGACATCTGTCTTTGCCTTAGATCTGTTCCCACCGGCCGGCTTCATGTCGCCATGCACACACGTGCCCCCTCGCATGCAAAGCTGCCGTCATCCATCACTGTTGTCTGTGCCACACGCCCAGTGGGAAGAACATGGCAAGATCTTCACCTAAGAAAGGAATGCGGGACAGAAAAGCTTGATCAGTATCTCCTCTGCAGATATCAACGGGGGGCTGCTTACTCACCACCAGTCCTCCGCTCATCTCAGAAAGGTCTGTTTTGGAGTGGGACTCGATGATCTTTTATGCGTCGTGACATTTCTCTCTGTCTTCCTCTAGGCCGGTCACTTTTTCCATCTGAAAGGCAGCCGGTTTAGAGATAGTAGCCTTTCCGTTTTGATTGCATTACCGCAATCCGGCCCATTGCTTTATTCAAGTGGGCTGACTCACAGACACGCTCCACGCAGCTGTTGTTTAATGGCGGATGGCAAAAATCCGACTGCTTCCTGTCTTCCGCACAAACATTCATCAAAGGCTCCCCTGCCTCTGCCAAACGCATCCTGGACACAGATCCCCATGAGCTTAAAAGGCTGTGTGTTTCTCTGTTATTCTCCAGCTGAAGCTGAAGGTGAAGCACTACTGTGCTTCATTATTACATCAGTCCGATATGATTTTCACCTCAGCTCCGCTACAGGTGTACAGACTCTTTGGATTGCATTGTGAACCAAGTCCAGTTCTGTGGCTGAGTGCTGCATGTGCAGCTTTTCCAGCTTCTTATAACTAATTGGGTTAAATCAATCTAATTAGTCTAATAATTGGTTCAGATAAGGACTGAAACCTGTACACTTGCAGGACTAGGGTTGGGGTCCAGGCCTATGAGATGCTTTTGGGTGGGCAGTCAAGTTTTCAGGTGATTATGAAAGTCCCACCTGAATTATCATGATGAAAGACGAGCTTCCCCGGAACCCAGAGTGAAACTTATCCCTGCAAATCTGCCTTTTAAGCTTCTAGCCAGTGGATGGAACTGTTTAATTGTGCCCAAGTTGATGTGGGACATGAAATATGACCCTCCAAAGCAGCCATGCAACATCTGACCCCTTGCTTGGAATCTTTATTTGAGCAGGCATGTGAAATCCCATGGTCTCTCCCACCTTGTTGTCAGGGAAAGTGCTGTATATCGCAAGTTAAACACATGTAACATACAGAGACGTGAGTCGGAAATTACACTGCCAAGCATCGATTAAAAGCAAACATATTAAATGAACAAAATACAGGTGCAGTCAGGCCTTTAATTATGATTTCTTGCATTTAATTATTGTTTTCCCATGCGGTGCATCGTGCAGTATTTACCGCACTGCAGAGTCCCCGAGTTCACCTTTAAATGCCAGCGGTGACGTCAACACAGTACACGGGTGATGTGTTCCCATTTATCATCGATTTGAGATTTAAAAAACATGTGGCCGGCTGATCAATAGTAACTTGAGATGTTGGATTCATTTAAAAAAAAAAAAAAAAGAAGAAATCCTACCATTTTCCTCATGTTCATCTGCACTCTGTATATATTCCCGCAAATCTACAAATAAAATACACCATAGCCACTATTTGGATAAGCAATTGTTGAAAAATTATGGGTGAATGCATGGAAGGAGAGAAAATATTAAAGGATAAACAGCTTTTGAACTGAGGATGGCCTCTGGCGTTTGTCCCTTGTCATTTTCTCTGACTTTCCCTTTGCTGTTTTTGATTACCTTCTGTTTTCCATCCTCTTAACAGACTTAGTAACGGTCTTTGTAACAGTCTTCATAACAGTCTTATTCCTTGTACCAATCATTGTACCAGTCCTCATAACATCATATCATTGTATCAGTCCTCATAACACTGTATCATTGTATCAGTCCTCATAACAGTGTATCATTGTATCAGTCTTCATAACACTGTATCATTGTATCAGTCCTCATAACACTGTATCATTGTATCAGTCCTCATAACAGTGTATCATTGTGTCGGTCTTCATAACACTGTATCATTGTATCAGTCCTCATAACAGCGTATCATTGTATCGGTCTTCATAACACTGTATCATTGTATCAGTCCTCATAACAGTGTTCGTAACAGTCCTTGTAAAAGTCATCATCTCTGTGATCATAACATACCTCATGACAGTAATGGCAACAGTCATCATAAAGGTCTCAGTAAAAATCCTCACCCTTGAATTAGTATTTGCAGCAGTTCTCACATGAGTCATTAAAAAAGTCATTATAACAGTCCTCGTACCAGTCCTGGTAACTCAGTGTAATTCATCATATATTACCCTTGCCTCAACATTACCAGCCCGTAAGATCCATTAGAAGTTAGTTTTGTGCCCAACAAATGACAAGTAAATATTCTAAGCTCATTTTAGTGCTTGGTTTCTGACCATCTGTGGTAATGCATTGCGTAAGGAAATAAAAAAAAGAGAAGAAAACAGCATGCATAGCAAAATGGAGACTGGAAAAATAGGACATGACCTAGAAATGAATAGATAGATCTGGATGGAAAACCAGGTTGGGGGAAGATGAATATGGAGGCGAAGTAGACAGAAGGAGGAGAACGAGATCCATCGCTCTTCAAGAGCTGTTTACTAACACAGATTGGGTGTCTGCTGTGTGGGCTCTCTGTGTGATGGTACTTCTGAGACAGGGCCAAGGAATATGTGAGAACACCGCGTTTCCAGCGAGTGGAAGGGAAAAAAGGCCTTTTATAATGGAACTGCATGGCGCGGAGACAGTGGGTGTCAGGACGATGTCTGCATAGACCGCATCGGTGACAGTCTGAAACCCACAGCACCGACTCTGCGGCTCAGCCGCCAACTCCAGGCAAACGAGCCGGACATCATCGCATGAATTCTCAGCCGTGCCTGTTAAAGCCATTGTGCTGAAGTAATTCATGGATACAGTGGGTCATAGTATAGCTGAGGGAGTGTTACTATAATCATGATTCATCTATTCTCCTTTTTTATGAAGGTAAAATAAAGCAAGTATTGGCGTATCCTTGAGCATCAGCAGGGAAATCGCATTGATTTTCTCTTTTGCTTTCTGAGTTGAAAATATATATATTTTAATCAGACATTACCTTACAAAGCAAAAACAACGTGTAAGGGAGAGATACATGTGCAGAAGCACTTTGACTTGCAAGACTTGGACAGCTGGCTGGATTTGACTTCGTATCATTGATCTCTCCTCCTTGCATATAATATTACACAGTGGGATTTTTTGTCTAGAGATTGTGTTCAATAGACCGCAAGAGTATGTATCCAGATAGGGTTAGTAGTGTTTGGCGTGCATCCTAGTCGCACACGTCCAGTGTCGCTTTGAAGCGTACAACGGTGAGGTCAGGGACAAGTGTAAGGTGGTGGAACGGCAGTTTGCAGGACCATGTCGAGGAGTGTGTCTGCTTTGTCCCAAACAGTGAAAGTTTGGCTTGCAACGTTGTGAGAATCCATGCAAGGGATCTGAGAGGCTGGGTAAAGGCACATCATTTAACAAAGGGCTAATTTAGATTTCTCATCTGAAAGCCTAAAGAGAGGTGTAAAACCTAAGGGTTAGAGCTTTTTCTGTCATTCAGAGCTAGGCGATCAGATTTTGTTCTTTTAAGTGCTGGTGGAGGAACAGGTTGAAATGTGTACTTCTTTTAGGAATTAAGTTAGTCATTAGCTCTCAGTTTAAAAATGGCAATAATCAGAATGACGTGTTGAATGAGGTGTAGCAGGAACAGAGCAAGGTCACAGGTCTGGTGTGACTTCCAACTCCATAAAACTGGCGTTGTCTCAAAGACTGTGGTGATTCTGGGTGAAGCCAATCCAATGTTCCATAGGAAAAAAAAACGTAAGCTGTGATACATTAGTAAGACCGATGGAGGCCAGGTGGGAGAGCCGTCTCCTGTGACCACAATGTTAGCTTCCTGTGTCAGCCCCAGGGCGATGCCACCCTGGGGGTTGACCGTATCTCCCATGCTTAGATCCACACCTGCTCAAAGGGATATGTTTCCTGATTTGTATGACACCCGTTGAAAAGAGTCCCCATAACATAATTTTGTCATTTCCTAGACGTTGAAATCAAGCAGATTGTAAAGTGTGCTGCATACCTTATACATTTCTCCCTTGTTACTGGGTCCTTGGTTGGTTAGTGCACCGCAGTTTATAAAAACGTTTATAAAACGTTTATAAAAACGAGCTGCAGCACTGTACAGAGGTTTGCATTTAATTAGATTTGAAGCTGTTATAATGACAAAATTATACATCTTCATTGAAAATTTCAATAAACCTTGGATGTTTAATGACCTCGAGATGATCAAGTGTGATAAAACAAATGAATTCATCTTGATTTCTGCAACAGTTCAGGTCAAAAGGTCAGTGTGATGTGTACCATCCTTATGCCGGGCAGTGACACATTGGTACTCAGAGCAAGATCCTGCTGTATTAAGTATCCCTGCCTGCCATAATATAATCCTCTCGGCACTGAAATCTTAAACCTCCAGTAGATACCAGTGTGGTGAGTGAATTCAGCATGTAGATGTTATACCTGCCATAGATATTGGTGTGGTGAGTGAAGGGGATTGTGTAGATGTTAACTAAGAAGTGAGTTTACAGTAGAGGAAGAAATTTGAATTCAAAAAATGGCTGCCAACATACCATCTCTAGTACCTCACGGCATGTAGATGATATGGAAATCTGTTCTACATGAACACTCTTTCTGAAAAAGGTTATTCCAGCGAGATTTAACAAACATAACAATACTGTTTGTATTGTTCGTCTTCATCCCTAACATCCACTGAACTTTACTACCCTGTTCCTTCAAAGCCAGGTCTTCATGGAACACAACTGCTTACAAATTGCTTGCCGAACAGTTTTCACACTTAAGGGCAGGTCTGCTGAAACACTCCGTTCCGTTCATCCCTCCTCCTGACAGAGCGCGAGGTCTTTGATCTTTCTGCTATTTTTTTGCATCCGTAACGCACCAGATGAACCTGCCCCGAGATGACTCCATTCACCGAGCACCCCTAAATCGCACGATTGTTCTTTCAGATCACATTTTCCATAGCCTGCACCTTTGGACGGGTCTCTGCTGCCACCTGATCCATTTGGGAGTGAAAATTATTAGGTTTTTTTGGCAGGAGGCAAAAGGGAGTGTCACCCGTCATAAGTGAGGGGGAGAGATGGCGTTCGGCGAGCGCAGCTGTATGATTTGCAATTGAAAGCGTGGTTGCCTGTGACTTGCTTGTGCTTCTTGGAACGGAGCTCCAGGGAAGAGTGGGTCTGCGTTTCCCTCGCTGCGGCTCCAGATGGAATGGGCGTGGTTTAATTCCTTCCCCGCCGCTCTCCTGGAAGTGGCGGACGAGGCCCTTCCATCCCCACAGCATGGAGTGGCACTGTTCACCTCCCAGGCAGAGCGTGCTGCAGATTGCGACCCAAATAGAAACCCGATCGGCGACGGGCTGAAGGGATGCGTCCAATTGCGGCATCTTCGGGCGCCTAATGCGGGGCCTTTGCATCTTTTGCCTAAAGCCCATCGCATGCAGTTAACGAACAAGAAATCTTTTTTTCTTTGACTCTGTATCTTTTTATATCAAGAAAATATCAGGTGGAAGACAACGGGTTAATCTGCATCTCTTAATGAAAGAAAGAAGGCAGATGAACCTCATCGTGTGGTGTGTACCTCGCCCTGAATGTGCAGTCATGTGTGAGCAGACAGGAAGACAGTGTGGTCCCTGTGTGCATGCGCTCTCCCACTGAACTCCCAGCTGCCTCTTCCTGTAAGACGGCTGTCTGCAAACTGGATGAAGCCGGGCACAAAGTACAGCCTGCGTGTGTGTGTGTGTATGTGTGTGTGCGTGTGTGAGCTGAACATATCGTCAGTGTCACGTACCCAAGCTGGAGAACATGTAAAGATCCACAGTGAACTTTGAGGAGTGGGTTTACTGTCATCAGGAAACCTTAGCCAGCGTTTCAGCAGTGTTCTAAATGGTAAATAAACGTGGATATGGTGTCACTGAGAAGAATAGTTCACTTTTCCATATCAGCAGAGACCGTTTCCTTTCGTTTTACTTGCTCAGCCTCAACACTGAAGTCTTTCAGTCAGCCCTAAACGTGCTGGAATTTTTCAGCTTCTTCCATTAACCATTTATACGTCATCTCTTCTTGTGAACAGCACTGCAGTTTGGTTAGGCTTCAGGGTGGAGCTAATGCAATGTGACTTTTACACTTGATGAATCGCAGCGGGACCCCAGATACGTGTGAGTGAGGTCAAATCTGTGTCCTTACAGGTAGAGTTGCCTGGACTTGCTGCACGACTCTTTTGGTCCTGAGTTGCTGCATTTTCACGTCAGATAGAGTGACGGCTGTAAGATTTTATTCTCACACTAAGACTCTTTAATCATCCCTGTTTAAACATTCATCCTCCACTGATAAAGCTGATACACCCAGGAGGTAAGTGCAAGACTTGATCCAGTCATGAAAGAGACAAGAAACATGTAATACAATGGAGGATGGACTGTGGATTTCATTTTAATGTTGGCTTTTCAACTAAGAAGCCTTTTTTGCTTCAGCATGGGAGAACTGCACAGGGCAACAAAACAGGCATTGGGTCTTGGGAAGGACATTGAATTGGATCAGGCACAAAGGTCTGGTTGCGCGGTCTGGGAGCCTGGGAGATAAAAACAGGCAGGTATTTACTGTCAGTATCTGGTACAGGTGGATGAATGGGGACTGTCACCTGACCAATGGGGCTGTCACCTGACTTTGCAGTCCCACCCCAGGATGTCCACTCCCTGTCCTTTTGCAGCATCTTCTACAGTGTGTCCCTCATTTGCAATTTTCAAATGCACTTGAAGCCCGGATTGTGTTTTCAGCTTCTCATTTCCAGGTTAACAGCGAGTACGCCGTGTTGAAAGAGACGGCCATATTTCAGTGCAATTCAGCCGTAAAGAGAATTGTGCCGAATTGTAGCAGTTTCCCCAGGCTCTTCACACCTTTATCAGCTCACACAAGCATGTAAATGAACTTTCCTCCTGACAAATGGCAATGCATAATTCCATTGCACAGCTCTTGGAGACTAAACCTTTCTGTGCCGCCGATGTCCATTGATAAAAAATCTCAGTCACTTGAATGAATTTACACATATGCTGTCGTTTTGAGTCCGAATGGTGATTGATGGCTCTTGTAGCCAATCACATCAGCTGCATTCATGCCACAGTGCCCGACAATATCTGTTTGTGTTAAACACTGCCTTTGAGACCCCCGTGTTCCATTACCTATTCCCAGTGACTGACAGCCAAACTTTCAGGAGCTGAGACTATCTTGACCACTCTCACTCATTCCTCAGCTGAAGCTGATGCTTTTTTGACCCCTTTTGACCCATTTTTGACACCTTCGAAGCCTCGCTGTGCTCTCAGTTATTCCTCAGCTGAAGCTGATGTTTTTTGACACCTTCGAAGCCTCGCTGTGCTCTCAGTTATTCCTCAGCTGAAGCTGATGATTTTTGACACCTTCGATGCCTCGCTGTGCTCTCAGTTATTCCTCAGCTGAAGCTGATGTTTTTT
>JAACJT020000105.1:4214049-4242362 GCA_009936485.2 Gymnarchus niloticus
AGGGTGGGAGGACGGGCGGAAAGTAGTGGGGAGAAAAAAAGCAGGCTGGGAGGAAGGGAATGGAAAGGGAGAGGGAAAGGCAGAGAGAGGGGGAGGGGCGGTAGAAAGGATGGGGGGAGCAGGGGAGAAAAAGAGTGCTGGTGCCATGCAGAATAAGACAGAAGTTTACTGTATAACGCCTTCATTTCCTGCCGTTTTACTGCCATCCATTGTGTTAGACGATGGGTATCGACACTCCCTTAATACAGAGTATCTTTTTCAGGCGGCCTGGCCGTGTCAGCATTGTGGAGTACATAAACGCGTACTGTACATTCAGTTCTGAAGTGGGCTGTAGCAGCCGTTAACGTGGAGTCTTTATGCATGCATGCCATGCCTGTCCGGGCTCTTTAATCATATTTATGGCTGTGGGACACCAGCGGTTGACAAAGATGTTAGAAGATGCTGTGCGTGCGCTTTTGTGTTTAAATGCATTTTTCTTGGACAATAGACCGAGTGAGTACTGGCATAGATTTGAGTACGACAATAGTCTTGTGTGCCAGGAGTCAAATTTGATATTTATATGAATATCATCCACATAAAATGATAGAAGATAACGAACCATAATGTTGTATGCACTTGATTACGTGCTTTGGATGTTCGCATCAAGATATTTTGTAATACTTAGTACAAGATTATCAAATATTTACCAGATGTGCAAAACTGAGCTTAAGTAATGTAATATTCTACACATTATATATAAGTATTTAAATGCTGTAATTATCCGTTATCATTTGACAATCTATCTACGAAAGACAAAATGTTTACACTGGATCCTGAAAGCTTAAAGTGAGGGTGAATCTGTGCACTTTGTTTGTTTGTTTGTTTGTTTTTTTGCATTTATTTAAAATGGAAATCTAAATGAAACTACAAATAACTTGTGCTAATTATACATTTTGCAACTTCAACTATTTGTGCTTATGGTTGAACAAATCAGCAGCAAATCGTCAGCAATCAGCCTGCGTCCTCGGAGTATGATTACAAATTCTGCAGCATCTTCTAAAATATTTACCCATTTGTCTTTTCTTTTGTTCAAACGACTTCATTAAAAGAGCTAATTTTTTAATGTGGTTTTACCTTTAATGTTCTTAAATTATTCAGAGTCCCAATTTTCTATTGAGGTTATCATCTTTTAGTACAAAAATGATTCATGTTATGCTTATGAAATGTGCTTTTGGCGTGGAAATGATGACAGATAATATTATGGGTGTCGTTATGTACATAGCAGCTTCTTCTGGGTTCATTGTGAACTAAAATCTGTCATCTGTTCTGTACTGTAAGCCCTGTGATTCAGTACAGTAGTATACACTTGAATAAGTACGTAAGTAAAGATTTCTCAAAGCCTGATTACATCAGTATTAAGAAAAGGATGTATATAGATGTGCAGTATCTCCAACAATACATAGTTTAAATATTTATATTTTCCAATGTATATATTATGTCTTAGATTTTGTATTTTATGATGATTTTATTAAGCACTGAAGCTTGTAAAGGCCTTTTCATAAAAAGTATGGTATCTCGTACTGAGGGTAGATATTTTCTCAACAAGGCATGTACTACAAATGAATATTTTGTGTTACTCTAATTGCTTGATATATTATGAACAAAATCACTGCTTAGAATTATACAGTGGCTTTGATGAAAACTGCTGGCAGTGAATAATTATGCAATAATGCAATCTGTAGGTTATTAATTGGACTCCGTTGTTTTTATTTAATACATTTTATATTCTTTTCAAGTTCATTAATTAATTTCCTTTTCCAAAATAAGCATCATTCAGAATAACAAAAGTAAACATGATACATAATTTGCTTTCTTACCTCGATGTAACAACTAGAAGTTGCTCTTTTAGAAGAAATAGTTTCTTTTTTTGTAATGAGGCAATTCGCTCAGTATGTTAATAAATTAATCACTTAGTTCAGAAGTGCTTAGCAACGAAGACAAATACGTTGGAGCACTTTTCAATGTCGATGAAGCTAAGAGGAGCAGGGCGAGACGGGAGCCTAACAGGTAATGGGGAAGTGGGTATAGATCACAGGAAGTCCTGTCAGCATCCTCTCAGGGGTACATGAAAAGGTCACCTGTAGAAGTGGCACTCTGATGGAGACCTGAAGCAGCTGTGGCCTTGCCAGTCCGACGTACCATGACAGGTACTTTCACTCCACGGGCACAACTACGTACCATCTGAATCATTATTTAAGTGCCGGCGCGCACAAATCCTACCCCTTTCACAAATTTCGACCGACGTCTTGGAGCGAACAAACAACTTGGAGAAGCTTTCTGAAGTTAAGAGCATGTGGGGGAACCCAGAAGCCCAGAGGGTTACAGAGTCGCTACGAGGGTGAAGACGTTTTGGATGTGCTGTGGCTTCAGCGACATTTGGCGACTGGTTTTGTATCTAAAGTTCCACTGCCATCTAAAAATGGCTGACTTAATAGAAAATCCAGGATGACGTATCTGGTATAGTATATAGTTCAGCTCTGGTCCTGGACTGGACTTGGAAGAAAAAGTAGCTTTCTCTCATCTGTTAATAATAAATGTGACTGATCCTTATTGAAAGTATTTGTATATTAATAAAGATCATTCGTTTAGTCATTCTGCCACTGGGGTATGAACATTAGTCTGTTGTGTGCATATTATTATTTCATTTTTATTCTTGAAAAATAACTGCCTCATAGAGTGGCAGTCCTGATGTTTTCAGGAGTTGTTGCTGGAGTTGAGAATCTGTGTTCATGGTATGGTAATATGTGCCCTGCGATGGAGTGGAATCCAGTCCAGGGTGTGCCCCAGTCTTGTGCCCTGTAATAGACTGGCATCCCATCCAGGGTGTACCCCAGCTTTATGCCCTGTGATTGACTGGCGTCCCATCCAGGGTGTACCCCAGCCTTGTGTCCTGTGATTGACTGGCATCCAGTCCAGGGTGTACCCCAGTCCTGTGCCCTGTAATAGACTGGCACCCCTTCCTGGATGTACTGCAGCTTTATGCCCTGTGGTTGACTGGCGTCCCGTCCAGGGTATACCCCTACTTTATGCTCTATGCTGCCCCCCCCCAATGAGCATGTCTGGGAAAATCGATGGACAAAATACATCTTTATGAAGATTGTTGAAAATTTTTGCATGTTGTTTGCTATGTATTGTTATTCTTCTTTTGTCGTTGGCTTATAATGATTTCGATATCTCCAGGATTGCATGCAGAGGGCGATGGGGGGGGGGGCACCCTTCCAGCAGCATGTGCTAATCGCATTTAATGAAATCGATTATTGCGTCACGGCTACATCTTGACGTTGGCATTGGGCATTTGATGAGGATCAACTCGACACTGATGAGATTAAGATACTGACATGTCCGAGTGATAACCCAACACTGCTGCTTGACAGTAACCACGGAGGAAATGAAACGGTGTTCTGACAGTATGATTCGGGTGTCCTTCAGCGCTCTTCTATCGGGATGATTTTGCGCCTTACTTGCCGTTGGTTGTCTCGTGATGGCTGAGTCGCTCGTGCATGATCAAATGGCTTTCTGGGAAGGAGAGCGATGACTCACTGGATTTATGTGGTTTTTTTGTATCTGAGTGGTCAATAGAATTATGAGACAGGCATCTGGATTTAATTTAATGTGACATTTGTTTTTCTCCATGTTGGGCAGAGAAGTTGACTAGGAGCACATTGAAACAAAGGTTCAATAGGAGCTGACTGTAGGAAGATTAGAAGATAGAAGGGAAAACCTACAGCCAGGTCCCTCTTCTTACAACAGGCGTTTATGTAATAATTGATTAGCCTTAATTTATAAATAAGTTGATTTTTTGGCACTTTTTTAGGATAATATCGTTCACCTGCTGGACGTCGCATTCAGTCCCAGAAAGCATAACGTCTAATTAAGCGTATAACCAGAGGATTGAACTTCCTCATATTGTCCTTTGTTCTAAGAGGCACTTGTTGGTTTGGCAGTTTTTATTCTCCATTTGATTCAACGATAACCACAGAGGCGAGGAGTGATGACTGCTATTCTTTTGTCTGTGGAGTTTCGACGCTTCTGACGTTGTTAAGCTTGACGGTAAATTGATAACTGCTGCACCGTGTGCAGGAAAACAGGGTGACGAGGATGAGTCGATCCACATTGAAACCTGGACCGTGTAGACGCTGATGCGTTGAAGAGACGTAATCATTACCTGTAGTTAATGTAGGGCAGCCGGCAGTGCAAGAGTTAAAGACATGGACCATTTGGGCAGCGCTGTCACTTTCTGGATGTAGTGCATTCAAATAAGGTATTTAACACCAACTCCTTCAACAGATTCTAAACACTGTTATGAATGGGAGCGGAGTCTCCATTTCTTTGGATTACAGTGTCATCTTTGCAATTAAAAAATACAGCTTTCTTCCATACTATAAGGCTGTCTGCATTCAGCATAAAGCAGCATGGGCGGTCATTTATTTTACTGCTGTGACCAGTAATGAGAATGATTGTTGTCTCAGGAGGTATTACTGGAGATATGTTAGATGTTAGCAAAAGAAGATTATATTACGGACATTATACAATTTTGTCAACTCGAACAGAAATGGCTCCTTGAACAATTCTGTTATACATTCCCCGAGGTTTTCGTGGAGTCTATTATTAAGAGATTTGCTTGCTTCTGAACATACAGTAATTTAAGAGCAGCATTAGTCCTTGAACGTTTAATGAGCAGCGTTAATGAAGGCTCGTCCTAGCCGTAGTTCAATCCAGATGCAGTGAACTAGTTTAAGTGGAGCTGACATTGTTGCCTTCACCAAAAGCGTAATTTGCCCTGAATGTGTCTCTTAAAGGCACCACGTGCAGTGGCAACCAACGTAAAAAAAACCCAGCAAAACGCAGGAGCTCTTAGCATCTGCAGGAAATGCTCCATGAAACCTGGGAGATGTTGAAAGCTTACCCCTTTCTTGCTGAATATTCACCTTTAACTTGATAATACTTATTGGTTTTATAGGGCCACCTTCTCATCAGGGCCTTGTGTATCATGATAGGAAAACCTGGGTGAGAGGTTCAAGGCAAGCTAAATCAACACAAACCCTAGATATCCATTTCTTGTATTTTTTTTTTTTTTTTTTTTTTGTTATGGTAGCAGGAGAGGTGCTGTTTTGTTCGTTGACCGTTCAGTCTGTTACAGTGCACTGCCTTGTTCTACTTTGGCTCCTTGGCCTTTGTTTCCTTTGGATATTCTACCCTCCCCCATCCCCCCTCTCTCTCTCTCTCTGTCTCTTCCATCTCCTTTTTCTAACTGTTCTCCTGATTTTCCGACCACACCCCCCCCACCACCAGACACACGCACGCGCATGCTCACCATCGTCGAGTGTGGCTCCGCGAGGCTCACAAAGCGGTGAGATGACGGCACCGTCACAAGGCGCGTCCGCATCCCAGGGCTTATCGATCGGCGAGCTGCGGGCCGCGTGGTTCCCGGAGATGGCAGACGTGATGTCATGGGGCGCCGTCCCTCGATTAGCCTCCGCTAATTCTCCTGGCCTCCTGCTGGCACCCATCCGGGTGCCGTTTGGCCTAGTATCAGTGTTCGCTCCCATAGACGGACACAACAAAGCAGAACAGTTTTCTAAAAGGGGGGAGATCAGATGTCACCAAAGCCATAATGATCCCTCACCTAATGTGCATCTCTTTGTTCTGCCTCAAAATGCATCATGATAAGATCCAGTATCCAATCCAGCCTCGCTTGAGTCGTACCTCGATTTCTGTTTTGTGCGTAATTTTGAAAGAAACTCAACATCAGCAGTGAATACATTACATATTTAATACGGCTTATGTTCAATGACAGACAAGTACATCTGAAAGCTTTGACTTTCGAAATGCAGTTTCGCAGTCTGTATCTGATTTATACCCCATTCAGTTGCTGCTAAATAACGTCTGTTGTTTTGGGGTAAAACAGAAAACATGCGCTAAAGTAAAGGCATTCTCAGAAGGAGGATTTACCAAAAATACAGCCCAGAATCTCAGGTATAAGCCCGTCTTTGCCTCTAGGCCCTATATTGAGGGCTGTGCTCTTTCATTTATAGTCATACTTTTTACTTGCTTAGCCAGCAACAAGTAGTGAGTATCTCTACTTCTTGCTAGGTGCATTCTGATGTATTCTGAACTTGAGGTTTAAAGTAGTAGCTTACTTGATGTTCTCTGTTTCAGTTATGGTGAGCTCTGGAGTTAGTAGCTGAATTTATGATTTCTGTTGTGGTCCTGTTTTTGTTTGGAGAGATTCTCATCGATGTTTCCAGCTCATCAGGAGAAGAGATGATTACTTCCTGCATAGGACAAAGAGATGGATGGATGGATGATGGATGGATGGATGGATGGAATTTTTCTGACCAAATTGTTGATCTTTTCCATTTATTTATTTATTTATTTAGACTGCTCTGGTTACTTGTGAATCCATATGCATAGCAGACTTGATATTAAAAATCTGGACATCAGGGCCTGTGTTATTTATTAATGACTGTCATTGTAAATAATGGTAAAAAACCTGTACAGACCAGAGTTTGATCTGCAGAAGTGCTGATCTCTTGTAAGCTCTGCTGTTATCACTACAGTGACTTAAAAATCCAAAATTTTCTTTCCCACTGTTTTGTTGTGTGTGTTTTTTTTGTTTGTTTTTTTTTTTGCTGTGTCTAGAATTGGCAGGTTTTGGAACTGTCGCGTGTCAGTGTTCAGTCAGATATTTTGGTAGTAAAGGGCTGTATGTCCTGCAGTTCAATGACTAGCAAAGGTTCTATTTTGCTACATGTCAAAGGGTATGTTTCCAGATTCGTTAGGCATAAAGTTGGCCATTTGGTTTGCTTAAGGACCTTCTCACCTCATGTGACCAGTCAAACAGCTGGTTAGTTGGCCCAGCCTCAAGCGAATGGAATCATTTTGGTAATTTTTACAATCGTTTTATACACATGGGTCCAAAAATGGGGCAAATGATGCTTCAAAAGCCTCCCCAGCATTGATTGGTTAGTTCAGGATACTCCTACCCATCACAGTTTTTGAAACCATATTTACTGTAGCTCCAGCATTGATTGGTTAGTTTGGGATACGCCCACCCGCCACAGGTTTTGAAGCCTCACTTGTCCTATCACTATGCAATATGATATTGATGACTGATTATGCCTTGGTCATTAGCTTTTACTTGGTGTCAGTCATTAACTTATATAAATTTATATTTTTGTGGTTTGTCATCTTCACTTGCCTACCTGTTTTTCTTGTTTATTCCTGGCAACTAAACTAAATTTGGTCCTAATGCTTTTTACCTTCTCACCATCCAAAGTTGGGTATCTTTCAGAATGAGTTAGTAAGTCCCAAGTCATTGCAGTTTTTTTAAATTTTTCATTTTACCATTTTTACTCCATTCGGCTATTTCTGATAGTGTTTTACACAAATCACAATGTTTTGCTACTGTATCGATGACACAGATTATTGAAAACTTTATGTTGATTACCGAAACATCAAGTTTACATGTAATTGTGCAGTAATTTAGAAAGTCTTTCACAGTAGCCAAAATGATATATTGAAGTGCCTTAAAGGTTCAAGCAGAGAGGTGTTACATATAGTCTATGAAGATTTACACAAGGCCCAGATGGAATATACAGTGTTATCAGTAAGGCTAAACCTTTTGTGCAAGTAAGTCCTTTGCTCAAAATATTTCCTGGATCAGCAATGACAGAAATGTTCAATTTGGTTTATACACTATAACAGCTGTCATTTTATGTGTGATGAAATTCATTCATCCCATGATACCCGCTATTGCTGATGATAAACAAAACCTTTCACTAGTAAACTAGGCAACATGTTCCTCATGTCCTTGTGAAGGAAATAGATTCTTCATTCTCACAAATGAAATCAAGGTACCCTTCAGACCATCTGACTGGCTAGCTAGCATTTAGGCTCTATTCAGTTTTTTATGACAGCTGGCTACTGCTAAGATGAGCTGAAATGGAGTAGGATCTGACAATTTTATGTAAATAACAGACAAAACTGGAAACATTTTTGCCGGGTTAATACAACTAATAAGCCATTTTTCAAACCTGTTTCATATGTTTACATTTTGGCAAAGTAGTGCCATAGAAGTGTTCTTGCTTAATATATTTAAAACATATTAATAAAAATGTTAGATATTTAAATGATCGATTTTATATGCCAAGAATTGCTTGTATTGCATTGTGTCCTTGGAATTTTCAAAAAATGTTGGTTTATAACACTAGGTACTGAGTGTTGATATGCTAACGGATGTTTCTGAATTAGAAAGGGCTGGCGTGTCACAATGGAAGAGGGACGGACCGGGCATCGGACCTCCAGTATTTTCTCTAATTAACCATTAGAGTGTTTGTTTCCTTTCTGTGCTGGGATGTCATGGACTCCTCTAGCCTAACATTTGGGGCAAGTGTGCTGGGAAGGGTGTTAGTATATAGAAATACAATGAATGCATGATATGCTCTTGGTGTAACATTTTGCTTATCCATCCATCCATCCATCCACCGATCCTCCAACTTCTTATCCAGTACAGGATTGTGTAGCATTTTGTATATTTCAGAATTAGGCCTATTTTTAACTGTAATATTCATTTATTGTTATGATAAAAATTTGCAGAGATACTTGCTAGCTAAATTCATGTCAGCAGATTACATTTTTATATAGCAGGATTGCTATGAAAGTTTTACCCTCATGTGCAGTGAAGTTCTTGATTCAAAGTTAAAACTTACTTTCGAAGTTAAGCAGGTAATATTTGTTCTTTAAAGGGTGGTTTAACCAATCCCTGCTGAGTTACCCCTGCCGTAGCTACGATAGAAATCAACTAGCTAACTTTGAAACAGCTTGGCGAAGTGACCAAATGCTACGAATGTAGTTTGACTCTATTACATAGGATACCAAGTTCAAAATAAGTAATGTGTTTTGCAAAATACTGCCATTAAAGTACATTTACATAACTATCCACTATTAGAGTGACTAGAGTCATATTTGGCTTCATCTCATCATCAGGAAACCATTCTGAAGGTAACTTACCACCACAGGCTACAATCAAAGATTATGATTCTGTGCCTTTAATCTGTTTGATAAAGACTAAATCCATGCTGGTGATGAACAAGTTGTATCATAATCCTGTCAGCATATACGAAGCATACAGGCTAATGATATTGATGGTTCTCAGACGCAGAACTTCTGCCAGATTAGGATTTTGTTATTCTGGGTTTTGTGATGCATCAGAGTGAGTTTTGAACTATTTAAATTTTAGCAACATGAAATACTTTGTATAATGCTGGATGTTGAGCTCAACCCTTGAATTTTTTTTTGTAATATTAATATTATCCAAATGATTCATTCATTTATAAACATGTCTGCATTAGTGGAAATCCTTCTAAATAGCTACTTTATTGTGCCTTCAAAGCATATTGAATACCTCAGAATTTTCAGGATAGTGGGAATTCTACCCAGTAGCGAGCTCACAATCAGGCTGTCTTTTGACACTATTTCTGGATATTTTTGTTAATGGCAGCAAAAGGGTAATTTTTCTCCCTAAAGGTCAGCTTAATCATGTAATAATGAAGAAGATCTTTGGTGTAATTTTGAGTGGAAGGGGCCTTTTTCAATTCAGCATTGAACGTCTATACATAATCATTTTTGTATTCAGTTAGTCTAAGTGATATCCTACTGAATAGTTGAAGACATCAATATTTGATAGCCCAAATGCATACACTTTTCACGTGGGGAAATGTGTTCCTCTTGTCATCCTAACAGTGTTTAACTGAGCTGTGGCTTCAGGTTCAAGATTCTCCTCTGCGCGTCACAGATGCAGACTGTCCTTTAAAAGTACTGGAATTTTATTTAAATTGAGCGATTCACGTGGAGGTGTAGAGTGGTGATGAGACTTGTGCCTCGGAAACATCCCTCCTTCTGTGGAGAGAAAAGGCCCTGTGGCTGGGCAGAGGCCCTGTTTTATAGCTACCACCTTTGACCAGCGCCTCCAGATTTAGCCCAGTTGACTGTGGTCCATCTTCCAAAGCCACCGTAGGTGCCACCGAGACGACACCCCTTCAAAGCCTCGAAAAGTTTGCATTCTTTGTCCACAGACATGGCTGAAGAACTACGGCTACCTGCTGCCACACGACATCCGGACATCAGACCTGCGGTCGGAGAAAGCCATCCAGTCAGCTGTCGCTGCCATGCAGCGGTTCTACGGCATCCCAGTAACCGGGGTGCTGGACCAGACCACCATCGAGTGAGTGGGACAGGATTTATTTTTTTTTTAACAGCATGTTGCCGTCATCCTAGCTGCACAGATAATGCGGGGGCGAAGTAGGCTAGTAAATTAGGCTGCAGCATCCTTATTTCCAGAGAGTGTTAGAAACACCCACCGTGGAGTCAGAGAGCTGCAACAATTTACCTTGCATGAACTGCGAGTGTTTTTCATTGATACGGAATTGATTAGGAGTCGACAGTTCTTTAAAGACAGTTCAATCTGCATGCATTACACCTTTTGTAACGATTAGGCCCCATTTATATACCATTTTATGGTGTTCGTCTAAATCTGGACATCATTTGTCTGTTACTTGAAAGGTTTATTTTTAGCGAACATCAAAACTAATATGTAGAGATATCACCTCTAATTGTACTTTATTGACACATTTGTTTAGTGCAGTGAATAAAAAGCTTTCTTTTTTTAAGCAGTACAATAACATTGCTGCGTTTCAGATTAATAATGGAATGCGCAACACATAAGCCATGTAGTTTATAGAAACCCATTAGGGGTTAAGTATTGGGGTGTAGGCAGTGTAGGCTGTCTGTGAACGCTGCCCAACGCCCTGTGTTTCCTGGTATTATGTTGCCACTACCATGCATTGGACAAAAGAATAACAGAAGATAGATGGATGGATATGCATAATGCATCACCATCCTGGAAATATCATGTGA
Organism: Gymnarchus niloticus; assembly: GCA_009936485.2. Taxonomy (NCBI): domain Eukaryota; kingdom Metazoa; phylum Chordata; class Actinopteri; order Osteoglossiformes; family Gymnarchidae; genus Gymnarchus; species Gymnarchus niloticus. Next base: position 4,225,006 of record JAACJT020000105.1, read on the forward strand.
TGTGACTCTTTGTTTATACTGATGAAAGTGATTAGAGATGCTACAGAAGACAAAAGTAGATCCTAAGCAGTATAATTAAATATTTTGAGGATTGCTGAAATCAAGAACAAGTAATCAAGAAAATAATGTGTAAGTACACTGAAACATGCAAGATTAACAGTACTCTGGCGGGTGTCTTTTGGTGTCCGATGCTGGTCATCTCAGGGCTGGTCATCTTTCTAGTGCAGATGGTTTGCAGAAAGGGTTTTAGTTACAGCCTGTGCTCGTGTCACTCCAGGTGGATGAGGAAACCTCGTTGTGGGGTCCCTGATCATCCTCGTATCAGCCGCCGGCGCCGGAACAAGCGGTATGCCCTGACAGGCCAGAAATGGAGACAGAAACACATCACATACAGGTGGGTGCCCCTTTGGTTTCATTGCCTGGACAGACCACAGTGAAGTGGCAATCCCTGTTTTTTAATGATAGGACAAATGAGGCTGCAAAGCCTGTGGTGGGTGGGAGTATCCTGAACTAACCAATCAAGGCTGGTGCTACATACGCCCATCCACCACAGGTTTTGAAGCCTCATATAGTGCCAGCATTGATTGGTTAGTTCAGGATATTTCCACCCACATCAGGTTTTGAAACCTCGTTTATCCCATCACTACTATTTTCATTTCCAGCTCATCAGTCAGTGTTTTGGTTAGTACAAAACTGGTAAGAGGTCAGTATTAAAAATCCTAGGCGTTTCGTCTGTGTCTCTTTGGATTTTAAAATAGGAGCGATGATTGTCAACCTATTACAAATTTGACATTGACAAAAAGAATTTTGCAAAGTTACTTTGGAAACATTACGAGGAATTTAGATGAGGATCCAGTTTAAATATTAGGGATTTATTCTATTCCCATGTGCTGTTCTGTGATCTTTGAAACAGCTTCATATGAAGGGCGATATCTTCGCGTCCCGCTCACTTTTAATGAAATGAAAATGATCAAGCGGTAGAACAGATTTAATTAAAACGGAAACTATTGCATTAGGCCAAATTTTTTTTAGCTTTTTTATTATAGTTACAACTTAATTCAGGCTTTTCTCCATGTATATTTGTACAATGCCTTCTGAAACAGTATGAGAGTTTATCAATATTTTCATGATCATTTTTTGAGACTTTACCTGTTAGAGTAATCTCTTGATATCATAGGCGTGTTTAATTTTAATAAACCAATAAGTTTGTGGTGGCCAATCAAGACTGCCTGTCAATGATGGTGTAGACAATGAATTTTCATGAATGACACTGCTGTTATAGGAATTCTCAGTTTAAAATGGATTTGTTATTGTTGTTTTAACAAAGCCTCAGACTTGGCATGTCATACCTGCGAAACACTTGTGAATGAAAACTTTCATATGAACAGCTGAGCCTAATTCTAGATGTCAACTGTTTGCCACCAGTCTATTTTCTCCGGTATTTGTACGAAGGTGACATTGAATTTGAAAGCGAGAACGCTGTGTATTTAACTCCAGTAACAGGTTAATATGTCAAAGTTAAATTATACATTGTGTGCTGTCAAAACATCATACATTGAGGCATGCAATCTGGACTGAATATGTGTATCAGCGTGGTTGAGACAGGGAAAGAGGCAAGATTAGGGGAAATCTAAAGAAAAAATGAAAGGGCAGTATCAACGCAGTATCGCACTTTTATGCAGGTATAGATGTGCACTGTCAAACTAAAGGCAGGATATGGATTTTAAACTTGTCAGCCACACAGGTTGACGGATCACTTGAACTGCATGGTGACATTATGGCTTTTTAGTTACGAATGAGCGAAGGAGAGTAAATTACGTGAGGTGACTCTGTTAATACAAGGACCAACTCCGTGTGTGTAATGAACACAGATAACAGATGCACTTCTCGCGTGCATAATTCTGCAGTATTTAATTTTCCGTCTCTCCGTGGGTAGCTAGCGACATAATTACCGCGAAGATTTGGCAGAGCACGCCTGCTTGTTGCAGTTGACATTTAGCTAGCCTCTGACATTACAGCTGGGGCGGATGCCGCCTCCTTCAGTCAGACGCCGTTAGCCTGCTCTTAGTCACTCCTGTGGCACGTTTTGTCACGAGTGTGTCAACATGCTTGAGTAATAATAATAATAATAATAATAATAAAAGGCTGTTGTTAGGCTTCTTTTTTAATTAGCGCTCACCTACAGGGCCGCGCGCTGGAAAAGAGCTACTCGCATTTCCGTAGACTGATATTTACGCTACGCGGTCCCTCATGTCGTTTCCTGCCTGCGTGCCGGCTGTTCTTGAGAATATTTAACTCGTGTCTTTCAAATACTTTTGATACGTAGCACTTGTGCAATCCGGCGTTATTCGCCGTTATTCCCCCCCCCATCCCGCCAAAAAAGAGACGTGTACACAAACGACGGTTCCTCGTAAAGGCGGCCGAGGCAGAGCGGCTCCCCAGCCGGAGAAGGAATCTGCACCTTTAAATGTTTCTTTCAACCTGAGCTCTATTTTTAGAGGCCTGGCGACCGAATCTGATTTTATCTTTGACGACCGTCAGCGCGCGTCACCGAAGGAAGCGCTCGCGCTGTGTGGGCTGCCTCCGTCTTCTGCTGAGATGGTGTAACTCACAGCGGAGCAAATCAAACCCGCATGAAAGACAGCCGTTTATGTTAATTTATGGATTTGGTTACCAGCTGCTTCTTGGAATATTATTTATTTTGAAAAGCGCCGCGAAACAAGCGGATCAGTGTGTGTGTGTGTGTGTGTGTGTGTGTGTGTGTGTGTGTGTGTGTGGGACACGGTGAGTAGATTGGCATTAATAAGTGTCACGCCTCTTATTTCTGCTTCCTCTTGGCAGCATACACAACTTCACACCCAAAGTAGGGGAGAAGGACACGCAGAAGGCTATACGGCAAGCCTTCGACGTGTGGCAGACGGTCACGCCGCTGACATTCGAGGAGATTCCCTACTCGGAGATAAAGAATGAAAGGAAAGAAGCTGACATCATGATCTTCTTCGCCTCCGGGTTCCATGGCGACAGCTCCCCTTTTGACGGAGAGGGGGGCTTTTTGGCTCATGCCTACTTTCCGGGCCCTGGAATTGGAGGGGACACACATTTTGATTCTGACGAACCTTGGACATTAGGCAATGCTAACCATGATGGTATGAAACTAGCTTAGTGGGATTTAATCAATAGCATAACATATTCAATGAGCAGCCATGTTTATTTTTTGTTTATGCCAAAACCACCCAACAACTTCACACACCTTTCTTGGAAACGGCAGTCTGGTGAAATGACCTCCCTTACAGATTTTTAGAAGCTAATTTGGTTTTGTGAGTAAACACAAAATGACCTAACAAGTTATTTACACCCATGATTTATGGTCAAAATTTGACCTAAGGTCACATAAACCTATTCATTTTAGTTGTATTATATTTTGCTTGTCTTGGGGTTTTTTTTGTATGGTGCAGTTGTATGCGGTTAAAGAACTGAGGACTTTTGTAGAGCAGGTACCTATCCTGCTGCAGGAGGATGACGCATGTGTTTACTGACAGCATGCGGCGTTTGGACCAAGGTCTCACATACAGCGCATGGCATATGGGGCATCCTTTAAATAGATAGTGAGGTCAATAGCGGGCAATTTGCTAAAATAATGAATACCTTGCAGTGTTCCGTGGTGCCGCACTCACACTTCCCCTCCAAGCTTACTGGTGTGGGCGTGTGAACGGTACCGATCTGTCCCGGTCTGTGGCGAGAGCGTCGCCTACATTACGTAATCCTGTCCTTCGGTGTCACTGTGCAGGGAACGACCTCTTCTTAGTGGCGGTGCATGAACTGGGTCACGCCCTGGGACTGGAGCACTCCAATGACCCCAGTGCTATCATGGCTCCCTTTTACCAGTACATGGACACACACAACTTCAAGCTTCCTCTTGATGACCTTCAGGGCATCCAGAAAATATATGGTATACATAATCTTTGGCTCTAAATGTGGTTATGGTATGATTGACTTATGACTGTATATCTGGTTGTATATAGAGTTTTTTAGTGTTTAAGGATATTGGTTTTATAACCAGAAGGTTGTTGGTTCAAGTCCTTCAAGGGCAAGTATGTAATTTGAATTCATGAAACTAATCAGCAGTATGAACATGCCACAAAAATATGTCATAGTAAGAATAGGTAAAATATTTGGATAGAAGTGTCAACCATGTTACTAAATGTATACAGCTGGAATTAAACACAAAAGATGTACTTGTTAATGATTTCATAGGTGTGTTTGGTAAGAAGTTTCTGCTGAAACCATGTCTGTAACCAGTCAGATCTAATCCTTATGCTTGGGTCATCATAAAATCACAGGCATCCCCACTGCCATGCTGGAGCCAACCAGACCGCTGCCCACCCTCCCGGCACGTAGGACCCACTCCACCTCAGAGAGAAAGCACGACAGGCAGTCCCGTCCACCGCGCCCACCTTCTGGCGATAAACCTTCCTCCCCTGGGAGCGGGAAGCCCAACATTTGTGATGGCAACTTCAACACTGTGGCCTTCTTCAGGAGGGAGATGTTTGTTTTCAAGGTGGGACTTGTTTTCCACTGGCTTCTGCCATTTGATCCCCGTTCATCAGCTTGATTACAAACACCCGGCTGGCTCGAGGCTCGAAAGGCACAAGATGCATGCCAAGATGGAGGAGAGCTTGATGTTTATTGTTAATCAATGTACTCATACATGTTTAATGTCCACATTTGGGACAGAGTGTTTTGAAAATTTCAGGTTTTGTTTAACTTAAAATGCTTCACTGTAGTATTATGATGGTTGCTAATTGTGGGCGTTGTGCCCATCAAGTTGTGTCTGTGTGTGTGTTGTGTGTTTTCATAGGGCACGAGTCTCCCTATAAGCCTGAGCTCAATGATCCGTTTTCTTCTAGCGGATAAATAATGCATCGCTGTGTCGAGTTTCGCAATTCGCCTCTGTTTCCCACACACGGGGGGCCGGTATCAATGCCCTTTGCTTTTTCTCCAAGCTACGCATTTATAAATGTTCCTCGAGTTACTGCCGTTTGTTACCCTTTCTTTTGTTCTTTCGAAATAGTAATTAGAGTGGGATTATTTTGGGAGTGTGCAGAGAGAGATGCACGGTGCATTCGGCATGCGCTCAGCAGGGAGTTTGCTTGGACGTCTCCTAGTTTTACTGCAGCCAAATGATAATGAGTCGTGATTGATTTGCTTTTTGTTTAGTGTTTTTTTTTTTTTTTTCTTTTCTTTTTTTTGTCCCCGTCCCCCTCCACCCCCCCATTACAGGATCGCTGGTTCTGGCGACTGCGCAACAACAAGGTACAGGAGGGTTACCCGATGCAAATCGAGCAGTTCTGGAAAGGCCTCCCCGCCCGTATCGATGCCGCTTACGAGAGGTCAGACGGAAAGTTCGTCTTCTTTAAAGGTATTTCCACGTTCTCGCGACATTTTGGACTGGTGATAAAAGTCGTGAAGAGCAGAATTTGTTTGGGGTTCGGATGAGAATTTCCAGCATTTTCGTTTGTCTGTTTGGGCCCTCTCGGGCCTGGAGGTCTGCGTGCAAGAAGCCGCTGCAGATCTGCAGGCTGCTTCCAGGACATGAGTCACACTCTCACACTTGTGTCACACTCTCAGCACGTGGCTCGGTGACATCGAAGGCGCCACAATATGTTTAATCGCTCGCATATAAATACAGACGCGGCAAAGAGAGGCGCGCGTCACGGCAGAATGTCAACATTTCTGCTGACGCGGACCGACGGTAACCTGTTCCGCCAACATTGAAGCTCAGTGTAGGACGCTCTGAGGTGTGCTAACCGGAAGCGAGCGATGAAGCTCTCCAGTCAGGAAATCCGAGATGCTTTAAACTCGCTTCTCTTCCTCAGGCGCTCACTGTAACTTCATGCTCGGTGACTATGTGACGTGAGGCTGCGTGTTTGGTGACTACACGCGCTGTCACCCGTTTGTCGTCGGTTGCGTGTTTCTCCCACTTTACTGGATGCTTTGTTAGAAAGCTCACATTATTCACTAGATTATTAACCTCTAGTAATTCTTAACTTGAGTCTTTTCAGGATTTTCACTATTAAAAATCTCTGGGCATCTTTATTCAGGTACAAAGTCCTGTATACGTGGTTATCGACGGTGAAAAAATGTAACTTGTTGTGTTTTTAAACAGGAGCAAATGAATGTCTAGGGCATGCTCTTTTACATTTATCCAGGCCCTACTGCTACTTCATCTCACTCTCATCGGTCCGTATCGTTCCCTAGTGACGTGTGTCATTTCTCACCAGGTGATAAATACTGGGTGTTCAAGGAGGTGACGGCAGAACCGGGGTATCCGCACAGCTTGGTGGAGCTGGGTAACTGCTTACCGCGTGATGGCATCGACACTGCTCTACGCTGGGAGCCAGTGGGGAAGACCTACTTCTTCAAGGGGGATCAGTACTGGCGCTACAATGAGGAGAAGCGAACGGCCGACCCTGGGTACCCCAAACCGATCACCATCTGGAAAGGCATCCCTGAGGCACCCCAAGGAGCTTTCGTCAGCAGGGAGGGCTGTAAGTATTCGGTCATGTGATGGGTCTCGAAACATTCTATGAGCTCAGTCATAAGGCAGATACCTTCTGTTTTCTGTAAATAAAGATAATGGTTTCCTTGTAAAACAGTTTACAGGGAAATGAAGAATTATATTAGCTGTAGAGTTTCTGTCTTCTTGGACTTTTGAAGAGAGTCCCTGCATTAGAGATGCCTGTGTTGTTCTACCAATTCCAAACTTCTGTGTGTTGGATGGAGGACTCACAGCGCTTTCATTTACAACCCTTTTTTAGTCCTAAATGAAGACTGGCAATTCATTATGTGACGCTGTACTGCTGATGAATACCTGTAGGGGGCGCTCAAGGCATCGGGGATTAATTCAGTCAGGCATCACTTGTACGGGAACCGAGAGCCCCAGAGGGCATCAGAGTCATTTCAGAGCATAAGATGCAAGAACGTGATCGTGGTAACGTGCTTCAGCACCCCATGGTTCTCAGCTTCAGATGCAAGTCCATGCCTCTAAGTCACAAACTGAAGCATCACAAAATCTTAAAACTACTGTACCAAGAGTACAGTATCCATTCCACTCTAAAGTGTTTCATTCAGATTTTTTTTGCCCCATTTCCATTTCAGTCTATACTTATTTCTACAAGGGCAAGGATTACTGGAAGTTTGACAACCAGAAGTTAACAGTAGAGCCTGGTTATCCAAAATCCATCCTCAAGGACTGGATGGGATGCGACCAGTCAGAGGTGGAAAAGAACAAGGACCGGCAGCTGAGCCACGACGACGTGGACATCATGGTGGCCATCAACGACGTGCCCAGCACGGTCAACGCCATCGCCGTGGTCATCCCCTGCATCCTGTCGCTGTGCATCCTGGTCCTGGTCTACACCATCTTCCAGTTCAAGAATAAAGGGGTGCAACAAAACGTCACCTACTACAAACACCCTGTGCAGGAGTGGGTATGACGGCCCAGGGAGTGGACTTTGCCACTTCCAGATATTGTCGAGAGGGCTACAAAAAACAAAACAAAACATAACAAAAAAAAAAACGACTGAGGAGCACCGTGTGGCCAGTGCCTGCCTTGCACATCCAATGGCGAAATGGGCGGTGTGGGTGGGGTGCTGTCCATATCCCACCCCCCTGCCAAGGACCCAATGACCATCGAGTCATGTGCACCGTATTTAGCATGAGCCGAAGCACAATTGGCTGAGAGGCCACTGACTTGAGGAGAGCCGATGAAGCTCCTCCCCCTCCAGCCGAATGAGCTGGGTGTCCAGCTCTTCTCCACACACACTATCTAGTTGTGGGACTCCCAGCTGGCCCTTCTTAGTCAAGGGCCGGAGAGCCCCGTGTGAGCGCTCCGAGCGGGATGCCGGCACCTTCCGTCTCTTTCTGTAATATCGACTTGTACATGAGATTGAAATTATATCAAGTTAAACAATTAGAGGGAAAAAAAATCACTAAATAAAGACGAAACAACACAATGTAGGTAGAAAGGCCATAGAAAAGAAAATCAAGGATTTTTTTTTTCTGTGGATTGCATAATGTTTTAATTTTTGGAGTGTCCTTAAACAATCAAAGGACATACATTTGTGTATACAGAAACGTTTTTTACTCCCTGACTTGTGACATTCAGGCTTTAGCGAGGAACTCTGGGCTTTCGAAAGTCCCCCCTTCAGTAGGTGACATACAGCAATCCCAGTATGAAGCGTCTACTGTCAGGACTGAGTAAATTTGGGTCAAGCAGGGGAAATATGTTCTGCGTTTCGGCAGGTCGATAGCGCCGATGGTATATCTCTTGCTCGAGTTTGGTTGGCTTCTCCGAAATTCGTCCATGCCTCAATACAACAGAAATGGCACAGCTGTCCGTGTCGCTCATGTGACAACAATGACGTGAAAAAGTCCAGAATTATCTGCTGTGTTGAAGCAGCCTTAATCTCACCTCTACTCCGGCTGTCTGACTTTCACTCTGTCTGTTGATATGTATAGATCCATATATATCAGCGTATATCGTCTCTCGATGTGTTTATCGTCATTGTATCACAACCCACTACAATGTCAGGATTCCTGAGAGTGGGCAGCAGATAAACGCGTGTTAGCAAGCTAAACTTTCTGGAGGGATATGAGGAATGTTCTGCAATGAGGCTAGTTCAGTTCTCCTGTCCAGCTCTCTGGCTCGGTAACACTTAGGCTTATTAATGAAGGTGAATAAATGGTCGCGCCTTCAAAATAGGAAGTATTGTTGCTTTATACATGATGCTGTGATGCAATCTCATAAAGTGTTTTCATTCATTGCATCTACTACCGTAATTGTTTTATACAAATACATTTCATGACATCGGTCAAGGCTGGAATTGAACAAATTTTGTGACGGTATTCTTTTTTTTTCCTTTCCTCTGGTCACATTTAACTTTAACCCCAATGGGGTCTGTTCCACCTAGAATGGTTTGCTTTCTAGTGGTACTTTTATGGCTGACTGAGACAAGTCTAGACAAGCTGAAAGATGACCACCATCACATGTCTAACAATCAAAGCCATTTGCCTTGACATGACAGGATTAGCAGTATATCTCTCCCTTAGTCTTATTGCTTACCTGTTGCACTGTTAGGGCTTACGATGGAATTGCTTTAATACATATTATAATAGTTGAAGGCAGTATTGACACAAATCTTGTTTATGCCAATACGTCATCCTGGAAGAGAGAACAATGTTTTGAGAAAAGCTCTATAATATTCTCTTAATACTATTTGCAGTATGCAGGCAAACTTTTCTTAACAGGCACCTAAAACATTGGTGGGCAATTGAACAACCGATCTGGGGGTTTTTTCACTTGCGTGTTTATTTTTGTCATTTTCCTAAGTATACAGATACCAATTCATCGAAGCAGGAAAATGCAGGTATTACTTTATTGCATTTCGATCAGCTCTTACTCTGCAGTAGGTTAATTTCAAGGCCTTGCTTCACTGCGGTGTACCTCTGGCTGAATTTAAGAGAGTTTTTACGAATCTATTATCACAAATATTGACAAGTTTGAATGAAATTAATGGCTGAAATGTATGTATTGTACAAAGCTTGCAGTGTATCCAACATATTTACTGTACAATGAGATTAGACTGTTAAACTGTTAGACGTACTTGGAGACGTGGGATGGAGATTTCCATCTGATGGTTATCTGGATTTATGCATTTTTCTTTTAAAATTATTTTTGTATTTGTTTGACTTACCTGCAAGATTGCAAAGCATGCACATGTGATGTCGAGTCAGCTATTTCTTTAACTTAATGCGCTAAGAAATTGCGTACATAATTCATAGCTCCGCAAGTCACGTCAACCTTAATCACGTGTTTTGGATCAAACCTTCTTTTTGAGAAAATATGAATTGTTGGGTTTTATAGGAACGTTTCTGGGTTCTTATAAAGTAGAACGGTAAATAGGAGCGAAATGCAGGAGGAGCACAAAATGTTTTTGTTTACAGTTGACCCAGTTGGGTGGTATTTCTGTTTTGGATCCCACGCATGTCACGTGTTTGTGGACCATTCCGTCATATCTGGTACACATGCCAGACATCATTAATGTCAAAGTTCTTTTCCCAGTCAGTCGATTGTGGCCTCATTGACCTATCCTCAATGATCTTGGGTTGTCATGGTCACTAATGATAGCCTACTCACCCACATCCTGCTTTTTTGTGTTACTTTGCCAGCTGTGATTTTTTTTTCCCATCGTCGTAATCTGGGAATTTCAGTGGCCCCGTTAGTTTACCTTGTCATCTTCGATGTGAATCTGCTGAACCTCAAAATGGGACGGATGTCGTGTTTGATGTTTCTCAGATCACATCTTGTTAATTAGCATCTTGCACCAGAATTTCCCAGAAATTAAACTGAAAACAAGTAGTTGGTACTGCTTTTGTGTGTTTCTCTGAAAGGCTATGGTGCGTTGTGGTGTGTGTAACTATAGAGGTACTGTAGCGGTATTGTTACTTGAACTGGGGCTGTTTTGACGCATTTCTCTAAGACGGGCTGATGCTAAAAGAACACAGGTCACCCACGGCATCTGTCTCTTGTACTTTTCTCCCAGGCCAGTCTCTCCAGCTATTCCCTGGAGATTCCTGACCTCCATGTTCTCCAAGGTTCTATTGTGGGTACCATGGCAGTCGCTGTCTCGCGTTAGCTCTGCTGTTGCGTCCACATGTAGCTAATTCGCTACCATTTATTTCCGATTGAGTTGTACATACAGTGCATGAGTGTGCTGACAGTTAAAATGACTTTTATTGCGCTTATATGATACTTCTAAAGAATCTAGGAATAGGGTGACATTTTAGTTTCTGTTCTTTTCACAGTTTTTTGTTGGACAATTCTTTCAGTCTTCCAAAAACATTTGACATAAAATGTGTTCTGAAGAGTGTAATTTGTATTTCTTTTTTTTTTTTTTTCGCCTTAAGTCTCCTGTGGTGTATCATTAAGACTCTGTGCCTTGTCTAGAAATTTTGCATTGGCCTACTTGGATCGATATTTGCCACAAGTACAAGACCTTCATGTAGGGTAGGGCATCAGGGTTTAAAAAGAACTTCATCCATCAGAACATACATCTTTTATATGAAGTGTGCTATACTTGGGAAAGTAAAAGAAGCTCATATTATATCCTGAAGGTAAGTATAAGAAAAACATCTTGCTGAACCACTGAAACCTTATCATTGTAGCCAGGGATATAGAAAATGAAAATGGCATTTGTATCTTGTAATGTAGCCCCATATTTTTTGGATATGACTTTATAGCATGTGTTAAAATTAGCTTTGTCCATGAGGATTGTACCATCACACCACCACATTGACTTACTGGAACGTAGACCAACTGTGGTGGAATAACTCCTGAGATCAATTTGCGTTGGCAAACCTTTCGATGGACATCGTCGCAGGGGTTTGACGAGGCTTGGTAGACGAAGGGGTGGCAGCTTCAGAAACTTTATATTCTGTAGTCATTCCTAGTCTTCCACTGTTACGAGAACTTTGACATATACAGCATTTGCCTCCTGGGTTATCGAAAGAACCTGCTTTATTTATTTTTTGTGCTATTCTTACTAAGACAAACGTGCATGATCTACCTAAACTATTATTCTGTCACCGGGCATCTGAAAACGTACTGGTAGGACGATGGGTTACAGCCATAGCTAAACTCGAGTCTTCAGAAACATCAGTCCAGTTGGTCCTTACATCTGGGAATTTCAGGTATGAAGTCATCTTCTCTTGGTGCCGCTGGCTCCTCAGGCTGCGGACCGTCCATCTATTATCCCAACCTTATTTTCACGTTGCCTTATTTTGTGTTCTCCTAAATATAAACCGATGTAGATCGGATGTTTGTGTGGTTATTTTTAGCATCCAGCAAAGCGCTCGGCTCCCTTTAAAATGCGAGCAGATTCCCACCTAGGACGACATAAAGCCACTGTACTGTTTGTGCAGGAAGATGAAGAGTTTAGGATATTAGTCAGCGTAATGGAAATTTCGGCTAAATGTAGGGCCCTTTCTGAGGCACGTGTCGTATACATAGACAAATCTCTTTACTAAATTGTATGACGTTTATTTTCTCCTGCTTATATTTACTTTTGATATCTTAACCCTAATGACTAGAATATTTGTGGACCCGGGTAAATGTGATCTAACTTGCCAGCTCTGAATCTGGATAGCTGTATGATAATTTGGTCCAGGTCTATTAAGATGACAAGTTTGGTTTTTAACATTTCAATAAAAGAAAAAATTTATACAGTGGCAACTATGGATATAATTATACATTTATTTTATTTCCTTACTCTATAGCAATGATTATCTAGACACATATGAAATTATTCAAATGTAAATGTTGAATACTATCGCATATTTAATAATGTTATTAAATGTTTATGGTAAATCGGAAGTACTACATTGTATCCAGATGTGTGAAACGTCTATTGATTCAGAAAGTAGTATGGTACTGAAGAACTGATTTATATTTAAGAATATTCGTGGGATCAATACATATCGAGAACAATCATAATCATGATGAAGTTTCTCAGAAATTCACTATTTGAGGGTTTAAAATTGTTTTGGCCCAGCGACCGTTTTTTTTTTTTTTTTTTTTTTGTAATGTATTCGTCAATTTATACAGTTAATCTAAGGAAACCTTAGAAACGTAAACATTTAACTGCAGAGCTTCCCTATTAAATGCCTCTTTGTGAAAATGTACCAGACCTTAAACAACAGAGAATTGCCTTTAAATTGCCTGTTGTTGCCTTTTTGTTTATAATGTATTTTTGTTTTGATGGGACGACGGAAAACATATCAAAAGTACTTCAGACTTTTTAATTAAACAAACTGTACTAAATACTTTGGATAATGAAGAACGACTGAGATTTTAACAGGTAAAGCTTTAAGAGAGAGAATTTTTTATCACTATTTTAAAGAAAAATTCTTTTTAAAAAAGCTGTGCTTGAAATCTAACATTCAGCTTGGATCCTTCACGGTTCCACGTGCAAACACTTAAAATTGATTTGAACTTTTTTATCTTCACGTGCATTTTCTGCGCATACATTTTCGTTTTTGCCCACTTACTTGTTCAACAATACGTAGCGTAGTATGCTAAAGGCTAAACCCAGCCAATTTCATTGTGGTATTTCGCTATTTCTCTCTCTCGATCTCTTCTCTGCCATCACAGACTTGTATAACGTGAATGCTGAAGCTCAACACGGCAAGCAGATGCTGTCCATAAATGTCTCCACAACTCCAGCGGGGTGAATCGGAAACGCAGACGTGGGGGGTTTTTTTATGCCGAGTTCTTTCTCGAATGTTCACATTTTAAAAGAATCCAAGCTCCCTGGGGTGTAAGTTCACAGCAAAAGTTTATTTTAAACAGAATTGTGAATTCTGTTCAATTGTTTGCCATTATGAAATGAGGTTTCTGCATAATTAAGGTCAGCATAACGTCCCATGACAAAATATGTAAATAAAGAAGATACATGCACACATTGAGACTTAAACTCCTATTCTTTTTTTAGGTGTGTCATGTCAGCACTGCTATTTTTAATGCCTTTGTTATAAATAGGTCAAGGGTTTGTTTTAGCATATTAAATCTTTATATATGCATATATTTAAAATACATTTTAATTATTAACAATACTGATTGGAGCAAGAAATCCTTTTGTTTACCATTTTACGTCAACAAATCCACACTGTGTATAACAATTTCACCACGTTGTATTTTAAAAGGAAATGTTAATAAAATAATCAAGTTGGATGTAGACTTTTTTTTTTCTATAACCCAGGTCATGGCTGTTTTATGTCAGAAGCATTTTGATTGGAGGATGTTTTGCACATTTAAATTTATATGATGCCAGTAACATGCACTATTTAAGAAGTACAACCACTTGCATTGTTCACCGGGGAAGGATAAAAATACAGCTTCTGCCTGAAGATGAAAACCTACCACTGACACACAAATTCTGGGCAGAGGCAAGCTTCTTAATTTGTAGTTTTATCATACGTACAGTTTATTAAGCCTGACCCCAAAGATGATAAGGCCAGAAACGGCGTCTCACACAGGCTACTCTCTCCACACGGGATCAGAGCAAGGCATGTGATCAAAGTGGAAAACTACATCCATGTCTTTCCTCATTGACTGCTGCTCTTTAATAATACTGACCAACATCCCACATATTCAGCAGATTAAATAGGACAGAAGTCAGCAAGCATTATGGATGTGCAAGGCGAAGGCTGGAATATTCATTCCTCAATGAAACCCATGAAAAACTGAACTCAATTACTTCAGTATGGCATTGATAATGAAAAGTGTTTGAATTACAAGCCACCAGCCTTCGGACATCTTTGCTGTAAAGACCCGGTGATTCTAATACCAATTTGTACAAGTGATCATGTAGCACATATTATCCACTACTTTCTTTCCCATCTTGCACTGTGGCAAGTCAACCGCAGCCTCCGGGGGGTGCTCTGCAGGTGCAGTGGTGAGGCAGGTGTTGGTACACACCCCACTAGGTTGGACAGGAGGGGCCTTCTCTTGTCCAGTATGACTCAGACCTCCTCCCATCCTGGGCAGATGAGAAGGAACTGTAGCCTGCAGAAACATTTTGAGAGCTACTATGTAAACCACATCCACCCTGTTAACCCAGGCTTGATTTCACAACATGCAGAGATGCACAGGTTTATCACACAGTTTACCATATGCTCCAAGATAGGAGCCTATTTCTACTGGCAAAATTACAGGCAAAGTTATAATCAGATTTTTTCTATGTCATTCAACTACCGTGGTTATAAATATTCATCACAAAGAGATAAGTGTTTGTGTTTATCAAAATAGGGATGCTACATATTGTGATATACGCCCCATTAAGACACTTATCTAGAGCTTTTATTTTGTTATGGGAGTCAAAAAAGTACTTGGGTATGATAGTTTACACTTTGATAGCCTGACCTATAAATTTGCTCTGGCACCGCTACGTTACTAGTTAAAACCGTGTTCTCTGCAGCAATTTTAAAACGGTAATCTCATTCTAAAAGCAAAATTTTTTGCCCACATTACAAGACTGGTAACTTGGTATTGAGAGGCACGTACTATATGTAAACGTGTGTAATTACATGTATGCAAAACGTGCAGATCTAAAGTAAGGAGTTGTTTAACATAATATTCAGAAGCCATTTAATATTCCTCAATTATTTGATAATAAATAAATAGCATAATAACCTTTAAAGTCTTGTTACAGTAAAAATAAGAACTGCATAATATTCTATTCATATATGGCTCATTTGGATATTTTTCTGCGCTAGATGTGTAATGGCTTCCGTAAGTAAACTTTTGCTCGCCAAACAAATAACGTGTATCGAACATCTAATGTTTGTTACTGTTTTAATTGTTTACTGTTCTGGATAACTGCGGTTAGCAAATTCATCACCTGTGAAAAAGCATCTCCTTTGAATGCCGACTGGCGGCGGAAAGGAGAACTGCAACCAATGAAATGCAATGTATATTACTGAAATCTACCGAACAATGGTTTGATATTTTAAAAAAGTAACATGATATATCTAAACAACAAACGTCCGATTTTACATTCTACTTTATCCCTAGCCGGTTGCCATGCTATTAAACGTGAATAGCCAGTTGCCTTGATTGCGTCGCATGTTTAAACCCTTGTTAACCAACAGTTAAAGCCCAGCAAATTATAACTGAGAGAGTGCCACTAATAATTTTTACCCCGGTAAAAAAGATTCTCCAATCTGAAGCTAAACGTGTTTCTGGGCAGAAGAGTTGCTCCGGAAGCCTGTCATATGCTGCGCTCCTGCTGCAGTGACGTTGGGCCGGCGTCCGGCGAACCTGTCAACAAACAAAACGCCACAGCAGCTAACGAAGTGATTGGTTCACAGAGTAGTCACGTGAGCACCTGTACTACAGTTGCTATGCAGGTTGTTAGGTAAAAAAAAATGTTAATGGAGCTTGTGTGTAACGATGCGCGTGATAAAATCGGCATGAATGAAGATGCCCTTCTGGTAACAGCCGGAAGACTTGGCTAAGGAATGCGCTGATTGACGAGTACGTCACAACAAAAGAAACATAATCAACATGTAGTTCGTCCCCTGACTGCGTCACATTCTGTTCTTAAAATACATAAATTAGCCTGATGGGCACTGTTGATGTTTTCTGAATCGGTTCCACCCACTTTTAACAATTTTAAAGCGCAATATAAAGATTATAAATGCTTAACTTCATACTCGGTCCGATTCATAGCCTGGTATTCTGCTGTTCTATTTCCATCCACCTGTTTTGAACTCAGTAGGGCATAGTTTCCTAGGAAATTTTATTGTAAGATAAATTTAAAAAAAACACCTTTTCAAATTTAATTCTAAGGTCTAACCTGTTTAATGTACACCAATAGTTTAAAGGAATGGTCAGGTAATATTTTCAATGATTTTACGGTAAAACATTTAGTACACCGAACAGGTACGTAGGTAAATATTCATAGATGAATGTTTTTGCAGGATAACATTTGCATTGATTTATTTTTGGAAAAATGTATCCAAGATAATGAACAACATAAACGATAACAAAAAATACGTGAGATGATTAAGTAAAAGATTATAATAAAATATGCCGTGAAAATTTCCTACTTTTTTCTACTTTCCAAATTATTTATATAAATTATTCTACCTGCTTGTTCAGTAAGTACTTGACAAAAGCACTATCTCTTTTTAACTAAATCAGGTGATATTCCAAGAGACTCAGGGTGGAATGTAACAAGAAATATAACCGCAAGCAGTTATGAGCAGGATCAAGCAGAGATACCAACTGGGACACCATGCACCATTGACTAAGGCAAAAAGCAAAAGCAGCTTTGACCGCTGAACAACTGCCTATGCCAGCACTTCCTACTTCAATCCATTCTACCCATCCACCAGTGCTTGCTTCAACCACACCTCACGTGCCTATGCCTTCTCAACTGCCTATGCCAGCACTGCCTGCTTCAACCCATGATACCCATTCCAGCAATGCGTGGTTAATAGATGCTATGACTGTTGACTTTGCGTGTAGTAGTAAGTAGTACTGGCATAGGCAGTTGGGAGCATAGGCTCTTGGGGAGTGGCCTGCAGCAGTGCTGGCATATGCAGTGAAGCATCCATAGGCAATTGGAGGGCATAGGTACTTGGGCCATAGCCTGTGAACACGCAAAATGTAACACTAAATTTTTGGGACTTCCTTTAAGCAGCTACACCTCCTACACCAGCAGTGTTGATGGGGGGGGGGGGGGGGGGGGGGGGGACGCGGGGGGGGGTGTTTGGGTGGGGTGGGGGAGCGGGGG
>JAACJT020000105.1:4243248-4257387 GCA_009936485.2 Gymnarchus niloticus
CGATGTGTAGCCTGTTAGCTCGATAGCCGAGTCCGGGATGAATGAATGAAGCCAGGTTTCCGTGAACACCAACAAGCTTGTAGGGATTGTCTCTTTATGAGCTCCTACATGATTGTTGCATAAGTTAGTTTAATTAAACTTCTAAATCTAACTAGAAGTAGGAAGACCTGTTGGTGGGCTTCTGTGAGAAAATGTCTTCATATGTACAAACTGTTCTTTGACTTCCTGTAACAATTGATTAATTGATTTAATTTACTGATTTCTTTTTTTTAGTTGGACTTGTAAAAATCATATCCCTGGTGACATTAGTTTGGAGTAAACTTAGTTTCTATAGGTAAATAGTTTATCGCAGGTGTACATTAATTGTCTGTAACCGCTCGGCTGTTATTAGCCGAATATCACTCATTTGATAAACGTCAGGCTGTGAGACAGACATAAAGGGTCACCTGGCATGCTGTTTTACTGAAATGAAATGTCAGCCTGCAGAACATTCAGCAAAGACACAGGAATCTTTACTCGGTCTTTTTAGTCTTATATTCCTCATAAGATGCAGGAGGTCCTGTAGTAATTAATGTCTGCATTGTGTGAAACTGAGCTGGACTACTGTGATGTTACCATGAGTAATGTACATTTTACCTTCCTTTACCCTGTTACACCTCTGACACTCTGTTGTCTTCGTATTGCGTAATGTTATTTGTACTGGATGTGCTTCAGTAAGTTTGCATTCCAAACACTTGTTCCACAAGGCTAATAAAACATCGCAGGAACCGGTCGCCTGTGGTCTGTGCAAATTAGCTTCGATCTTGGCATGTGCTGTAAATGGCACGACTCTTATTGGGGAAGTTAACGCACATTTAGGGCTGTAAGACTCAACATTAGCATTTGAAGGTCTGTCTGCTGATCTTCCGGTATGCAGACCTACCGTCTGCCGACAGTCACTGAAACGTGTGTGTCTCTGGGTGTCTGCAGGCAATCGGCACGGCCTCCTGGTGCCCAATAACACCACGGATCAGGAGCTGCAGCACATTTGCAACTGCTTGCCGGACTCGGTGAAAATCCAGCGTGTAGAGGAACGCCTCTCGGCACTCGGGAACGTCATCGCCTGCAATGACTACGTGGCTCTGGTGCATCCAGACCTCGACAGGGTGAGCTGGTGGGAGTTGCATCCCGCGAGTTCTTCGTTGTCTCTACACCGCTGGAATGTCCCTGTTTTTAGCTGTGGTTATCGACCTTTGAAAGGCACTTTCCTTAAAGTGGAACACATGTTCTGCTGCTTGTCAGCGTACAGAGTTTTCAACAACAAAACAACATTCTATCAACAGCCATTAACAATGGCATCAACACAGCGACATTGGATAAACGGGATGACTGTGTTGAATGGTGCTCTTCACCTTTCCATTGCACATTAACAGGAGACAGAGGAGATCTTGGCTGACAGTTTGAAGGTTGAGGTATTCAGGCAGACCGTGGCAGAGCAGGTTTTAGTGGGCAGTTACTGTGCCTTCAGCAATCAGGGAGGCCTGGTCCATCCCAAGACCTCCATTGAAGACCAAGATGAGTTATCGTCACTTCTTCAAGTGCCACTCGTGGTAAGTAGATTGAGTTGTGAGACTAGAAATTAAATGGTCAAAACAATACTTTGTTGGCCATTTGTTTGAGAACAAGTGCCGGTACATCTTGCCCTCCTTTGAAACACACACAGGTGAGAACAAAGTTTGGGCTCAGAGTGCAGGATTAGCTATTTATGCAGTACCTTAGGTGCAGTTTTTTGGGTTAAGGCCTTGTCCAAGAACACAACAGCTATATGGTAACCCTCCCAACCATGGGGTTCAAACCAGTAACCTTCCGGACACCTGTGGAGCTGCACAATGTTGCCAGAGTGTCAATAATTGATTTGGTTGAAGTCATTTTAAAAGAATTTTGGATACAGTCCGAATACACTCCCACTGTGAGTGTCCGCCTTGGCTTTAGAACTATCCTAGAACTCCAGATTGCTGTAAACCAGAAGGGTGAGGTGGTTGAAAATGGGTATATATTATTTGAACAGTCATGGTATAGATGGTGTAAAAGTGAGTCTTTTTACCGGTTTCTCTCTCTGCTCCAGGCAGGAACGGTAAACCGTGGCAGCGAAGTCATCGCAGCAGGCATGGTGGTAAACGACTGGTGCGCCTTCTGTGGCCTGGACACGACCAGCACAGAGTTGTCGGTCATCGAGAGCGTGTTTAAACTGAGCGAGACCCAGCCTAGCGCCTTTGCTACCACCATGAGAGACTCACTCATCGAGAGGTGAGTGCCCCCTGCAGGCTGCACCTAGTAAACATCCAGGCATGCTTGAATGATTCTTTAAAACGTTTTGAAGTGCTGTTGGAGATTGCACATGGACTCTATGTATGTGATAAGATTAATCGATTTGGCCATGTTTAAGGAAGTGACTTGTATAGTTTCAGACATTCAGAGTAACGATAACTCGGTTTTGTACCTTAGCCTATATAACTTGATTTAAACACACAAAGTAACAACAGAATTCTTTTGTTTTCCAGTCTCACATAACAAATCCCTCTACTTGTGGATGTATATGGTTTCAGTGAGATTTCAAGGCTGCCGGCACAAAAGTTTATTCCATGGAGAAGACATCCAATGCAAAAGAAAAAATGTTACATCTTAAAGCTGTTATTGAATGATTTTTGAGAGATGTTCTGCTTTATAATATCCATGGTAAAGAGGCAGAGGACCTTTGTGTTTTAGGAATAATGTCAAACCTATGTACATGCCAGACTGCATTTGCTTAACAGATGAATTTATAAGTCCCAATCCAGTGACCACACCATCTTCTCTGCTGTGGAAAATTATCCTTTGAAAGTCTGAGGTGAATTTTAAGAAATGAAATGCACTGCAGGCTGGTTATTAATGTTTGTGCTGCAGAACTTTGGGCTGCAGTCTAAGAATGGTGGGAAATGTAGTCTCTTTACCTCTATCAGTTACAGCCTTCATTGTCACAAATAAAACGTGAAATCTCTTGTATTGATCTGATGATTATTCCATGAAAGACTTTGTCATCCACGCTAGTGTTCACATTCACTGTACCTTTGGAAAAAGTTGCTCTTCATGGTTTAGACTAGTCTAGGACCACCTTATAATTAATGACTGTACCCTCGATTTGTAAAATAGAGGCAAAGTTGGAAGCCATCCACAAGAGTTAATTGTATTTTTTTTTTTTTTTTTATTGCATGACTAGAAGGCTAGACCATTTAATAAATATGTTTGGATGTATGTACTCTGGATTTATACTTGTTTGCTAAATTGGTGAATTTTTGTTAGCCGTCTTAAACTGGAAAGTGTGTGTGTGTACTGTTTCACTCCCCGCAGAGTGGATGAATTTGCTACATTACTAGGGGAAGTACAGTACAGCCTTGGCAACATTTACATGATCCAGCAGGTGAAATCAACCCCCCCCCCCATTAAAGTCACTTGTACAAGGCAAATGGTATTTTTACATGCAGTACGGTTCTATCTGTATTCTTGCATAAAACATTCATGGTTTTAAAGGCAGTATTTTCTTTTATTGGCAAATACTTTAAATAAACATTGCAACTGTAGTTGTATATACATTTCTCTGTAATGACCCGGTGACATTTCTGCAGACTTGACAAAGACAAGATATGTTGTGCACTGATCATACATAGACAACAGTTATCCTTCAAAATCACACAGCTTTTTTTTTGGCTTGGAACGTACAAGTTTAA
Source organism: Gymnarchus niloticus (assembly GCA_009936485.2). Taxonomy (NCBI): domain Eukaryota; kingdom Metazoa; phylum Chordata; class Actinopteri; order Osteoglossiformes; family Gymnarchidae; genus Gymnarchus; species Gymnarchus niloticus. The sequence continues at coordinate 4,246,992 of JAACJT020000105.1, forward strand.
GGAAAACAGTTTTAATTTTTTCTTTTTTTTTTTTTTTTAAATCAACTCAATGGCATAAATCAGTGATTAAAAAGCATGCTAGTGCTACACAATATTCCACAAACCATTTCGTTCAATCATTTAAAGTGTTGTAGTGTACAATAGTTATTTTATACATCTATAGATAATTTATACATCTATAGATTTGTATTATTTAATTTGTATAGTGTTACAAGTCCATTTTATATATCTACACACATATAGATTTATACAGAAATGTGTATTTTATATAAATATATACACACACACTACACGTAAAACAGTACTACCGTAGCCTAAATATTTTTTCCTTAGTTTATTCTGAGTGCAAAGAAGCGTGTTTATTCCTAAAGAAAGCGATTAAAAAAGTAATAACCCCACAGTAAAGATAAAGGCATCACGAGCCTGGTAGTTCAGTGTTTTCCTACGTGACAAATGACCGTGACACTGGCCTAGAAGAGAGCAAAGGGGCAACTCATGGAGAAAGGTCTGTACTCTTCAACTACCTCGTTTTCTTTTCATGCTACACCGACTACATCTTAAGTACTTTAACTTTAGAAAACATACGACCGACTGCACTTGTGATTACACCTTTAACGTTACAATTTTGTAATTTGACGACAACGCATGCATTTACCCAAAGCATCTCCAGTCAGAGGATCCTTGACTTGTCCATCTTGTTTGCTCTCCCGTAATCACAGCACTACTGGCGTACGTGTTCATATGACCCAAAGTCAGCATAGATTATGGACGGAGACGGCCCTGTTCCCACCTTACACGCGTCGAAAATCTCTCGTAGTACCGGATCGTTAAAAATACACGCACGCTAAAAGAAGGGTGGGCAGAGGGATGGGTTCATGCGCAGCACTTCTGTATACAGGCTTGAGTTGGGAAAGGAGCCACATCCCTTCCCGTTAACCCTTAGGGGCGGGGATGGGGGTGTGTCCAGGTCATGAAAAACCGAGAGGTCCAGGGAAAAAACACCGTAGGCTTGTGACTGTACCTCTGGCTCTCTCACCTCCCCACCTCCCTGCCTAACAACCGAAGGTCTCCTGCGAGGCGTAGACCATGTACAGGAACCCGTCCTCGTCGCGCTCCTGTTCATAGATTTCCGAGATGGGCGTGGAGACGCTGACCATGCTGTGCTGGTTGACCAGGAGAAAGAAAGCCTGTGTGGGGTTAAGCTGGAGTCGACGCCTGGAGGATGACAGAAAGGAACTCGCTGAAGTGAGCTACGGAAAACCAAACCCCTTCCTGACAGCTGTACTGATGAACCCTGTGACTGAACAGCAGACTTTACGGTCAGAACACATCTGGAGTCCATTACAGATATCAGATCATTTCCATACTTCCACGTTCCAGCAACAAGCAAAATATAGTTCATTCATCCATCCATCCATGTTCCGACTACTTATCCTTGGTTTATCAACTTGCAGCATTAATATTCAGGCCTTGAGTAACCATCTACAGATTTTAAGTAGGGATGCCCAAATCTGGAATTCAGTATCGGTATCATTGCAGACACTGACCAAAATCACTGGATTAATTACTGGGGAAAAAATAAAGTTATAAACTGATACAATACTCAGGCAACATACCATGTATGCGTGTAGCATTTGAGCAAAAAAACGCCTCAGAAATACACGAAATTTACAAATATTTTTTAATTATGTTTTTCTGACTAAGTAAAAACTGACAGTGCCGTTAGCTGAGGTTTTCAAAGACAGAAATAATTTTTTTTTTTTTTTTTACATTAATGCACATGCATGCTAACTGAGCCGCAGTGAAAACAGTGAGATGTGTGATGGAAAACCAGTATTTTTAGGTGAAAGTAGTGAGACTAAAAGAAAGTAAGCAAATTGTCCGGAGCGGTGTGCTCTCGAGAAGATTGTGCGATTGTTTTTAATCCTTACATTTAAGCACAGACGTTTTTGTTCGCTAAAACGTGAGATAGCAGCAAATGCTAGAAGCCGTGTGTCTCATGGGTAAACCGTAAGACTTGACAAGTATGATTGCATATCGTGGATCAGTAGCGACCCAATAGCCTTTTTATTTTTTTAACAAGAAAAGCATCAGAAAAAAATATATTTGACAATTCTGGTGTTCTAAAAGTAGCAAACTGTTAAAAATAAATGTTTTGAAGAACAGTTGGACGGAGGAAGGCAAGATCAAAAGGTATGGTGAAAATTAACGTGCCACTGCACAATCCTAACGACCTGAGGTGTACGTTTGAAGGCGAAGCGGAAACTAGACATTTGACATTGGTATTGACTGCTGTTTAAGGTCGTGTTATCGGTATTGGAAATGAAAAAAAACAGTAGAGTTATTTTCAGTTTTAAGTTACTGAAGCGCATTCCCTCATATTTTGACATGTAACCAAATAATCCCAAGTCAATCTCTACCGTTGTATTTTGGAACCGATAATAAATACATGTTACAAGTGAAGAAAGCTAGCTGTATAACTGGGCAAATTTCGATAAAAGTCATTACCGTTCATTTTGCCAGAGGATTTCAGAAGTTAAACCTACCATACAGACTTAATGGAAATTTGAATGTATCATATCTCCGACAGATTATGTTTAGAATATATGGTTGGGATGCAAAGTATTGACAAGCCAACAGACAGGGTGGAGTGTCACACAGTGACCCCGTAGAAAGGGCCCTCGCCACTGTTAAGGGATTTACGGTAATCTCCAGGGTTGAAGGCTCAGCGAGTCCACACGCGTGTACCAGGAAGTCGTCTACAGTGAAAAGGAGTCCAGCTGAACAAGTCATTAGGGGCACCAAAGACACATCATGACTCACACTTCAGCACGGGTTCGAAATGGTGGCACTCAGCTCCAAAGGTGACCCCAAGTGGGTGAAAAAACAAATTTCAAAAACAGCCGTGTCCTCAAAGTGACATCACTCACAGCGATTTATTACCATTCTTGTCACTGGCCTTATAATAACCCTCTGTTCTGACTTTTAAATTGAAACCTTAGGCAAGGTGAGTGCGTTTGTGGTGAGATTTCTCCACAGCGTAGATGGTGTGTCACCCAGCTGCAACCACTGTGAGGCGGACTAGGTCAGTTACGGCTGGTTAGCGTATGAGTGACACTTGAAAGAGGGCTGAAAATCCTCACTGTTCCCATGGTGGTGCCAGCAGTGTGCCATATTCTTGTCTTAAGCCGTTTTTCAAAGCCAGAGCATAATGTTTCCATAAATAAAGTAGTGCTTTATTTTTAGTGTCCGGGAGATACTGGCCAGGCTGCGTTGAACACTGGTGTACTTGACTTTTGAGATATTGCAACACTAGATCCATGAACATCAAGCCACATTAACTATAAACACAACCAAGGCAATCCTCACATGACTTTTCCATAACTGTATGTTTATAAACATTTCCGGTTTGGCAGAAGTGATTTTAGGAAGTGTAGTGGTTTATATGAAAGGGAAATACATACAGCTGACAGTTGTCAACGGGTCAACAGCTAAACTCCTTAGCATTCCCCTCACTTGAGCAAAGCGATGAGGTTTGTGAAAGGGAAAGCCTCTACCCTCCAGTCTCCATTACTCTGCAAGCTTCTCACTGGTCTCCAGGCATCCTGAAGTTGGTGGCACTTTCTAGGAGGCTTCCAGATGTTCCCAGATGTTCCATTAGGGCATACAGCCATAATCCATTTCCCCAGAAGTACCACACAGTTTCATCAAAGTCTTTAGGAATTGATTTTTTTTTTTTTTTTTTGCAATTTTCCCTCTGTTCATGAGGTGGTGCTTCAAGTCCTGTACAATTTTCTGCAACACGATTCTTAGTAACTTTCTCATAAAACGCACAACAATAAATAAAATGTGAATGATAGGTCACATTCTGGTAGGATCTTGTAACAGATCTTGTAATATCCATTAGAACTATAATTACTGCCAAGAACTATCATAAACACCCCAGCCTTGTACCCTGTTCTCCCCCAAAACCGCGACCAGGATAGGCAGTTAGAAGATGGATGAATGCATGGATTCAACAAATTAATCACTGGAAAGTGCTATATTAAGATCATCCTATATTTGCGAATCCATAAACAAGAGTAAAGATTTGTAAGTTCAGTTAATACATGTTCTAATTAGCTGTTTCACAAAGCTCCTTATTTTAACCTCTGAATGAAGGTTACCTTAATGTGTGACTACATTACAAGGCACAGTGTGAAAATGCAGTATGTAGTCATGACCCTGCCCGCAGTAAAAAGAGTTTATCATTGTATTAGAATTTACAGAACCTGAAACATTTATGTACCTGCCCCAGGAAATCCACGTTTATTAAGACTGGGCTGATAGATGCAGCACCAAAAGATAATATTGGTTCATTAAAGAAACATGAAAAATTAATACTTTTCTAAGCCAAGTCGTGGTTCAAGAAATGTTCTGAGGACACAGGATCGAAAGTGCTATCCTCAGTTTTTCCCCACAAAACACAAGTGACATTTTATGATAACACAGTAAAGCACGTATAATAATGACAAAAGTGGCATGAATGGCTGGCTACATACATTTATTTATTATTAGAAAATACCTGGACACTGTATTCACCAGCTCAATGATTCTTCTGTAGGAAAGCTGTGTAAACTCAGAGAGAGAGAGAGAACACCCTAGTCGGAGACCTCGTAGCAGTTACCCTGACATGCCCAGACATGTCTGCACACTGCATACAGGTTAAGGTTTTAATTCGTTAGATTGATTTTCAATCATGCCACCAATCTCTCAGTCAGCCAATCACGGCAAACATGAGGGCAAGGTGGTATAGGCCACTTCAGCTATGCCTTTAGCCTATACTGCACTCTGATATATGCAAGAATTTTTATATTATTTACTGTTACCTAGCAGCTGCATCAATGAAAATATATTTAAAGTTTAAACTGTCAAAGTTCTATTTACACCTATATGTACACATATTTCTGCTGAATTTACACTGAGTACCCTATTCCAAGGTAAAACAGCAAGATTCCAAACTTCTCTGATGCATAAGGCATTTTGACAGCTAAGGAAATGTACCAGTAACACTCTGACTATACATTTCAAGTGGAGCACTTCTGTGCTAATCTTGAGTCAGGCACTTAAACTGAATTTCAATTCAATTCAATTTGAAAACATCTGAATTTCTCTAGGTTTCCTTAATCACCATCCTTCGTGCAGCCCATTAAACTGTAAACATCCCGATTATGTACATAAGCAGACTGATGATAATGCTTAATGTATTAATTCTGCCCCCACTGTACAACAAAAGCTGTTTCATAAATTAAGACTACAAAGAGTAGTTACAATTTCCAGGCATAGTTCAAATTCAGCTGGTGTGTCACAACTCTAAATCACCCTAGACTACTGATTCTGAACTAAATATAACAAAGGACTGAAGTTATCGTAACAGATATTGCAAATAAGCAAAATCCGCATGTTCAACTGACCCTCGGCAGACATTTCAAAGCAAACTTTCAAACATGGACTATGGCAGTCTTGTTGTTAACAGCTGCCGGGCCGTGACTTTTGGAGAAGAACAGCTATGCAGGACTGATGCTGCTATTGTGACTCAGAGTAGAAAGACTTTCCATTTTAATCAGAAATGTGATTTTTGTCATGATAAATGTACATTTTAGTCAGATAACAGACATACACTGTAATTCTTACCTGATGATCTTCACCAACTCACTCATGTTGACATGATCAGGAACCAAAAATTTGGTCTTGTCCAAGACTGGTAATTGCTTCTCTCCCTTGTATCTTTCAATGATCACCTATAACATAAACCGGAAAATACTGCATAAACATGTCTACCTCATGCACAATACTACGCAATACTTTACTATATAAAATTTAGGCTTATTCCATCCTCCTATGTAAATCTGCATCCATTTGAGTGAAAATAAAATCAAATTTGGAAATTCAGATTTAGTAATAATACAAATCAACATTATTGTTTTTCTTTGAGCATAAAACATATTCTCCATAATTTATATCTTCAGAAACTGGTGTTTGAAAAGTATAGTGATATTTCAGGGGCTGTTCTATTAAACAGTCAGATTCCTTCCAAAACTCAAGTGTACTGTAAACAGCCGACAGTATGTTTTTTCAACGGCAGTCTTACACCATTTCTCCATTCTCACGTGACGCAAGCTCCGCCCCTAACAGAAATCCGACACTCAATTTAAGATAGCTCTTCCTTAAGGATAAACCAGGGCAAAAGTCAGAAAAAATATCAAATTTCCTTTTCCTCAATGTGCACTTGGTCTCTCTTCCAAGAGGAAAGCGATCCTCAGCAAGCTGTTCCAACTTTCCCTACCATGCCAAACTCTCCACCAGTGGCGATAAGTGCGGTTTTCACGAAGGTGGACATTTGGGCTAGGCTATAACATTTTACTAGAGAACCCGAGTTTGCGTCTCAGATGGATATATGAGGCTTGACCAATACCCACGATGCACTACTATAACCAGTTTAAATACAATAATATGCTAATTCGCCTTCTGAAGAACAGCATCTCTAGAAATCAATATGAGCCAAGTTATACACCTTCTTGTGTAGAAAAAACATTTGAAAATAGTGTTTTGTAAATGCTTATAAAAATCTTGAATACAGAGCTACATAAAGCAACCAACATTATACAGTCACTAATCAAAGAAGTGGTTTACTATTGACGATTTGTATGAAGGTGTTCTCCAAAAACCGTTTTCTTTTTCTTGAACATGTCTTATTTTAGTGAAGGATTTACGTAAAGCTACGATTACCATTTGTTTTTATAATGCACTTGTAGGTGTGATCACAGTGAGAAATGTCAGTAAACGAACAACTAGTGACTAAAGTTTCATCACAAGTTACACCAGTGAAATTTGAATTCTCCAATAGCAACAGCGAATCCTCAGGTTTCTGGAACATTTTAATTCCTGTGGTAGACGATGATATGACGACGTAGTTATTTGTACAGCCCAGCCCGATGATACACCCTGACAGACCTGAAAAACTGACTCTGAAAACAGATTCTTCTAGAAAGACGTTTCAGTTGAAACATACTTTACATAAACAAACAAAGAAATGGAATTACAAAGATAAATTTACATTTCCATTATGCATGTCGGGTTGCAATGTACTCTGCATATGTGATTAAGTACCCTACCACCTATCCTTAACTCCTTAGGAAATACTACAAGTTCTACCAACATCCTATGTGAAGAAAAAACACCATTTCAGAGTTAAGACTAGATAACAGAGTAACACTGATTTCATAAGCCATCTTGTTTTGCTCCGTTTTCACACATCAACTTTAGCATTTAACCCTTCTTCTGGAATATATAAGGAAGATTTATTTAAATTTTGTAAACCTGCTTATCCAGTACAGAATTGTGGTGAGATTCCCCCCCCCCCATTTTATTACAGTTAATGGGTGGCATTTTAAATGCTAAAGGTGCATCTATAGTCAAGCTGAAAGAGAGTTCGTGATTCGTGCATCACCCTTTGGCGATTTGAAGATCGTAAAGACCTTGCGGGCGGGGATCTTACTCACTAAGATGCAGCACCTTACAGACTATATCACTCAACTGTAAGCTAACGCTATCAGGCAGGCAGCAAAGGAGACTGCTCAATATTAACCACATTTACACCACAAAGACTGTAAGTGATATGCTAAATCATGGGAGCAGAGCACTCAGTTATTATAATACACAGTAATAAAAATGCAGACAGAATGATGGGGTGCAGCTTACCGGGATTTTGTTGGGATGCTGCTCTCGGATTTGTTGCACTTCTTTGCAACGGTCAGCTTAAAAAAAAAAAAGAAAAAGAAAAACCCAAGAGAATTCAGAACATCACCTAGGACTGCAAATTCTTTTACGATGTCAGAGCCCAGGGCACAGAGCCAGCCAAAAAGCCAATGCCAGAGAAAAGAAAAAGTTGAATTTCATGTTAAATGTCCCCCTGGGACATCAATCCACAGCCCTGCTCATGAGAATCAAGCACTTTAGTCATCATTTAAAGCCACCCCCCCAGTTCATTCAAGGATGTACACAATGGAGCCAAACGACTGTCTGTGTGAAGGATTTACAGAGCAATCCCATGAAATGCTTCATTTATTTTTTTTTTAAGTCTCAACATGTAGACCACAACTCAACATTGTTCATTTATCATTGCAGTGGAAGGAGGAAGGGAAACAGAAAAAAAAAAAACTGGGTTTAAAATGTGGGACAAATTTAACCCAACAACTGGCCAGACACCCTAGGTCTGTAACATAATAACAGTTTGGGCCCTAACCCCGCCTCCCCCCCTTTCCCCTCCCCCTTGTAAACTTGAGCCAATCACAACAACATCTGTGACCCTTGGTTACCTTACCCAGAGGCCTTTAAAGGCAACAGACAATGTGAACAGTCATCTTTAGCAAGAGATTCAGACAACATAGCCCAGAGAAAATGGGAGAAGAGGGCAAGAAAAGCCCCGGCCAAGACAAGAAAGAGGTTAAAAAAAGTCAAAAAAAAAAAACAAAATACAAATGCTCTTAATATAAACACTTTTAAAAGCCTCAAATCAGAATATTACACAAAAATGACAATGTTTGATCATTATTCTGAAAAACTTGAAGAATGTGCTACTTAAGAACATTATCCAAACACATGTACAGTTAATTAGAACTATAACGATGTATACAGTACATCGCAGAATGTCATTCTCATGTCTTAGGACTTGACACTCTCCAACTTTGCCCAAAAAAATCCAAACATTTTTAAAAAGTAATGTTAAAAAAAAAGAAGTTCCTTTTCACAATTTGTAATCAAATTGGTATCTTTTTTACATTTTAGGCCTCAGAGAACTGAATTTCTAGCTAAATGAGCTGATGTTTTCGAAATCATCATTTCATCCAGTTCATTCACATAAAAATGATCATCACACGTCTGCACCTTCTTACCAAAAATCAGAAAGATCATTCCAATGTTGATCTTTGGCAAATTAATGGAAAATGGTATTAACGGTAAAATTTACACAAACCTTTGAAAGTTCAAAGCATTACAGGGCAGTGGCTGTTCTGTTGTTACTGGCAATGCAAAAACTCTTGAGTCATCACCAGAAACCTCTCTCAACACTAAATTTAGATAATGGCAAGAGAATGGCATCAACTATGCTTTGTTTGGACGTCTTTCTAAACTAAGGACTCACCAACATATGTATTTAACAGGGCAGTACCAATTCATGTACATATATAAATATCACTGCCAAATATTAAATACTTATTCTTTCAAGGGGCACCGACAGCTAACTCCAGGTCACACGGGCCGGCAGCCATATTAGACCGACCCCTTACGTGACATCTTCCGTTTCCTCAATGGGTAGTATTGTCACCTTACACCTCCAAGGCAGGGGGTTTGAATCCCACACCTGCTCTATGTGTGTGTGTGTGTGTGTGTGTGTGTGTGGAGTTCACATGTTCACCTCATGTCACACAGGTTTCCATCAGGCACTCCAGACATCTCCCACAGGCCAAAAACATGCAGTAAGTCTCACTGATGTCACTAAATTTCCCACAGTCCCTGACTCTGTGCCCTATAATGGATTGATAACCTGTCCCTTAAAAGCAAATGGCAGATGTCATTTGAATATTGATATTTATATATAGTCTGTATTATTAGTTAGCCTGTATTTTCTTTTTAATCTGAGGTAACTGGTCAGTCTCCCCATAGCTATCTACTAATAATTCGTAAGGCCCACAGCTGACTCCTTGTGAGCGTCGATCATCTTGAAGCTGTAGCTGAGAGACCCTCTGCAGATATTAAAACAAATTTTTTTAAAAAGTACAGTGCATTTACTTATTTACATTGTTCTTTGTTCATTTGTTGTTGTGACCAACCCCGATACGTTCAAGACGCGTCTCGACACATACCGACTCTAGGTTTGATCGGATTAATTATAAAAATGATGAAAAATAGATTTTAAAAAATTGTAAAAAAAAAAATTCAAACAATGCAGTACGGCCAAAATGCTAATCATCAACTACAAGTACATTAAGTGTAATGGGCGAGCAAAACTGACACACACCCGCTCGCGCTGTGGCTACTTACCAAAGGTCCTTCTTTGTTTAAAAGGTCTGTCGGAAGGCATCTCCGTTGACCACTTCTGGTACTAAACACAATTATTTAGTGTGAAACCGCTGCTGTCACGGCTTCGGCGGCTGTCGCGATGCTGCTGTTGTTGTTGTCCTCCTTCTGTCGCGACCAAAACAGCCCCAGACAATACAATAAAGCGAGCCGGTGACGTCACCACCCAGCATTTAAAGGGGCCGCGCCTCCGTCAGGAACGGTCAATTCAATTCAATTCAATTTTATTTATATAGCGCTTTTAACACGGAGCGCGGTCACAAAGCGCTTTACATAGTCC